>OW240923.1:41727657-41881192 GCA_933207985.1 Pelobates cultripes
TTATCGGTGTTTGCTTGATGTGAAACAGCTTCCCATGTTATGTCCTCGGAACCTGTGTCATGTGGAAACCCTTCATCATGTATTGTTCTTTCTGGTGAGCTTTCGTGCGTGCGGGTGTTAGCTATTTGACTATTTTTGTTATAAAAAAAAAAGAAGTACCTTTCCCTGGTTTATTTGAGATAATTTCCAGTTTAGTGAATAAATTATAGAATAAATGAGAAAAGATAGCAGGAGAAACATCTGAAGTAGTCTATCTCCATAGGAATAAAATTGTAATTAACAGTATTTCACAGAGACTTGTAAAAATGATGAGCATTACAGATGACTTTTTAAAAATCTATATTACTATGCAAGTATGAAAACGATTATATCCACCTTCTTACAAAGAGCTGCAACACAATAGCACAATATTAGAGACTAAGAATGCTTGTGCAAAAGCTATTTCCCCAAATCCTTTTTCAAAGCTTAGAGAGCGCCAGAGAATGACTATGAATTTACTTGGAAATATCGCCACCAAGTGGTAAAAATAATTATTATACACCTTCTGAAAGCTTTCTAATTTAAAAAATATTGTATGACATACTTTAAATTCATGGACGGATCCAGAGTTAGTAAAGGACCACTATAGTGCCAGGAAAACATACTCGTTTTCCTGGCACTATAGTGCCCTGAGGGTGCCCCCACCCTCAGGGTCCCCCTCCCGCCGGGCTCTTGGGAGAGGAAGGGGTTAAAATCTTACCTTTCTCCAGCGCCGAGCGGGGAGCTCTCCTCCTCCTCTCCGACTCGTCTCCTCCTCTTCGGCTGAATGCGCATGCGCGGCAGGAGCTGCGCGCGCATTCAGCCAGTCTCATAGGAAAGCATTCATAATGCTTTCCTATGGACGCTCACGTCTTCTCACTGTGATTTTTACAGTGAGAAGCACGCAAACGCCTCTAGCGGCTGTCAATGAGACAGCCACTAGAGGCTTTAGAGGCTGGATTAACCTATTTATAAACATAGCAGTTTCTCTGAAACTGCTATGTTTATATAAAAAAATGTGTTAACCCTAGCTGGACCAGGCACCCAGACCACTTCATTAAGCTGTGGTCCTTTAAGAATGATGTGCAGACAAGGAGCTGGATGTTATTACCAGTTGTTATTATAACTTGGTTATGAATAGTGTATTGAATTATTATGGTACAACGTTGGATTGGATCTTTGCGTTAAAATGTTATGGTCAATATACCCAATGGTAAAAATAATGTCCAGAGCTTTAGTTTTACATTGCCACATGATCATGTGATGCATTACATTTAGGGTTGCTACCTTTTGGGGGGAAAAAACAATACCAGGAATTCTGATTTGCATTAATTATACATGCTTAACATCACACAACGTAGATAAAAGAATGCAATCATTTGGAAGGAGAAAATTCTCTAAATCACCAATAAATTACTTACAATGTGTGTACTTTTGACTGTGAATATAGCATTGTGTATGTGAGGCAGTATGTGTATATGCTGTCTAAATGAGTTTGTGTATAGCAATGGGTCATTGTCTGAATGTGTATAACTGTGTGCATACTGTTGTCTGAGTGTGTGTCTACTATGCCTGTGTATGTTATTGTGCATGTATGTAGTATATAACAATGAGTGTACATGCTATTTATCAAGAGAGATGCATATTCTGGTTCTATTTCCCTCACCATTCTCCCATCTGACTTCCTAAATACACACACAGAGAGTGCTGAATACACACAGACTGTTATATACACACATAGACTGCTGAATGCACACACAGAATGCTGAATACACACATAGAGACTGCTGAATACACACAGAGATTGCTGATTACACACAGAGAGACTGCTGAATACACACAGACTGTTATATACACACATAGACTGCTGAATGCACGCACAGAATGCTGAATACACACATAGAGACTGCTGAATACACACAAAGATTGCTGATTACACACACAGAGACTGCTGAATACATATACAGATACTGCTGAACACACACAAACAGAGACTGCTGAATACACACAAACAGACACACACACACAACCACACACACATGTACCTGCTCTCAGTTCTCAGGTCCTGCTGCCATGCTTCCCCTGGTCCTTTAGTCCTAGCTTCTTCTCCTCCTCCCATGGATTCTGTGGAGTGGAGAGGGCAGGTACATGCTGTGATCTCTATGTCCTCTTCTCCACCCAGCTCACACACCAACGAGTCTAGCACGGCCTGAGAGCACTGCACACCCTGTGGTGGCCAGTGCAGATATTGCAGAACATTGTCTTCAGACAAATCCCGGCATTTCCCAGGGCATACTTGAAAACGAGTGAAATTTCAAAGTATCCATCCTGGTAAAATATTTTATAAATAAATATATAAATTTGTATTGTCGGTATCAAATACCGGCTGTGCTGGTAAAATACCGGCCAGGTGGCAAACCTAATTTGTCTACTGAGCCACAGTGAATAAGTGACTGTATGTGGTGGTTTGTATCACTGCTGGTTTACCAATAAAGACTGCAAAGGTGGCCGTCTAAGGCCTGGGCTCAGACAGGGGCTTGGAGTGCCCCATAGTGGACCAGGAACTCCAGCTCTGTCTGTGTTGAGGCTCTCCCTAAGCTGGCATGGTGAACAAATGGTCACCATGCTAGGCCCTGCACCTCTTCCAGGGATTATGCTCCCCATCTGCCAACAGGTAAACGGGAGGGTGGAAAATGGGAAGGATGTGTAGTGGCTTTTCCAAACACACTCAACCTCCTCCATGAACACACACAGAACAGGACACAGTCTGTATGCTCACATAATTTTGTTCTGTTGTTATGAGTGCTGTAGGATTTGTTATGTGTGCTGCAGGCAAAAGAGGTGTGCACGCACACGTTCGCACCCCACAGGGAATAGTGGCAATCATATATGGGGGATATGGGCTCTAATGTTGGAGGGACATAGGCTACTAATGGACAACTATGTAAATATATTTTCCTGTTGCTTACCTGGAGCCAGTGAGCTATCATGAAGACACCAAGCACTAATGCTTGTCTGATAGACCATCTCTCTCGTGTCTGTCTCCTAATGTAAAACACCTTTCAGAGAGCGTCATTGACAAAGAGTGATTAGAAGAACAGCTCCGGGGTACTCCTAACATTATAAACTCTACAGGTGGCTATAGATGGTGAGAGTAACTTTTCAATGGCACAGTCAAGTGTCACTCATGCACACTAAGTGCTCCAGTGCATCTCTATGGAGTATCACTGGATTGGCAGAGACCATCACTCACCAATGGATGAAGAGGTACCTTGGGGGAAAATGGAAGTACTGTAGTAGTAATTAAACTAAGGCGCTAAAATCTTTTGCCCCCAGGAATCACTGACCCTTGGCCCACCCTTGGGTGTTGCTTCACCTGCCCCTATGGACCAGTCTCTATTGATACAGAGTCAGTCTATAGCAACTAAGAGCATACCCCCCAAGTGTTCCTATTTAGGAAGGGCAGTCACTATTTTGAGCCAAGTCCCGGTGTCCCTTCATATTATTTGCATTGTATAAGGGTATAAAAGAGTTCATGCATATTAAATGAATGTGGAGCACAACCAATTAAAGTATTAAACAACTTTATTGTATAAACTCAACACATGCATGGTAGCTATAAAACATTCAAAACGAATATCTATGATAAAAGTACTGAAAGTAATAATCTTCACAAGACAATGAATCCCTATGCATAGATTGCGCATGTCGTACAAAAGGGAAATGCAACGAATATATAATAAAATAAATAAGGAACAAAATACAAATGAAACAATAAAACAAAAATTAAACAAAATCCTGAAAATCAATCTAATAAATAAAGTACCATAAAATAAACATCATACATACAAAGTAAATGGCTGAACAGAAAGGAGGGAGATATCAATGGCAAAAAAAAAGGAAAAATACTGCCAACGTTTTGGTAAGAAGCCTTTGTCAAGGAAGCATGTTATAAGAGTATTAAATTGCTCCACAGAAATAATACTCTCAGCAATATGCATTTAAACTACAAAAAAAATGTTTAGAAGTGAGTCTGTGTGAATTTTAAAATTAATTTTAGTAACATAAATTGTTATTAGCAAATCACCTAAAGTTTCTCAGAACAGCCCCTGATCCCATTCTCACTTACACTCTTAAAATTAAACTGTTCCTGAATTCATATGAAATGCTGGTGAGTATGCTAAGAGGTTAACTAACACATTTTATAATAGAGGTCTGCTTTGTATGCTTTGTGATACATATTTCACCTTAGTAAGAGTAATACTGCCTAAATCTAAATATTAGAAAGGTGTTAATAACAATGCAACTGCACCCTGTACCAGTATAACCCCTTTCACCATTATTCTGTTTGTACAGTGGACAATATATTTCAATTTTAACCTAGATATGTACCGAGCCACCAGTTTTTTCCTCATTATTATAAAAATCTTATTAAAACTATACTATTATTGTCAGTGACAACTAGAGCTGAGGGACTATTTTTCTCCGCGGAAAGAGACGGTGAGTAAATATTTGCTTTCTGACGTCACCGCAGGAGGTTATAAAAGGGAGTGCCGCGGAAGCTTCAGAAGGATAACGGCTTCGTACAGACGGTGGGAAGCGCCCCCGCGGGTCAAGAAGAGGAATGAGCCTCCATCAGCTGATCGCTTCACCGGCCCCCGCCTCATGTATTCATTTATACATCAGCTGATTTACACACTCCATCGCCGCTTATAGTCTCTTTAGGTATTTACATTTAATTTCCAGCTGCTAAAACACATTCGCTGCCAGAGATCAAAGCCTTCTCTCACCATAGTGTTATAGATTATTAGTGAATTAATGTTATCACATTGGGGTTTGCTTCTGGTTATTAGGGGGGAGAGTTTTAAATGTATTTATTTAGTACAGGAAGATATTTGATTAAAAAAAAATTACATTGGGATTTTTATTAAGAATAATTCGATTTTAAAAATCTAACAATAGTTTATTCTGGCATAAAAGTGCACAATTAATTTTATGCAATGTAGTTCCCTCGGGTTGGTGAGTTAACCCCATTATTGTTGGCGGTTCCTTGTTTTTACTGGTAAAGATGACCGGCGCGCTTCTTGGGCGGGGGCGGGGCTTACATTGTTCTGACTCCTCCCCTTTTTGTGACGCACACCCTCCTGGTTTGATTTTTGGTTCTACACAGTATGATGTCATAATGTAGCCCTGTGTTAGACGTCATTGAAGTTAGTTGTGGCTTGCTGGACTCCCATGCAGCGATCCAGGTATGGTATAGTCTGTAGTCTTAATCAACATAACTATAGTAAGTAAGAGTGTTTTGTGATAAAGGGCTAGTGTTTTGAAGCAGCTGGAATGTAGTGTTTATTTATGGAGTATTGAAATGGTTGATGAATGTACCTTTGTTTCAAATTATCTGTTTGTTTACCACATTGACCAGACAAAACATGCCCAGCTTTGGGATTTGCTAACACACTGATATGAACTTTCCAAAGACTGAAATTGATGACCATCATTGGCTGGGAAGCTGGCAGCTGTCAACATACATTACTTTAGGGATCAATGTATGTATTTATTTTTTTATTTATGTTAACCTGTGCAATCAGTATGCTTTATTTTACCAATAGCCGCTGCTTGACTTGGTAACTTTTTAAAATTTGTATTATCTAAATAGATGAGCATATTTTGTGGATTACTGCTCAAACTCGGCACCCATGCCTATTAATAAATAACTTAAAACCGATTAGTTTTGCAACTTTTTCTTGCTTGGAGGTTTCCATCTTTGAAGTAACACTCCAGACTTCAAAACAACTTTTTCTAAATGTAGTGTTCCTTTAAGTAATCCCACTTTGTTAAACACAACTTGCACAATAACATGTTTTGTGTAGCTCCTGGCTTTTCCTGTTCACCTGCTGAAATGTTGCAAATACTTTGAACT
The DNA here is from genome assembly GCA_933207985.1 of Pelobates cultripes. NCBI lineage: Eukaryota > Metazoa > Chordata > Amphibia > Anura > Pelobatidae > Pelobates > Pelobates cultripes. The sequence goes on from OW240923.1 coordinate 41,733,596, forward strand.
GTTATGAAGTAATCTTATTTTTAGTGGTTTATAATACTACTTGTACTACATTTGATGTTTTGAATTCATTTCTAGTTAGTTTTCTTATCACCGGTGGGCTTTCTATGCCACCCTGCAAACTGTGGGCTTTAATTCGCAGGGTGGTAAAGAATGCAAATGCAGCAGATCTTGACCTTCTGGGCCATGTGATCACAATCACATGGACTAAATGGCAGTCTAAGGCACCACCTGCAAGAAGACTGCCTGGGTGGTCAGGTAGTCCACCAGACCTGGAATAATGGGAAAAAATATTTAACAAATATGATATATAATGTAAATGTAGTGTATTTATATTTCAAAATATACTTAGAATGAAATTCTATATATAAAAATAATTAATTAATATATATATATATATATATATATATATATATATATATGTATAACTTTTACATAACTATGATTTTATTAATTATAATTTAAGAGACTTGCTTGATAAACCAGGCAGAAATCAAGAGAATTTAATTTACAAGCACTATATTTGATCCTATAACTTTAAAAAAATCATAAAACCTGTACGTGGTGGGGTGTACTATACTATATGTACTAACAGTAAAATGTATCTTGACGAGAATATCAGTGAAAGTGCAGTTTTTGTGTCCGAACAAATATTAACGCTAACTTTGCCCATAGTTTGTGACTAAGTGGCTACTAAAGAAGACTGGACATACCCCATACTAAATACCCTGGGTTGTCTACTTTTTTCAAATGGAATGTCATGATGCGGGTAATTCTCATTCCTGTGCTGCCATACAGTCTCAATGTTTTCAATGTGTAAAAACTGAAATGGGCAAGCTTATATGTGACCCGAAAACTTTCAAAAACACCATAAAACCTTGACATGAAATTTACTGTTATACTCGTGAGACATTGCTGAACACAAATGTGAGTATTTTAGAGCAGTAAAACATATAATGCTGATGATGTGAAAGGGCAGCTTTGTTTGTGAAAAATGCTAGAAACAAATATGAACGCTAACATTGGCCACATTTTTGTGCCTACCTTAAAAATACTGGACATACCCCATCTTGAATACCCTGGGTTGTCTACTTTTGCAAATGGTTTGCAATGATGAGGATAATGTTCATTCCTGGGCTTCCATACAGTCTCAAAGGTCCCAGCAAACCAATCTGGCAAATTTCATTGTGTAAAGACTGAAAAGAGCTCTATATGTGACTCTGTTACTTTTGCAAAACACCATACAACCTGTACATTAGGGGTACTGTTGTACTTGTGAGACATTGCTGAACACAAATATGTGTATTTTATGGCAGTAAAAATTAACAGTAGTATGACATTCACAGTTACAATGCCATGTAGAATTGGAAAATAAAAAAATAAATCTTAATTTCTCAAACTTCTATAGATTTTATTCATATTCAGTTGTTTCATATATACAAATTGATGTGAACTGAAAGCCCTGTATCTTCCCTGAACAAAATGATATATAATAAGTGTGGTAGCACTTAATATGAAAGAGCTAAATTATGGTTGAACAGACATATAGCTCAAATATTAGATTTATCAGAACTTGTACAATTGTCTCCATCTCTCATCATATGTTTTTTTTCTACATGCTCAGATAAAAATGTATTTCCGGGCAAAATCGTTCTTACATATGTTGTATTTTTGAATATTGCATTTGAATATTGGACTATTTTGAAATTAACCTTGATTAAAATGTTCAAAATAACTGTTTGTATTATTGCTGAGAGGGTATACAAACTTTCTAGTGGCTATCAGGTAAACATAAAGTGTCCTCAATTGTTCACATTTTGTGTTCACTCTTTATGCATTGTTATTTAAATTGACACTATAGTCATTAAAACAACTTTGGCTTGAAGAAGCATTTTTTGTGTAAAGATCTTGCCTCTGAAGTTTCATTGCCATTTAGGAGGTAAATCACATTTATTTCTGTTTGTGCAGCCCTTGCCACACCTCCCCGGCTTTCAATTGATGGTTTCACTTTCAATCAGATGTAAACTTACTTTAAAAGTTTTTATCTCCTGCGCTGTAATTTGAACTTGAATTACATACAGGAGGCTCCTGCAGTTTCTAGACAGCTATTAACGGAGCAGGAGATAAGTAATTTTAGAATAAACTGAATTTGCAGTAAAGGAAGTATAAACATTAGATGACTCTGTACAGGAAGTATAAACATTAGATTACTCTGTACAGGAAGTGTTTAGGAAGCCTGTGTAAGTCATACACAGGAAAGTATACTTAGGGCGGCATAAACAAAATTACTTCAACTCCTAAATTGCAGAGAATTGAGCAGTGAGACTTCGGGGACATAATCTATGTGTTAGGGACCAGGAACCAGACAGAGGCAGAACTAGATGCAAAAACACCCTTTTTAATAAATAACAAATAAAGAAATAACCAAAAGCAAAGTCCAGGAGGCGGAGGCAAGCAGGGGTCAGTCACCAGAGTGGGTAATCAGATGAGCCAGGATCAGGAGAACGGAGATCAGCGAAGTCAGGAACAAGGCCAGAGTCAGGAACCAGGAACAAACAGGAACAAGGAGACTAATGGGAAAAAGGAAACCATGCAAGGGCAAGGAGGTACTGGGATTTGCTGCTTAAATAGGCTGCACTGATTGGCAGCAGGGTTGATTACTATTCTCAGGTGAGTAACCGTGGCAACATAGTGAAGGAGCTGATTGTTAATCTCAGCTGAAACTCAGACACTGAAAAAGGAAGGATTGCTGTTTAAAACAGCAAAGAAACCCTGACATTTTGCACCAAAACGGCTTCATTAAGCTAAAGGTGTTTTGATGACTATAGTGTCCCTTTAATGTGTTGCCTTTTCGTATTCAGAATGATTTCAGTTTCTGAAAAATGTTTGGCTTTATATTATGTTTTTTATGTGCTGCCCAGGACAGTTCCAATTCACCCAATGTGGCACGGGGAAGCCAAGAGGTTGGTCATCCATGCGTTACCTAATTACAAAGACCACTTCTGCTTTTAGTGGTACTGGAGACCAAATCTTCAGAAGGATATTGATACTTTGGAGAAAGTTCAGAGAAGGGCTACTAAACTGTTTCATGGAGGAAAGGGTAAAACATGTTTTTTTTTTGCCGTTAAGATATATTTTTTTAACCCCATTTTTCATGAGTTGAACTCAAAGATCTAAGACTTTTTCTATGTACACACAAAAGTTCTCTCAAATATTGTTCACAAATCTGTCTAAATCTGTGTTAGTGAGCACTTTTCCTTTGCTGAGATAATCCATCCACTTCACAAGTGTGGCATATTAAGATGCTGATTAGACAGCATGATTACTGCAAAGGTGTGCCTTAGGCTGGCCACAATAAAAGGCCACTCTAAAATGTGCAGTTTTGATGTATTGGAAGGGCCCGGGAGGGTCTGGAAACCAGTCAGTATCTTGTGTGACCACCATTTGCCTCACGCAGTGCAACACATCTCCTTTGCATAGAGTTGATCAGGTTGTTGATTGTGGCCTCTGGAATGTTGGCCCACTCCTCTTCATTGGCTGTGCAAAATTGCTGTATATTGACAGGACAAGGAACAAGCTGTCGTATACGCCGATCCAGAACATCCCTAACATGGGTGGCATGTCCGGTGAGTATGATGGTCATGCAAGAACTGGGATGTTTTCAGCTTCCAGAAATTGTGTACAGATCCTTGCAACATGGGGCTGTGCATTATCATGCAGCATGCATGAGGTGATGGTCGTGGAATGGCACAACAATGGGCCTCAGGAACTCGTCACGGTATCTCAGTGCATTCAAAATCCCATCAATAAAATGCACCTGTGTTCACTGTCCATAACATACGGCTGCCCAAACCATAACCCCACCGCCACCATGAGACCCCAATGAAGACGACGAGTATGTAGATAAGCTTCCCTGAGATGGTTTCTGACAGTTCGTGCAGAAGTTCTTTGGTTATGGTTGCTGCAGCTGTCCGGGTGGCTGAACTCAGACGATTTTGAAGGTGAAGAGGCAGGATGTGGAGGTCCTGGGCTGGTGTGGTTACACGTGGTCTGCAGTTGTGAGTGTAACATATTCATCCTCACCTTGCGGTATCTGCGCTCAGCGGTCATGCGTCAGTATACCTGACTCCTGCAACATGTTGATGGACGCCGGCCGCTGCAGATTCCCACCAAATTATAGCCCTACGTCCACCCATGTTGATGACGACGTCGGTGTGCATGTGACGTTACGCGGGAGGCGTGTGCGCACAGTCTGGAGTCATAGGCTGATTTCGGCCAATCAGATTTGTAAAGGGCTTATTTAAATGCATTTTCTCCTCATTGCCCTGTCGTGGTTTCCCTTAGTGGTTGTCCGAGAGTGTGTTCCTGAGCATTTATTTCTGGTTATTGACTTTGGCTTCGTTTTGACTTCCCTGTATCCCTGACTTTCGGCTTTCCCTTATCGTTGTGTCCGATTCTGTGTCCCCGACCTCGGCAAGTATTCTGACTATTCTTTGGTACATTAAGTCTGGCATTCTAAGGCCCGGTAAGACATTATCTTCTAGTCCTAGGTGTGATACAGTTCTACGTGCGGGATCAACTAGTAATCCTGGCAGTGAGGCCGGTTGGATGTTCTGCCAAATTCTCTGAAAATCTTTGAAGACGGCATATGGTAGAGAAATGAACATTCAATTCACGGGCAACAGCTCTGGTGGACATTCCCGCAGTCAGCATGCCAATTGCACGCTCCCTCAAAACTTGCGACATCAATGGCATTGTGCTGTGTGATAAAACTGCACATTTTATTGTGGCCAGTCTAAGGCAATTCTTTGCAATAATCATGCTGCTAATTAGCATCTTGATATGCCATACCTGTGAGGTGGATGTATTATCTCGGCAAAGGTGAAGTGCTCACTAACACAGATTTAGACAGATTTGTGAACAATATTTGAGAGAAATAGGCTTTTTGTGTACATAGAAAAAGTCTTATATGTTTGAGTTCAGCTCATGAAAAATGGGGGCAAAAACAAAAGTGTTGCGTTTATAGTTTTGTTCAGTGTATAAAAGTATTTATCCCAACACCTCCTTGTTAGTAGCACGGCAGAGTCTAGAGTGTATATGACATGATATCCCCACTCTATCAATGTTTACAGCAGCTGGTTCATCAGTATTCTGAGAAATAATGACCGCTCTCAGAACTATAATTTCAATGCTGCTCTACTACATAGGTAGGGAAATATAATAAAATACAAATACAGAGTATAAGCGAGTGATCCCAACAACAACCAAGTGACTCAGAAACACCTATGTGGCAACCTCTCTATCCACATAAAATTAAAACAAATGAATACATACAAAGTAGGTGGAGTCTCTTGGTTCGTGGGTGTAGAATAAATATAGAAATATAACTGTAAAAACAGAAAAAAAGACAAACATCTAGTGCAGTACAATAAAGTACATAAATGGCTCAATATAAAATGTATGATTGAGTACTCACAAATAGAGAGCCAGAAATAAATGGCTCAATATAGGCGCCTGTGGGATAGTTTGAAGGGTTCCCACTCCCTTTAATTGCAGCAGCTGTATCTGTATTTCTTGATGGTCTTGTGAAGGAAGAGCATAACCATTAAAATGAATAGGAAGTCAATTCTTCTTTTAATGGATAAAGATATCATATAAAATACAAATACAACTTTAAAATATAAAGTAAAAAAGTAGGGAAATATATATATTTTTTTAAATGTTTTCTGGGTACACGCAGGCGCTATCTTGGGACAACCCCCTTCCTTTTTTTAGCAGTGCTTCTCCTAAATTAGGGTCGTGGATCCGCCCCCTGGTTGAGGGTAAGGTATATGAAAGAAACCTATAATAATGTGTGCTACGTTTCCTTGAGAACACTGAAAACAGTTTTATAGTACTCAAATACATGAGTTTGCATTGGGAAAAACAGTTCCTACTAATTAGACTTTTCACTTATGTTTGAGCTAAAGTTTAAATTCCCTTGCACTTTTATAAACTCACTGTCATTGGTCTTTTGCTCAGACAGTTGCCTTTCACAAAATGCTTTTGAGCCAACTAGGATACAGCTTCATTTGAATGGTTGAACTTAAAGAGACACTATACTCAACAGAACAACTACAGCTTAATGTTGTGGTTCTGGTGAGTATAGCCTGTCCCTTTCAGAGAAAAGGCAGTGTTTACATTGCTCCCTAAGGACATCACCAGTGGCAGTCACTCAGATGGCCGCTAGAGGTGCTTCCTGGGTCAGTGCTGCAGCGTAGGAACGTTAAAGGAATACATACCATATTGAAATCTTTATCAAAGTATCATCAATCATCATCATCATCCTCAATGAAGAGACATGCTGCACTTGTTGAATGAGGGCACCTCTCTTAAGCCCTCCTACTTATTCACTTTCTTCTTTATCAACTTCCTCCTCTCTACAGTATGTGTGAATAAAATGCTAAAAATGGGGAAAAGGGTGTGAGCGGGTGAAACACATTTGTTCGCATTTTTTACACAAGTTTTACACATCCATCCCAAAATGCAGTGACATATCAGTCTTAAAGGACCACTATAGTGCCAGGAAAACATACTCATAAACACTTCCCTTTCTCCAGCGCCGGGCTCCCTCGGTGCTGGAGACTCTTTTCCTCCTTTCTCCATCATCAGCTGAATGCGCATGCACGGAAAGAGCAGCGCACGCATTCAGCCAGTCTCATAGGAAAGCATTCTCAATGCTTTCCTGTGGACGCTGGCGTCTTCTCACAGTAAAAATCACAGTGAGAAGCGCGGAAGCGCCTCTAGCGGCTGTCAATGAGACAGCCACTAGAGGCTGGATTAACCCTAAAGTAAACATAGCAGTTTCTCTGAAACTGCTATGTTTACAGCAGAAAGGTTAATCCTAGGTGGACCTGGCACCCAGACCACTTCATTAAGCTGAAGTGGTCTGGGTGCCTATAGTGGTCCTTTAATTGTTGAATACCTAATATGTATTCTAAACAAATTTTTGTTAGTTAATGCTTACTTCATACCAATCTCAAGCGCTATATCAAGCTTACCCCTATACCTATATAATGCTGACACTGGAGGCGGAGGTGGCAGCTGCAGCAGAGAAGTTTTTGCACTGGAAACAAGGTGAGCAGTCTTTATTAAAACTTTGTTTTTTTTCAACACATGAGAGGTGTACAGAAGAGAAACTATAGCCCTGACAAAATGATTATTATTATCAGGACTATGGGTCCCTTAAATTCCACTGATGAGTGACATTCTGCCAGTTACATGGTTGTGTTTAACAGTGCTCTGGTCATATGAAGCATGTCAAAGCCCTAATACAAAATAAATAATAAATATCTATTTAGTAGATATGCCTCAAATGAATACATACATTAAATTATGCATTTTTAAATTGGGTGTATGTGTAAAACAGCTTGAAAAGGTTACTAACCCTTTGTCAGCTGACTTTGCAAATCCACCCCTTCCTAAACCCATTCTTTCTATGGCTGTCCAAACAGCTCAAATTGCAGTTTACTGAGAAGTAACATCAAGGTAAGTGCCTGCCTCTTGAATAAAGTTCCACTGGAAGTAACAGGATCGGTTGTCTGATTTATACGCAGAGTTGTGTAACAACGTTAACAGAGTTGTGTAGCAAGGTTAAATGCAAATTTCTATTGAAATATGAACTTTTTATAATATCAGTACACACACTTCACACATGAAGAAAGCACTCTAGCAAGCTAAACTGCTTTAGTTGTATGGATTGTTCATTCAAGTCTTGTTAACTTGCAAATATGTATAAATGTAGCAAAAGTGCCCAGAATAGATTCATTTCTCCACAAACAAAGGAACACTATAGGGTCAGAACTACAAGTGTGTATTCCTGACCCTATAGTGTTAAAAATGCAGTTTAGGTCCACTGCCACCCCCTTTGTATTTCCTAAATACAGGCATGTCTCACTTTATGAACTCCCGCTTTAGTAACTCCCGCCTTTATGAACTTTTTCCTGGATGTGCCACCATTTTGTGTCAGTGGTCCATGAATCTGGACCAAGGAGCGTACTTTGGAGCACAAACAAGAAGAGAAGAAGAAGAATTTGTGGCCAGGTGTAGACAAGAAGAGGATCAGGAACGCAGTCCCTGAAGATAAAGAGAAGTCTAAAAAATCGGTTTTAGACTGTACTGTAGTCTTTCTGCACTTTCATGGGCATATCTGTAATATTATTGCACTGTGTACTATTGATTAGTGATTTGATTTTTCTGTATGTGTGTGTGTGCCGGTCTGACGTTGCTGTCTCTGTGTGTGTTTGCCATTGTGCCATGTTTTGGAAGGCAGCATCAGTGAAGAGCCTAAAGAAAGGGGAGACTGAAAAGAGTTTGAAAACTAAATGTAAAAGGAGTAAAAGAAAAGTGCTCAAAATGAGATGCAAGCTTGCAAATAAGAGAGGAGAAGGAGGAGAGTTTGAGAGAGGTGTAAAAAATAAATAAGGAAAAAAAATGTGATAAAGGAGAGGAGGAAGTTGATAAAGAAGAAAGTGAATAAGTAGGAGGGCTTAAGAGAGGTGCCCTCATTCAACAAGTGCAGCATGTCTCTTCATTGAGGATGATGATATATATCATATGCATGGGACACTTTATCTTCAGCTTAAATACTGACTAGACAAAAAAAAAAAAAAAAGCACAAATTCTAGGGTTTTTTTATGTTTCAGAAATTGGACATTTGCCTACGTCCTTAAAGAGTTACATCTCCATAATAGTTTTATATTTGAAAATAATTCAACAGCATTTAGAAAACACATTGTAGCAACTAGTGGTGAGCTGTCCAAAAAACTTTTCCTGATTTAACTTTGTAGAGCGGCAGATATCTGGAATGCAACCATAACTGCAAGACCACCAGTGATCCAGGTTGAATGGAAGTGAGGTGAGGAAGATGCTGAAAAAGAAAGTGAAAGGAAATCCCATTGGTTAAAAAATGTTCACTTGCTGTGATAACAAAAATACATTTGGGGAATTATCTGGGATGTGAGGAAACCTGTGTTGTGCTATAGGATTCACAGGCAGAGGATTGTAAAATGACTTGAGGAAAATCATCTACATAGACAGGTCTGTGTTCGTTTCTTGTTTATTTGTATGGAGTTGTTTTGTCAGTAAGCATGATTGTTATTGGGGGAGGGCTGTTCCTCTGTTTTTTCTTGTAGTTTCAAAGACAGACAAATTTATAAGAGCCTTGTTTAGCGTGTAGAAACTTTGTTCAGGATTGACAAATGACTTGAGGACAATCTTTTACCTAGACAGGTCTGTTTTCTTTCTTCTTTATTTGTAATTAGTTGTTTTCTCAGTAAGCATGATTGTTATTGTGGGAGAGTTGCTGTTCTGTTTTTTTCCAGTAGTTTCAAAGAAGAGAGAAAACAAAATTAAGAGATTTTCTATTGCTATATTTAAAAAAAGAAAAGAAAAAAATAAGATTAGCAGATAATGTGATTGTCAGGCATACTTGGAACATGTCCTTTTGGAATGGTGGGAAAGAGCCTGATGCAGTCAAGAGAAATGGATTACTTGCTGGTGGATCTTCAATAATTGTCAGGTAAGCAATGTCTCTCTTTTTGATGAATTTCAGAGCCTACCTAGATGTGTGAGAAACACCATTTGATTTAGGAGTAGACACTATTCATTGTAAGCGAATCTATAAAATAATGCTAATGGCTGATGTGATTAAAAATATATATTTGTGGAAATATGTAGAATATGTGGAAACTTGGTTCAGGATTGGAAAATGAGTTGACAACAACCATATAACTAGACAGGTCTGTGTTACTTTCTTCTTTATTTGTAATAGTTTTTCGTCAGTAAGCATGATTGTTATTGCGGGAGGGTTGCTGCTCTGTTTTTTCAGTAGTTTCAAAGAAGATAGAAGAATTTATAAGAGTACAAGAGAATGTGATTGTAAGGCATAATTGGAACCAGTCTATTTTGAATCATGGGAAAGAGCCTGATGCAGTGAGGAGATATGGATCACTTACTGATGGATCTTCAAGAATTGTCAGGTGAGCAATGTCTCTCTTTTTGATGCATTTCAGAGCCTACAAAGAAGTTTGGGAAGTATTTGATATAGGACTAGACACTATTTATTGTTAGAGAATCCATAAAATAATGCTAATGGCCGTTGTGATTGAAAAGATATATATGTGGAAAGTGGGTTCAGGATTGGAAAATTAGTTGACTACAACCATCTACGTAGGCAGGTCTGTGTTACTTTCTTCTTTATTTATAATTACATTTTTTGTCAGTAAGCATGTGTTTTTGCTGGAGGGTTGCTGCTCTGTTTTTTCAGTAGTTTCAAAGAAGAGGGAAGAATTTATAAGAGTACAAGAAAATGTGATTGTCAGGCACAATTGGAATCAGTCCATTTTGAATCATGGGAAAGAGCCTGATGCAGTGAGGAGATATGGATCACTTACTGATGGATCTTCAAGAATTGTCAGGTAAGCAATGTCTCTATTTTTGATGAATTTCAGAGCCTACCGTGATGTGTGGGAAACACCATTTGATATAGGAGTAGACTCTATGCATTGTAAGCGAATCTATAAAACAATGCTAATGGCTGATGTGATTTAAAAGATATATTTGTGGAAATATGTAGAATATGTGGAAACTTGGTTCAGGATTGGAAAATGAGTTGACAACAACCATCTACCTAGACAGGTCTGTGTTACTTTCTTCTTTATTTGTAATTGTTTTTCATCAGTAAGCATGATTGTTATTGCGGGAGGGTTGCTGCTCTGTTTTTTCAGTAGTTTCAAAGAAGATAGAAGAATTTATAAGAGTACAAGAGAATGTGATTGTAAGGCATAATTGGAACCAGTCAATTTTGAATCATGGGAAAGAGCCTGATGCAGTGAGGAGATATGGATCACTTACTGATGGATCTTCAAGAATTGTCAGGTGAGCAATGTCTCTCTTTTTGATGCATTTCAGAGCCTACCGAGATGTGTGGGAAACACCATTTAATATAGGAGAAGACACTATTAATTGTGAGTGAATCCATAAAACAATGCTAATGGCCGATGTGATTGAAAAGATGTATTTGTGGAAATATGTAGGATATGTGGAAACTTGGTTCAGGATTGGAAAATGAGTTGATGACAACCATCTACCTAGACAGGCCTGTGTTCCTTTATTGTTTATTTGTAAGGAGTTGTTTTGTCAGTAAGCATTATTGTTATTGGGGGAGGGTTGTTCCTCTGTTTTTTGTCTTGTAGTTTCAAAGACAGAAGAATTTATAAGAGCCTTTCTTGAAAATGAATGATAAGATTAGAAGAGAATGTGATTGTCAGGCATAATCGGAACCTATCCTTTTAGAATGTTGGGAAAGAGCCTGATGCAGTTAGGCAAAATGAATCATTTGCTGGTGGATCTTCAAATATTGTCAGGTGAGCAATGTCTCCTTTTTGATGCATTTCAGAGCCTACCGAGATGTGTGGGAAACACCATTTAATATAGGAGAAGACACTATTAATTGTGAGTGAATCCATAAAACAATGCTAATGGCTGATGTGATTGAAAAGATGTATTTGTGGAAATATGTAGGATATGTGGAAACTTAGTTCAGGATTGGAAAATGAGTTGATGACAACCATCTACCTAGACAGGCCTGTGTTCCTTTATTGTTTATTTCTAAGGAGTTGTTTTGTCAGTAAGCATTATTGTTATTGGGGGAGGGTTGTTCCTCTGTTTTTTGTCTTGTAGTTTCAAAGACAGAAGAATTTATAAGAGCCTTTCTTGAAAATGAATGATAAGATTAGAAGAGAATGTGATTGTCAGGCATAATTGGAACCTATCCTTTTAGAATGTTGGGAAAGAGCCTGATGCAGTAAGGCAAAATGAATCATTTGCTGGTGGATCTTCAAATATTGTCAGGTGAGCAATGTCTCCTTTTTGATGCATTTCAGAGCCTACCGAGAAGTTTGGGAAACTTTTGATAAAGAAGTTGACACTATTTATTGTGAGGGAATCCATAAAACAATGCTAATGGCTGATGTGATTGAAAATATATATTTCTGGAAATATGTAGGATGTGTGAAAACTTTGTTCAGGATTGGCAAATGACTTGAGGATAATGTTTTACCTAGACAGGTCTGTGTTGCTTTCTTCTTTATTTGTAATTAGTTGTTCTCTCAAAATGAATCATTTGCTGGTGGATCTTCAAATATTGTCAGGTAAGCAGTGTCTCTCTTTTTGATGAATTTCAGAGCCTACCGAGATGTGTGGGAAACACCATTTGATTTAGTAGTAGACACTATTCGTTGTGAGTGAATCCAAAAAACAATGCTAATAGCTGATGTGATTGAAAAGATATGTTTGTGGAAATATGTAGGATATGTGGAAACTTTGTTCAGGATTGGCAAATGACTTAAGATAATCTTTTACCTAGACAGGTCTGTGTTGCTTTCTTCTTTATTTGTAATTAGTTGTTCTCTCAGTAAGCATGATTGTTATTGTGGGAGAGTTGCTGTTCTGTTTTTTTTCAGTAGTTTCAAAGAAGAGAGAAGAATTTATTAGCGCATAAGAGAATGTAGTTATCAAGTATAATTGGAACCAGACGATTTCAAATAATAGGAAAGATCCTGATGCAGTAAAGAGAAATGGATTACTTGATCTTCAATAATTGTCAGGTAAGCAATGTCTCTCTTATTGATGAATTTCAGAGCCTACCGAGAAGTTTTGGAAACAACATTCGACATAGGTGTAGACACTATTCATTGTGAGTGAATCCATAAAACAATGCTAAAGGCAGAAGTCATTGAAAAGATATATTTGTGGAAATTTGTAGAATATGTGGAAACTTTGTTCAGGATTGGCAAATGACTTGAGGATAATCTTTTACCTAGACAGGTCTGTGTTGCTTTTTTCTTTCTTTGTAATTAGTTGTTTTCTCAGTAAGCATGATTGTTATTGCGGGAGAGTTGCTGTTCTGTTTTTTCCAATAGTTTCAAAGAAGAGAGACAAATTTATAAGAGTACAAGAGAATGTGATTGTCAGGCATAATTTGAACCAGTCCATTTTGAATCATGGGAAAGAGCCTGATGTAGTGAGGAGATATGGATCACTTACTGATGGATCTTCAAGAATTGTCAGGTAAGCAATGTCTCTCTTTTTGATGAATTTCAGAGCCTACCGAGATGTGTGGGAAACACCATTTGATTTAGTAGTAGACACTATTCGTTGTGAGTGAATCCAAAAAACAATGCTAATAGCTGATGTGATTGAAAAGATATGTTTGTGGAAACTTTGTTCAGGATTGGCAAATGACTTGAGGATAATCTTTTACCTAGACAGGTCTGTGTTGCTTTCTTCTTTATTTGTAATTAGTTGTTCTCTCAGTAAGCATGATTGTTATTGTGGGAGAGTTGCTGTTCTGTTTTTTTTCAGTAGTTTCAAAGAAGAGAGAAGAATTTATAAGAGTACAAGAGAATGTGATTGTCAGGCATAATTGGAACCAGTCCATTTTGAATCATGGGAAAGAGCCTGATGCAGTGCGGAGATATAGATCACTTACTGATGGATCTTCAAGAATTGTCAGGTGAGCAATGTCTCTCTTTTTGATTTTTTTGCATTTCAGAGCCTACCAAGAAGTTTGGGAAGTATTTGATATAGGAGTAGACACTATTTATTGTAAGTGAATCTATAAAATTGAAAAGATATATCTGTGGAAACTTGGCTCAGGATTGGAAAATGAGTTGACTACAACCATCTACGTAGACAGGTCTATGTTACTTTCTTCTTTATTTGTAATAAGTTTTTTTTCTCAGTAAGCATGTGTTATTGCGGGAGGGTTGCTGCTCTGTTTTTTCCAGTAGTTTCAAAGAAGAGAGAAGAATTTATTAGCGCATAAGAGAATGTAGTTATCAAGTATAATTGGAACCAGACGATTTCAAATAATAGGAAAGATCCTGATGCAGTAAAGAGAAATGGATTACTTGATGGTGGATCTTCAATAATTGTCAGGTGAGCAATGTCTCCTTTTTGATGCATTTCAGAGCCTACCGAGATGTGTGGGAAACACCATTTAATATAGGAGAAGACACTATTCATTGTGAGTGAATCCATAAAACAATGCTAAAGGCCGAAGTCATTGAAAAGATATATTTGTGGAAATTTGTAGAATATGTGGAAACTTGGTTCAGGATTGGAAAATTAGTTGACGACAACCATCTACATAGACAGGTCTGTGTTGCTTTTTTCTTTCTTTGTAATTAGTTGTTTTCTCGGTAAGCATGATTGTTATTGCGGGAGTGTTGCTGTTCTGTTTTTTCCAATAGTTTCAAAGAAGAGAGACAAATTTATAAGAGTACAAGAGAATGTGATTGTCAGGCATAATTTGAACCAGTCCATTTTGAATCATGGGAAAGAGCCTGATGTAGTGAGGAGATATGGATCACTTACTGATGGATCTTCAAGAATTGTCAGGTAAGCAATGTCTCCTTTTTGATGCATTTCAGAGCCTACCGAGAAGTTTGGGAAACTTTTGATAAAGAAGTAGACACTATTTATTGTGAGGGAATCCATAAAACAATGCTAATGGCTGATGTGATTGAAAATATATATTTCTGGAAATATGTAGGATGTGTGAAAACTTTGTTCAGGATTGGAAAATGAGTTGACTACAACCATCTACATAGACAGGTCTGTGTTGCTTTTTTCTTTCTTTGTAATTAGTTGTTTTCTCAGTAAGCATGATTGTTATTGCGGGAGAGTTGCTGTTCTGTTTTTTCCAATAGTTTCAAAGAAGAGAGACAAATTTATAAGAGTACAAGAGAATGTGATTGTCAGGCATAATTTGAACCAGTCCATTTTGAATCATGGGAAAGAGCCTGATGTAGTGAGGAGATATGGATCACTTACTGATGGATCTTCAAGAATTGTCAGGTAAGCAATGTCTCCTTTTTGATGAATTTCAGAGCCTACCGAGATGTTTTGGAAACAACATTCGACATAGGTGTAGACACTATTCATTGTGAGTGAATCCATAAAACAATGCTAAAGGCCGAAGTCATTGAAAAGATATATTTGTGGAAATTTGTAGAATATGTGGAAACTTGGTTCAGGATTGGAAAATTAGTTGACGACAACCATCTACATAGACAGGTCTGTGTTGCTTTTTTCTTTCTTTGTAATTAGTTGTTTTCTCAGTAAGCATGATTGTTATTGCGGGAGAGTTGCTGTTCTGTTTTTTCCAATAGTTTCAAAGAAGAGAGACAAATTTATAAGAGTACAAGAGAATGTGATTGTCAGGCATAATTTGAACCAGTCCATTTTGAATCATGGGAAAGAGCCTGATGTAGTGAGGAGATATGGATCACTTACTGATGGATCTTCAAGAATTGTCAGGTAAGCAATGTCTCTCTTTTTGATGAATTTCAGAGCCTACCGAGATGTGTGGGAAACACCATTTGATTTAGTAGTAGACACTATTCGTTGTGAGTGAATCCAAAAAACAATGCTAATAGCTGATGTGATTGAAAAGATATGTTTGTGGAAATATGTAGGATATGTGGAAACTTTGTTCAGGATTGGCAAATGACTTGAGGATAATCTTTTACCTAGACAGGTCTGTGTTGCTTTCTTCTTTATTTGTAATTAGTTGTTCTCTCAGTAAGCATGATTGTTATTGTGGGAGAGTTGCTGTTCTGTTTTTTTTCAGTAGTTTCAAAGAAGAGAGAAGAATTTATAAGAGTACAAGAGAATGTGATTGTCAGGCATAATTGGAACCAGTCCATTTTGAATCATGGGAAAGAGCCTGATGCAGTGCGGAGATATAGATCACTTACTGATGGATCTTCAAGAATTGTCAGGTGAGCAATGTCTCTCTTTTTGATTTTTTTGCATTTCAGAGCCTACCAAGAAGTTTGGGAAGTATTTGATATAGGAGTAGACACTATTTATTGTGAGTGAATCTATAAAATAATGCTATTGGCCGTTGTGATTGAAAAGATATATCTGTGGAAACTTGGTTCAGGATTGGAAAATGAGTTGACTACAACCATCTACGTAGACAGGTCTATGTTACTTTCTTCTTTATTTGTAATAAGTTTTTTTTCTCAGTAAGCATGTGTTATTGTGGGAGGGTTGCTGCTCTGTTTTTTCCAGTAGTTTCAAGGAAGAGAGAAGAATTTATTAGCGCATAAGAGAATGTAGTTATCAAGTATAATTGGAACCAGACAATTTCAAATAATAGGAAAGATCCTGATGCAGTAAAGAGAAATGGATTACTTGATGGTGGATCTTCAATAATTGTCAGGTAAGCAATGTCTCTCTTATTGATGAATTTCAGAGCCTACCGAGATGTTTTGGAAACAACATTCGACATAGGTGTAGACACTATTCATTGTGAGTGAATCCATAAAACAATGCTAAAGGCCGAAGTCATTGAAAAGATATATTTGTGGAAATTTGTAGAATATGTGGAAACTTGGTTCAGGATTGGAAAATTAGTTGACGACAACCATCTACATAGACAGGTCTGTGTTGCTTTTTTCTTTCTTTGTAATTAGTTGTTTTCTCGGTAAGCATGATTGTTATTGCGGGAGAGTTGCTGTTCTGTTTTTTCCAATAGTTTCAAAGAAGAGAGACAAATTTATAAGAGTACAAGAGAATGTGATTGTCAGGCATAATTTGAACCAGTCCATTTTGAATCATGGGAAAGAGCCTGATGTAGTGAGGAGATATGGATCACTTACTGATGGATCTTCAAGAATTGTCAGGTAAGCAATGTCTCCTTTTTGATGCATTTCAGAGCCTACCGAGAAGTTTGGGAAACTTTTGATAAAGAAGTAGACACTATTTATTGTGAGGGAATCCATAAAACAATGCTAATGGCTGATGTGATTGAAAATATATATTTCTGGAAATATGTAGGATGTGTGAAAACTTTGTTCAGGATTGGAAAATGAGTTGACTACAACCATCTACATAGACAGGTCTGTGTTGCTTTTTTCTTTCTTTGTAATTAGTTGTTTTCTCAGTAAGCATGATTGTTATTGCGGGAGAGTTGCTGTTCTGTTTTTTCCAATAGTTTCAAAGAAGAGAGACAAATTTATAAGAGTACAAGAGAATGTGATTGTCAGGCATAATTTGAACCAGTCCATTTTGAATCATGGGAAAGAGCCTGATGTAGTGAGGAGATATGGATCACTTACTGATGGATCTTCAAGAATTGTCAGGTAAGCAATGTCTCCTTTTTGATGAATTTCAGAGCCTACCGAGATGTTTTGGAAACAACATTCGACATAGGTGTAGACACTATTCATTGTGAGTGAATCCATAAAACAATGCTAAAGGCCGAAGTCATTGAAAAGATATATTTGTGGAAATTTGTAGAATATGTGGAAACTTGGTTCAAGATTGGAAAATTAGTTGACGACAACCATCTACATAGACAGGTCTGTGTTGCTTTTTTCTTTCTTTGTAATTAGTTGTTTTCTCAGTAAGCATGATTGTTATTGCGGGAGGGTTGCTGCTCTGATTTTTCCAGTAGTTTCAAAGAAGAGAGAAGAATTTATTAGCGCATAAGAGAATGTAGTTATCAAGTATAATTGGAACCAGACGATTTCAAATAATAGGAAAGATCCTGATGCAGTAAAGAGAAATGGATTACTTGATGGTGGATCTTCAATAATTGTCAGGTGAGCAATGTCTCCTTTTTGATGCATTTCAGAGCCTACCGAGATGTGTGGGAAACACCATTTAATATAGGAGAAGACACTATTCATTGTGAGTGAATCCATAAAACAATGCTAAAGGCCGAAGTCATTGAAAAGATATATTTGTGGAAATTTGTAGAATATGTGGAAACTTGGTTCAGGATTGGAAAATTAGTTGACGACAACCATCTACATAGACAGGTCTGTGTTGCTTTTTTCTTTCTTTGTAATTAGTTGTTTTCTCGGTAAGCATGATTGTTATTGCGGGAGTGTTGCTGTTCTGTTTTTTCCAATAGTTTCAAAGAAGAGAGACAAATTTATAAGAGTACAAGAGAATGTGATTGTCAGGCATAATTTGAACCAGTCCATTTTGAATCATGGGAAAGAGCCTGATGTAGTGAGGAGATATGGATCACTTACTGATGGATCTTCAAGAATTGTCAGGTAAGCAATGTCTCCTTTTTGATGCATTTCAGAGCCTACCGAGAAGTTTGGGAAACTTTTGATAAAGAAGTAGACACTATTTATTGTGAGGGAATCCATAAAACAATGCTAATGGCTGATGTGATTGAAAATATATATTTCTGGAAATATGTAGGATGTGTGAAAACTTTGTTCAGGATTGGAAAATGAGTTGACTACAACCATCTACATAGACAGGTCTGTGTTGCTTTTTTCTTTCTTTGTAATTAGTTGTTTTCTCAGTAAGCATGATTGTTATTGCGGGAGAGTTGCTGTTCTGTTTTTTCCAATAGTTTCAAAGAAGAGAGACAAATTTATAAGAGTACAAGAGAATGTGATTGTCAGGCATAATTTGAACCAGTCCATTTTGAATCATGGGAAAGAGCCTGATGTAGTGAGGAGATATGGATCACTTACTGATGGATCTTCAAGAATTGTCAGGTAAGCAATGTCTCCTTTTTGATGAATTTCAGAGCCTACCGAGATGTTTTGGAAACAACATTCGACATAGGTGTAGACACTATTCATTGTGAGTGAATCCATAAAACAATGCTAAAGGCCGAAGTCATTGAAAAGATATATTTGTGGAAATTTGTAGAATATGTGGAAACTTGGTTCAGGATTGGAAAATTAGTTGACGACAACCATCTACATAGACAGGTCTGTGTTGCTTTTTTCTTTCTTTGTAATTAGTTGTTTTCTCAGTAAGCATGATTGTTATTGCGGGAGAGTTGCTGTTCTGTTTTTTCCAATAGTTTCAAAGAAGAGAGACAAATTTATAAGAGTACAAGAGAATGTGATTGTCAGGCATAATTTGAACCAGTCCATTTTGAATCATGGGAAAGAGCCTGATGTAGTGAGGAGATATGGATCACTTACTGATGGATCTTCAAGAATTGTCAGGTAAGCAATGTCTCTCTTTTTGATGAATTTCAGAGCCTACCGAGATGTGTGGGAAACACCATTTGATTTAGTAGTAGACACTATTCGTTGTGAGTGAATCCAAAAAACAATGCTAATAGCTGATGTGATTGAAAAGATATGTTTGTGGAAATATGTAGGATATGTGGAAACTTTGTTCAGGATTGGCAAATGACTTGAGGATAATCTTTTACCTAGACAGGTCTGTGTTGCTTTCTTCTTTATTTGTAATTAGTTGTTCTCTCAGTAAGCATGATTGTTATTGTGGGAGAGTTGCTGTTCTGTTTTTTTTCAGTAGTTTCAAAGAAGAGAGAAGAATTTATAAGAGTACAAGAGAATGTGATTGTCAGGCATAATTGGAACCAGTCCATTTTGAATCATGGGAAAGAGCCTGATGCAGTGCGGAGATATAGATCACTTACTGATGGATCTTCAAGAATTGTCAGGTGAGCAATGTCTCTCTTTTTGATTTTTTTGCATTTCAGAGCCTACCAAGAAGTTTGGGAAGTATTTGATATAGGAGTAGACACTATTTATTGTGAGTGAATCTATAAAATAATGCTATTGGCCGTTGTGATTGAAAAGATATATCTGTGGAAACTTGGTTCAGGATTGGAAAATGAGTTGACTACAACCATCTACGTAGACAGGTCTATGTTACTTTCTTCTTTATTTGTAATAAGTTTTTTTTGTCAGTAAGCATGTGTTATTGTGGGAGGGTTGCTGCTCTATTTTTTCCAGTAGTTTCAAGGAAGAGAGAAGAATTTATTAGCGCATAAGAGAATGTAGTTATCAAGTATAATTGGAACCAGACAATTTCAAATAATAGGAAAGATCCTGATGCAGTAAAGAGAAATGGATTACTTGATGGTGGATCTTCAATAATTGTCAGGTAAGCAATGTCTCTCTTATTGATGAATTTCAGAGCCTACCGAGATGTTTTGGAAACAACATTCGACATAGGTGTAGACACTATTTATTGTGAGGGAATCCATAAAACAATGCTAATGGTTGATGTGATTGAAAATATATATATTTCTGGAAATATGTAGGATGTGTGGAAACTTTGTTCAGGATTGGAAAATGAGTTGACTACAACCATCTATGTAGACAGGTCTGTGTTACTTTCTTCTTTATTTGTAATTAGTTTTTTTTGTCAGTAAGCATGTGTTATTGCGGGAGGGTTGCTGCTTTTTTTCCAGTTGTTTCAAAGAAGAGAGAAGAATTTATTAGAGCATAAGAGAATGTAGTTATCAAGTATAATTTGAACCACTCCATTTGAAATAATGGGAAAAATCCTGATGAAGTCAAGAGGAATGGATTACTTGCTGATGGATCTTCAATAATTGTCAGGTAAGCAATGTTTCTCTTTTTGATAAATTTCAGAGCCTACCGAGATGTGTGGGAAACACCATTTGATATAGGAATAGACTCTATGCATTGTAAGCGGATCTATAAAACAATGCTAATGGCTGATGTGATTTAAAAGATATATTTGTGGAAATATGTAGAATATGTGGAAACTTGGTTCAGGATTGGAAAATGAGTTGACGACAACAGTCTACCTAGACAGGTCTGTGTTACTTTCTTCTTTATTTGTAAGGAGTTGTTTTGTCAGTAAGCATGATTGTTATTGGGGGAGGGTTGTTCATCTGTTTTTTTTCTTGTAGTTTCAGACAGAAGAATTTATAAGAGCCTTTCTTGAAAATGAATGATAAGATTAGAAGAGAATGTGATTGTCAGGCATAATTGGAACCTATCCTTTTAGAATGTTGGGAAAGAGCCTGATGCAGTAAGGCAAAATGAATCATTTGCTGGTGGATCTTCAAATATTGTCAGGTGAGCAATGTCTCCTTTTTGATGCATTTCAGAGCCTACCGAGAAGTTTGGGAAACTTTTGATAAAGAAGTAGACACTATTTATTGTGAGGGAATCCATAAAACAATGCTAATGGCTGATGTGATTGAAGAGATATATTTCTGGAAATATGTAGGATATGTGGAAACTTTGTTCAGGATTGGCAAATGACTTGAGGACAATCTTTTAACTAGACAGGTCTGTGTTGCTTTCTTCTTTATTTGTAATTACGTGTTTTCTCAGTAAGCATGATTGTTATTGTGGGAGAGTTGCTGTTCAGTTTTTTCCAATAATTTCAAAGAGAGAAAATTTTATAAGAGTACAAGAGAATGTGATTGTCAGGCATAATTGGAACCAGTCCATTTTGAATCATGGGAAAGAACCTGATGTAGTGCGGAGATATAGATCACTTACTGATGGATCTTCAATAATTGTCAGGTAAGCAATGTCTCTCTTATTTGTGAATTTCAGAGCATACCGAGATGTTTTGGAAACAACATTCGACATAGGTGTAGACACTATTCATTGTGATTTAATCCATAAAACAATGCTAAAGACCGATGTGATTGGAAACATATATTTGTGGAAATATGTAGGAAATGTGGAAACTTGGTTCAGGATTAGAAAATGAGTTGATGACAACCATCTACCTAGACAGGTCTGTGTTCCATTCTTGTTTATTTGTAAGGAGTTGTTTTGTCAGTAAGCACTATTGTTATTTCGGGAGGGTTGTTCCTCTGTTTTTTTCTAGTAGTTTCAAAGACAGAAAAATTTATAAGACCCTTTCTATTCCTGTACTTGAAAATGAATGATAAGATTAGAAGAGAATGTGATTGCCAGGCATAGTTGGAACCTATCCTTTTAGAATTTTGGGAAAGAGCCTGATTCAGTTAGGCAAAATGAATTATTTGCTGGTGGATCTTCAAATATTGTCAGGTGAGCAATGTCTCCTTTTTGATGCATTTCAGAGCCTACCGAGAAGTTTGGGAAACTTTTGATAAAGAAGTAGACACTATTTGTTGTGAGGGAATCCATAAAACAATGCTAATGGGGTTGAAAAGATATATTTCTGGAAATATGTAGGATGTATGGAAACTTGGTTTAGGATCAGAAAATGCCTGGAGGACAACCTTTTACCTAGACAGGTCTGTGTTACTTTCTTCTTGATTTATAATTAGTTGTTTAACACTTACTACTCCTCCAGTAAATATGCTTTAATGGCATCTTTTTTTAGGAAACGCTGTATGGTTTTTGGATTTGGATAGTGAACGTCACTAGCATATAAAAACCTTGAATATGAATTTCTAGGAGACTGCAGAAGTAGCCATTGAGATCACCTTTACACATGTGAAAGGGAATTCTTCTCCACATTCCAAGTATAAATAGATTTTCATATTTCTATCGGAATTGTATACATCTACCAAGGTCCACCCTACTGACTGAAGTGAAAACTGAATCTGAAACTTAAATCTAAGGTGAAATTACCCCTTTTGAATAACAGTAAGAAGCTTAAGAAAACCCAGTTACATGATTCCCTGGTGACTCAGGTGATATGTAAGGTATTACTTCTAAGATAAGATTGTTTAAAATTGTAACATCACAAATTTGCATACTCAGACATTGTCCTGTACTTGCAAACAAGGCTTATTATTATAATTTTTGTTAATCTGTATTTTATTGAGGCCTAAACTTGCAGGGATACAGAATGAAGAGAAGGAGATGATGTGAATAAGTACAAGTAGGGAGTAGTACAGTTCAGTAAATATCAGATAATCGTCTGCCTCTTTTTTATATTGAGTAGACGGGTCAGTGGCATAAACGGTTCTGCTTAGTAATAACATAAACGATAAAATGAAGCTGTCACCACGTTGTTAGCAATATACATAGTGTGACATGGGTGTGTTAGTCGTTACAACTAGGTAAAGCATTTAAACATTTATGTGCTTGAGCGCTCTAGTAGTATTGAAAAGGTAATAAGATTAAGCCAGTTTCTCTCTAGCTAACAACATGCTTAATGGGGTTACGACATGCTAATTGTTTTAACTTGCTAAGACAGTTAAACAATTGTATAGTTATGTGCATACGGTCGGCAGTGGGGGGAAGGGTTTTCACGTAGTAGCTGCTGCATACGGATCTGCGGGGGGTTGTCGGGGAACAAACTCGGGTGCGGCGGCTGCATTCCTTCCCAGGGGGCGCGTGGGTCTGACTGGGTCTGCAGCTGAGGCGAGTGCAGTTGTGGGGAGGTTTAATAGTCCGAGTGCCCCCGTAGCTTCCTGCATGTTATGGACAATGTGAGTGCTGCTTCCTCTGTCTATATGGAGGGTGCGCCTTGATCCCCAGCAGTACCGGAGTTGGTGGAGTCGCAGAAGGGATGTGAATGGGCCCAGAGATCTCCTCCACGCCATCGTCCCTCCTGAGAGGTCTGAAAAGAAGGACAGTGTCATCCCCTCGAAGGTGAGTGTTAACTGGCCTCTGGTGGCCTCCAGGATTGCCTGTTTGTCTCTGTCGGACCGGAACTGGATTATTAGGTCTGCTGTGGCGGCGGGTGGAGCCCTTGCTGGTCGCGGTATGCGGAACTGACTGTCAAGGGCGATTGCTTTGGCTGTTTTCGGGGTCACCAGCGTGGTAAGAAGTCTTCTGACAAGGTGTGGTAGTTCCGCCTCTGGAACTGAGTCAGCGATTCCCGTGATTTTTAAGTTGTTTCGGCGATAATTATCCTCTTGGGAGGCAAGTTGTTGCTCGTGGAGCAGGGTTTGCTGCTTTAGGCTTTGGACCGCCGCTTGCAATTCTGCAATCTGGGTTGTGTGGCTATTGGTGGTGCCATCCACTGCTCCCAGCCTGACTGTGATAAGCTTGAGGTCCTCTCTTAGCAGGGCCACATCTGCCACTATCTTTCTATGGTGGTCTGCCATGAGTTCCCCAATAGTCACTGGGGTGGGGGTTTACACGGGTGGTTGTGCCCGTGCCGACGATTGTACCTGCAGAGTCTGTGGGGGGTTCCCTCCACTTTGTCAGATGTCCCGTCGGAGGGCAGGGCCGCCATCTTAGCTCCGGCTGCATCATGTGCTTGCCGCCATAATGCCCCAATGTCCATGCTCTGGCGGGGTTTGTCAGCCTTCACTTTTTTAGTTTTCTGACCCATTGAGGTTGTGTAGGTCTCAGGGTCTCCCTGGAGCGGGTTTGACTTGTGTCTGATTGCTTGTGTAAGGGGTTTATTGGCTTGTTTGTCGGGAGCCCCGCGGCCATGCGACCGTCTGCTTTGGCTGCTAAGCTCGGCCGGCTTATTATTATTTTTTATTAAGCACTGATAATTCTGCTGTGCTGTACAATAGGTAATCACTGGGTACAGCTTGCAGCATCCTTAAGGAATTTAGCACACAGTTCTATCCAAGTTTGTAGACTTTGCATGTTGAGGAGATATGATTGTGACCAGCAATCTCATGTAAAAGTGATAGTTCTTCTAGCAGGAGTTCATCTAGTAACCCACATATTCACATGTTTTAACATCACCCCAGATCTCCTTCCCAAGGCTCACCCTCTTAGACAATTGAAACTGGACAAAATTGAGGTCATTTATAGTCGACTCAAAGGGATTGTGCATGATTTGGAGATCTACACAATCCTCTTTTGCCCTTACTCACCCCTTCACATTAGCTACATACCTCTGAAAACCGACAAGTCACCATTAAATAATTGATTTGTGTCCCATAATGTTTGTTAACTATATCACTTGTATGATACAAATGTGCTAGCCAAATTAATTTAAAAAAAGACAAACAGCAAACATTTAGTTAGTTAACCCTTTATCAGTGATCAGTTTATCAATAGTTAAAGGTTAATACTGAAATGTTTGCTGTTTATAAATGTCCTTCAATAAAAGTAGGTTGCTATATTGTGTACTTTTCCATCCTCGAAGCACTGTACTTTTGCAGTATCTTCTACGACTACTTATTCAATGTTTTTTGGTTTTTTTAAGGGAACTGCAGTATCCTACCCTCATTATTTCTGGTGTGGCCACAATAGATTACTGTGCATATGGATATCTAAAATCAAAACCGATTGTCTCATCAACCCGAGATTAAGTCAAGGAGGCAGGTCCGGCAGTGCAGAGACTGGCATGGCGAGGGCTAGAAACGTATTTTTAACCCTGACGGAGGTTGTATTCCTAGTGTTCCATTAACAACAGTTGCTGTTCTCCGGTATGTGAAATAATTCACCTTGATATAATCAGGCATATCCCATATGTCTCTTCTGACCTTTCCTACAAATTCTTTACAGTCTGTTTCCTGGCATATAAATTTTCTCTTGCCGTGCTTAAACAGGGATAAGAATCGACTTAACCGTACTTTGTAGTAATAGTGTGTGCTGGCTACTGGTGTTTATGTGCTGTTGAGAAGGGAAAGGGACTGTAGGTGGGCCTGACATGGGATCTGTTTCATTGAAAATAGTTGTATACATGTTGTGGAGTTCAATGAGACCGCTACTTGCCTGAGCTGAAATGAAATAGTTACTGTTCGTAAAGGGACACTCCAGACCCCTAAAGCACTTTGCTAAAGTGCTTTATACATGAAGACCGTGTCTTCATTTTTTCTAATCTTACAAAAAGTGCAGAACTTGGCACTTTCATAAATGAACCTTGATACATCACCCTGGCTGTCAATTCGACAACTAGTCTACTTTTTCTTTGTTTGATTAGCTCAATAGAGCTAAATTTAAGAGGCAGACAATTGCCCAAAGTACCTGCCTTGCACAGACTCCTCATTTAGCTTCATTTGGGTAGTCTGTGATTGGACAGCCACATAAAGTCTGGGTGGGGTCAGGGAGGGAGTGCTTGTTAAGTCTTTAGGCAAGAGTGCTTTCTTAGATAAACCCTAATGCAAAAATGCATAATTAAATGCTTGCATGTTTTCATTCGGAATATGTTTGCTAAACAGGGATTTTTGGGGGAGTTTAGTACATTATACATTAGTATATTGCATAAGCCTGCCACCACATCAATGTACCCCATTCTTGGTAGGCCCTACTCTAGCAACCTTATGCCTGCTCCTATGAGATTAATCAATTTATTTGTGAAACACTTCCCCCTGGGATGCTCTGCAGGGCAAGGTTAAATAGGCATCTGTGACTCTTTTTACATAGATATTTTACATAGATATGTAAATTAGATTACATTTGGATCTTGTAATACCTTTTTTATTGGACAAAGAGAATTTTGGAATGACAAGCTTTCGGGAAATCCTTCCTTTCTCAAGTCTATAGCATTTCTGAACAAGTCTACACATAGAATTCAAACTTGAGATCTATGTAATCACATTTAAGAACCTGCACGATATTAAGCAGGTGGTTTTAATGCTGTGGCTGATCAGTGTATATAGTGTTGGAGATTGTAGCCATATTTATTTATTGATACAGATGTAAAATAACAAATTAAATCATTATCTTGTAAACCTTTTGATTGGACTAACATAATCTGGGGAATTTGGAGGCCAAGGCAACACCTTGAATTCTGTCAGGACAGTAATGGAAACCACGACAGGGCAAAGAGTAGATACTGAAATGGGTTTATATAGCCCATTCCTAACTGTCATTGGTGGGCAGGGATCAGCTGATTCCAGGTGTACGTGCACGCCGATTAAGTCAAGCTTGACAAAGACCCTTTCAGGGGTCAAAACGTTGCGATGTCTCATTTGTCCTAATAATTACATTTAAAGATACTTGGGGCGCCTGGATCCTCTTTCTACCACTGATATCTACTCTCTGGGGCTGGTGCTGGCCCTTGGTCCAGTTTAGCACCCGGATCTTGATGTGATTACAGTGCGGTTTGTTTTTTTCTCTTTTTCTTTTTCTTTTTGCAAAAATTGTTTATTTAGACATATTCTCAATGGTATTTCTGTTATTTGTTTGGCTATTTTGGCCTGAAATTTGGAATTCACATTGAATTCCATGCAATTCTCACAGATCACAAGGCACTGGGGAGCATCCTTAGTAGACAAAGAGTTTTCATCTACACTGAAAGAGTTACCATACATCATAAAGGAACAGACATGCTTTATGAAATATAAATAACCTGCCTATTTTAAAAAGGTTGTCAGCGGGTTTTTAGGCCACGATATGTTTATTATTGCCATTTATATAGCGCCAACAGATTCCTTGGTGCTTTACAATATTTTGAGAGGGGGTTTTACCTATAAATAGGACAACTACAAGAAAACTTACAGGAACTATAGTTTGAAAAGGACCCTGCTCAAACGAGCTTACAGTCAATAGGAGGTGGGGTATATAACACATAATGCCTAAATGTTTGGGAAATCTTGATAACAACAATTTTCTTAACCAGCAGTAGTTGAACATTAAATAAATAATAAATTAAATAAGTGTATTGTTTTTCTTCTGAATCATCTGTGTTTTGTTTTAAACAGATGTCGTCAAAAGCCAAATAAAGTCTTCATTAGTAATCTATGAGACAATCAAACTTCAAAGTAAGGCTTGATTATATTAGTATTTGATATGTGGGTTACCATAATTTCATAATTTCTGTATGTTTGTGTTATTGAATATATTTTAAAGGAACAAAATAGCATTGTATGTATTCATAATGCTATAGTGTTTCCCTCTCTGTACATGGAGGTGTCAACTCCCTGCCCTGCAAGAGATTAAAAAAAATGGTCTCCATGCTGCCACTCCACCTCCATGACCGAGATCATCAAGATTGATGCTCTCAAACAATCCAATGCTTCCCAATAGGGACACATGCTACAGCGCATGAGCTGCAAAATGCTGCATCAATCAAACGAGTCATTTAATCTGCAACAAAGTCTAACTCAGTTATAGATATGGAAGCAACTCTAGTGGTTGTCAGTAAGGAAGACAGCCACTAGAGGCGTCTAAATCCTGCAATGAAAACATTGTGCCATTCTTGCAAAATGGCAATGCTTTCAGTTGCAGGATTAAAAAGACAGGGGCACTGCACCCAGACCACTTAATTTCGATTTAGGTTGTCTGGGTGCCTATAGAGTTATTTGCATATATATTATGTCTGTTCTTCCTAAATGGGTGTACCTTTGTTGCGTTAAACCCATCATGGTATGAGAATGATAAACACGTATTAATACACAAAATATTTCTGTTCCTTTGTAGGTCAGTTGGCTGCTTTCAGCTGATTATAGTTCTTTTTTTGTTTTTTTTCTTTTTCATTTATTCAGTATATAGTATTACAGAGGCACTTAAAGCAATGTATATCCTATTAAAGGACCACTATAGTGCCAGGATTGTGTCAACTTTAAGAAGTATCACTATGGTAAAATCTAATTATGCCTTAAAGGATCACTGTAGTGTCAGGAAAACAAACCCACTCCCGTAGCGCTGAAGAAGGAGGAAGGGGTTAATCCCTTACCTTTTTTCCAGCGCCAGGCTCCCTCGGCGCTGGGACTCTCCTCCCTCTTCTGATGTCATCAACTGAATGCGCATGTGCGGCAAGAGCTGTGCTCGCATTCAGCTAGTCTCATAGGAAAGCATTCTCAATGCTTTCCTATGGACGCTGGCTTCTTCTCACTGTGAAAATCACAGTGAGAAGCGCGGAAGTGCTTCTAGCGGCTGTCAATGAGACAGCCACTAGAGGCTGGATTAACCCATAGGTAAACATAGCAGTTTCTCTGAAACTGCTATGTTTACAGCAGGCAGGGTTAACCCTAGATGGACCTGGCACCCAGACCACTTCATTAAGCTGGTCTGGGTGCCTATAGTAGTCCTTTAAATGTCTTGGATTCCTCCCTTTTGTTTTTTGTTGTATTTTTTTTTTTTTTTAAATGCAGTCTAACCTAGTCCTATCTTCAAATTGTTGCATTTTACAATATGATTGAATTGATGATGTCTACAACTCGAGAATAAATATCAGAGTATCTGACCTTCCATTTTTTTTTAATGTGTGAAATATTTTATTAGAATGATTTGTTTTATGTATAATTAACAGTGTGGTTATTCTAATTATTCTTGATTTGGTTTATGTAGTCAGTCAGTTCTGATTGCATATGTTTTGTTGCCAGGCTTTGGAGATCCTTATGCTTAAGGATTTGAGACAATGGCTTCAAACACAGCCAGAAGCATATACACACACAGAGGGAACCGAGTCAAGACATACGAGGTGAAAAAGAAGATGCTAAACTTTAATGCTGATTGAAAAAGGCACGATTATGGCTCAGGATTAAGCAATAAAGCTTTTGTTTCTTTCATCAGACGTTTCTTGGTATTTGCTTTCTACATCTAAATGTGTTTTGAGAACATTTATGAACCTCTGTTTTGATATTTTGACTAAATAAAGAAATTAAACTTGAGCTTGTTGGTCATTTGTAATTTAATTATAAGTTTGGCAAAGAATGGAAACAACTAAGTTACAATTACGAAGGAAAAAAAAAAGATTAAAACAATGGTTTCATGTTAAAGGGGGTTTGCTTTTCAAGAAAACAAAATGGCACTATGAGAGACAATAACAGAAAATAAACTGGGCTTTATACTGCTTATGTTTGTATAGTTACATAGCTGAAAAGAGACTTGCGTCCATCAAGTTCAGCCTTCACATATGTTTTTGCTGTTGATTTAAGAGATGGCAAAAAACCTAGTCTGAAGCGCTTCCAATTTTGTAACAAACTAGGAAAAAAATCCTTTTTGACCCCAATGTAGCAGTCAGATGTCTCCTTGCATCAAGCAGCTATTACCCCACTAATTAGAAATTATAACCCTGTATGTTATGTTTTTGCAAGTATTAATACAATTGCAGTTTAAACATCTGTATGGACTCTGATAAAACCACCTCTTCAGGCAGTTAATTCCATATCCTTATTGCTCTTACTGTAAAAAAATAAATATTTTCTTTGCCTTAGATGAAATCTCCTTTCTTCCAGCCTAAATGTGTGACCTTGTGCCCTGTTTATGAATAGATTTCCAGATAATGATTTGTACTGGCCCCGAATATATTTGTATATTGTTATTATATCCCCTCTGAGGCGTCGTTTTTCCAAACTAAAGAGATTTACATTTTTTAACCTTTCTTCGTGTCAGGATTACTGTTTGATCCAGCACGTAGAACTGTACAGCACGGATGACAAATAAATAACGTATTACCGGTCCTTAGAATGGCCGGATTTAACGTACAAAGAATAGTCAAAAATACTAGCCGAGGTCAGGGAACACAGAAAGGGACACAGCGATGAGGAAAGCCAGGAGTCAGGATACCAGAATATAGAGAAGTCAATAAACAAAGCCAAAGTCAAAAACCAGGTAGAAAACTATAAACAGGAACGCGCTCTCGGACAACCACAAGGGAAACCACGACAGGGCACTGAGCAGGCTGAGAACTGGGCCTAAATACCCCTCCTTTCTTTCTGATAGGCTGTAACCGGCCTTTGACCCCAAAGTCAGTTACTAGGTTTCATTTGCATAATTGCTGCTCAGCATTAAACCTTCTGTGGATTAGGTTGCTGCTCGGCACAACTTTTCCTGTGTGGACAGTAAATGTCATTAACCACATTTCTATAAGCGGATGAATACGTGACATTAACCCCCACCTGAAGAACGCCCACCGGGCGGACAGGACCAGGCTTGAGAGGAAATTTAGCGTGAAAAGCGCGGATCTTACGGCCCGCATGCAGGTCAGGAGCCGAAACCCAAGAACGATCAGCAGGACCGTAACCTTTCCAAACAACCAAGTACTGTAAAGTGCCCCGAGAAAACCTAGAATCCACGATAGAAGATACCTCATACTCTTCCTGACCACCCACCACCACCGGAGGGGGAGGAACACAAGGAACAGTATATCTATTGCAGACAAGAGGTTTGAGTAAGGACACATGAAAAGTGTTGGGAATCCCTAAAGATGCAGGAAGAGCCAGAGAGTAAGACACTGGATTGATCCTACGAAGCACTCTATAGGGACCAAGGAATCTGGGGGCAAACTTCATGCTAGGGACCTTAAGCTTGATGTTGCGAGATGACAACCAAACCCGGTCCCCCACTTGGTACACCGGGTTGGCACTCCTACGCTTATCAGCAAAATGTTTGAAGCGTTCAGCAGCAGCCCCTAGAGCAGTTTGAACCTTAACCCAGGTATCCCGAATGGAGGCCAGACGCTCATCCAGAGCAGGAATGGCAGTATCAGAAAATACCGCAGGGAGAACCGTAGGATGCCTACCATTATTGACAAAAAATGGACTGTGCCCAGAGGAGTCATGAACAGCATTGTTTCTAGCGAACTCGGCCCACGGGAGTAGTTCGGACCAATTGTCTTGTGTGCTATTAATAAAACAACGCAAATAAACTTCTAATGACTGGTTAGCCCTCTCAGCTGTACCATTGGTCTGTGGATGGTAGGAGGAGGAGAAGGAGAGATCAATCCCCAATTGTTTACTGAACGCCCTCCAGAACCTGGACACAAACTGAGAGCCCCTATCGGACACAATATTGTGGGGGATGCCATGCAAACGGACAATTTCACGTATGAAAATTAGGACCAAATCTTGCGAAGATGGCAACTTCTTGAGAGGAATGAAGTGAGCCATCTTAGAAAATCGGTCTACAACCATGAGAATAGTAGTGAACCCAGCAGAGCTAGGAAGCTCAACAATAAAGTCCATGGATAAGTGGGACCATGGAATCTCAGGAACAGGAAGAGGCTGCAACAGGCCACAAGGAAGTGCATGAGTCACCTTAGAAACTGCACACACAGAACATGCCTGCACATACTCCTTTACATCTTTCCTGAGTGAATCCCACCAAAATGATCTAGTGATCGCGGCAGTGGACTTATTGATGCCCGGGTGTCCAGCAGTTATATTGTCATGGAACACTTTCATGATATTAACCCTTTCACATAGGGGAACGAACAGTTTATCACACGGTTTACCACTGGGCGCCTGAGGCTGGGCCTCCAGTATGGTGCTAAGCAGTGGAGAAGACAGTGAGAGGACAGTAGTAGCAATAATACACTCTGGTGGAATAATAGGAGATGTCACCTGTTCCGGAGCTGACTCATTATCAAATTGCCTGGACAAGGCATCAGCCTTGGTATTTTTAGAACCAGGTCTATAAGTAATGAGAAAGTTAAAACGTGAAAGGAATAGTGACCATCTAGCCTGTCTGGAAGACAAACGTTTGGCATCCCCTATATATGCCAGATTTTTGTGGTCGGTTATGATCAACAGGGGGTCCTTGGAACCCTCCAAAAGATGTCGCCACTCCTTGAGGGCAAGAATAATGGCCAACAGTTCTCTATTGCCAATATCATAGTTGTGCTCAGCAGGAGACATCTTTCTGGAGAAGTAGCCACAAGGATGCAATGGTGTTCCCTGGCTTTCTCTCTGAGAGAGAACAGCCCCTACCCCTGTCTCGGATGCATCAACCTCCAATATAAAAGGTTTACTGGTGTCAGGATGTTTTAGTATGTCCGCAGAGGCAAATCTTTGTTTAAGAGTCTCAAAAGCATTCACAGCCTCTTTGGACCATACCGTGCTACTAACCCCTTTGCGAGTCATATTTGTGATTGGGGCTATTACAGAAGAAAATTCCTTGATGAATCTTCTGTAATAGTTGGCAAAACCAATAAACCTTTGAATGGCTTTTAAACCAGAGGGTAATGGCCAGTGTAGTACAGCCTCTAGTTTTTTAGGATCCATTTGAAATCCCGATGCAGAGATGTTGTAACCCAAAAAGTGGACTTCAGGCTGGTCAAATATGCACTTTTCTAATTTGCAATAAAGTTTATTTTTCAACAACGTCTACAGAACCTGTTTCACATGGGAGTGGTGAGTCTGAAGATCAGGGGAATACACCAAAATATCGTCCAAATAAACCAAGACAAATGAGTAAATGAATTCCCTGAGTACATCATTTATAAAGTCTTGGAATACGGCCGGGGCGTTGCATAACCCAAATGGCATTACCAGATAGTCATAGTGTCCACTACGGGTATTAAATGCCGTCTTCCCCTCATGATTCTCTTTAATTCTAACCAAATTGTAAGCGCTCCTAAGGTCAAGCTTAGTAAATACTTTAGCTCCCTGAAGTCTATCGAACAATTCGGAAATGAGTGGGATAGGGTATGCATTTTTTACAGTGATTTTATTAAGTGCCCTGTAGTCTATGCAAGGGCGTAACTCACCACCCTTTTCTCAACAAAAAAGAATCCTGCACCAGCTGGTGAGGATGACTTTCTTATGTGCCCTTTGCTCAAGGATTCTTTGATGTATTCCTCCATTATTTTACTCTCCTGGGGAGATAAGGCATAAACTGCCCCCTTAGGTGGCATAGCGCCTGGAAACAGGTTAATGGCACAGTCATATGCTCTGTGGGGAGGCAATACATCAGATTGAGCCTTGTTAAACACCTCCTGAAGTTCTCGGTATTGTATGGGAACTCCAGGAGTTTGGGGAGTGGTAGTGGGAAGGTCAATCCAATCTCTTTAGTAATGGTTTTATACATCTCCCCATACACTCTTTACCCCATTCTAATATCTCCCCATTAGCCCAGTCAATATAGGGATTGTGCTTACTCAGCCACGGAAACCCTAATATGATAGGGCATGATGGAGAAGTAATAACCTGAAACGTCATCTCCTCCCTATGGGAGGCCCCAATGGAGATCGTAATAGGGACAGTTTCGTGGGTTATAAGCGGTTGTGTGAGTGGTCTACCATCAATAGCCTCTACAGCTAGCGGCGTAGGTCTCTCCCTGACCGGTATCTCATTACCCCTAATAAACTGGACATCAATAAAATTTCCAGCAGCACCTGAGTCCATTAGGGCACTGCAAGAAAACTTCTTGTTATCAAGAGAAATAGATACCTCAAGGAGGAATCTACTTTTGTTTTTTTTTAGAGGACAACTCCATCACACCTAAGATCTGTCCCCTTAAGGTTCTTAGGTGCGGAAGTTTTCCGGACGCACTGGACAATTAGTTATCATATGTCCCTTTCTACCGCAATATAGGCATAGCCCCTCCCTTCTCCTATACTGTTTTTCGGCCTCTGACAGTCTAGTGACCCCCAACTGCATAGGTTCGGGTTCGGACTATACAGGGAGGTTAGACAAAACAGGTTTAGAGAATTGAGGTGCTAGGGACATAGCCGTATGTCTGGTCTTGCTTCTGGTGACTTCTCTGAGTCTTAACCTATTATCAATATGAATGACAAACGTTATAAATTCGTTAAGACTCTTAGGTAATTCTTTAGCGGCTATCTCATCTAGTATAGTCTCTGAGAGACCCTTTTTGAATGCTGAGATTAACCCAATGTTAGTCCAGTCTACCTCGGAAGCTAAGGTACAGAATTCAATAGCATAATCCGAGATAGACCGGTTAACTTGTCTGATGTGCATTAGGGCAGTGGAGGCGTCATCCTCTCTACCCAATGGCTCAAACGTGAGCTTGAATTCGGCAAGGAATTCCTGGTAATTATGAGCTATGCTCCGATTACTCTCCCACAACGGATTAGCCCAGGCAAGGGCCTTGCCCTTTAATTGATTCATTAGATAACCAATTCTTGCTCTGTCCGTGGGGAATGACCCTGGTGAGGCCTCAAAATGGTACTCCACCTGATTAAGAAAACCCCTGCATTCCTGGATATTGCCATCAAACTGTAGGGATGGTGATAAGGAGATGCAAGGAGTCCTATTAACAGTGGGTGGAGGTACACAGGGTAGAGGTGCTATAGGAGGAGACGCTGCAGGCTGCAGATGCTCCGTTCTAGCGAGAAGCGTACTTAAAGCCTGAGTGAATTGATCCATGCGGTGATCATTCTCCTCTAATTTCCTCTCGCAAGCAGCTATGTGCTGACACAGTTCTACAGGATCTATGGCCATGTCGTAATGTCAGGATTACTGTTTGATCCAGCACGTAGAACTGTACAGCACGGATGACAAATAAGTAACGTATTACCGGTCCTTAGAATGGCCGGATTTAACGTACAAAGAATAGTCAAAAATACTAGCCGAGGTCAGGGAACACAGAAAGGGACACAGCGATGAGGAAAGCCAGGAGTCAGGATACCAGAATATAGAGAAGTCAATAAACAAAGCCAAAGTCAAAACCAGGTAGAAAACTATAAACAGGAACGCGCTCTCAGACAACCACAAGGGAAACCACGACAGGGCACTGAGCAGGCTGAGAACTGGGCCTAAATACCCCTCCTTTCTTTCTGATAGGCTGTAACCGGCCTTTGACCCCAAAACCTTACTGGCCTTAGCCACAGCAGATTGACAAGTGGCTACTAAAAATGACTGGACATACCCCATTTGCAATACCTTGGGTTGTCTACTTTTTCAAATGGTATGCCATCATGGGGGTAATTCTCATTCCTGGGCTACCATTCAGTCTCAAATGCAACGTAACCAATCTGGCAAATTTCAATGTGAAACAAATGAAATGCAAGCCTTATATTTGACTCTCTAAAACCAGTACATAGGGGGTACTATTATACTTGGGAGACATCACTGAACACAAACATAAGTGTTTCAAAACAGTAAAACATATCGTCAGTAAAAGTGCTGTTCGTGTGTGAAAAATGCAAAAAACTTCACTTTTACTAAATATATCATTGTAATACAATTTATCATTTTGAAACACTAATATTTGTGTTCAGCGAAGTCTCCCGAGTAAAACAGTACCCACCATGTACAGGTTTTATGGTGTCTTGGAAAGTTACAGGGTTAAATATAGCGCGTGCGAATTTAATTCTCTGTACTTGCTGCCTGGGTTGTCAGACACGTCAATTAAATTTTAATTAATTAAGTAACATAATTATGTTAAAATATTACTTAAGCATACACGTAGAATTTTTATATATCTACATATATATGTATTTAAATTCTATGTGTATACTTATGTAGTTATTTATGTAATTATATATATTTATCTATATATAAATATTTGCAGTTATTTGTATTTTATATATAGATATATATAGAATGTCATTCTAAGTGTATTTTGTTACCAATATATATGTATTAATTACAAAATACAGTTAGAATGAGATTACATGTGTATATATAATTTATTTAATTTTTTTTTAAATATTTTATTTATTTTATTATTTTATTTATTTATTATGGTAATTATACGTATATATAAATATATATATATATATATATATATATAATATGATATATATCATATATATGTAACTTCATTCTAAGTGTATTTTAAGATTAATATATGTACTTATATTAACATTAAAATACATTACGTATCACGTTACATATATATAAGATGTATATATATTAGATATATAATATATATATATATATATTTCATATATATATATATAAATACATTTATTTTATTTTAAAACATGTTTATTAATTTATTTATTTTTACTTTCCCACCAGCAGGGAGACTGTCTGACATTTCAGACAGTCTCCCTGCTTTCAGATCCACAGCCAGCTATAGGGGGCCATGTGATCGCTCTTTGAGAGCGATCACATGGCCCCCGGGGGCCTCATTTGCCAGGGGAGGACTGCCTGGGCTGTCAGGCAGTCCTCCCGAAGAGGATCGCGGCGGAGGTGAGTAAATTTCACCTCCTGAGGCTGCAAGCCGTTACGGCGTTCTATGCCGCCGTAACGGCTTTAAAGCCCATTTAATGCGGGACGGCATAAAACGCCGTAACGGCGTTAAGGCAGGATCGTGCAGCCACCACAGAATATAGGTGGGACACAGATACAAAGTACACTTAATAGTCCTTTGACAAAAGTAAAGTCCTTAGGCAGGATCGTGCAGCCACCACAGAATATAGGTGAGGCACGGATCCTAAGCCACCAAGCATTAAATAAAAAACACCAAGGAGCAAAGCCCAAAGCAGGTTACACGTAAATAAGGCAGCAAGGTCAGAATCACTGGAAATAAAGTATAGGCAGGAACACTGCAAGCAAACACTGGAACGGGAGGCACAGGACACAGGACCAGGCAGAGACGAGAACGCAGGACTATAAGGACATCGGAACAGGAACACAGGATACAAAACACAGGAACAAGGAGCAAGGAGTCAGAATCACGGGGAACAGGAACCAGGAACCAGCAGACACAAGAATAAGGATAGAGGATAATGATATAACCAGGAGTGAGGGGAGAAACCAGAATAAATAGGTGCTAAACAAGGGCCAGGTGAAGTGCGCTAAACAAGGGCCAGATGAAGTGCTTAACGGAAAAAGAAATGAGAAACAGTGCCAAACAGAAACAGTGGTGAGTGTGAGTACTGCATGAGGGCATTTTAACTAAGGAGTGTTGTGACAGTCTTATCCCACCATGTTTCAGTTATGCCTAATATATCATATTGTTTAGTGTAAGCTATTGCCTCTAGTTCCCCCATTTTGTCATATAGGCTCCTTGCATTAGTAAGAATACATTTAATATTATCATGAGTCATTTGTACTTTTTGTGAATTTTCATCAATATTACATACCTCCTCTGTTCTGAACTTCCCCCTCACCCCCGTCTCCACCACCCTTACACTGAGCTAAAGCCCATCTCCTTTCTACCCTATCTCCATCTTCTAGCCATCCTATCACCCAGCACTGCAGACACTTTTCTGTTTAAGTGCAATCCATCACGACTATACAGGTTGTACCCAAGGGCAAAATGCCCCCAGTGCTCTAAAAACCCAAAACCCTCTTTCCTGTACCAAGACTTCAGCCACTTATTGAAGCATTAAACTCCTGTTGTTTTAACTCCTACTTAAAAGACGCTACTTTAAATAGCCTTTTTGCATGCAAACTCCAGTGAGCAAGCTCTGTGAGTCAGTAGTGGGTTTATATTGGCAATACAAATCCCACACAGGTGGAAATTAAGGGGCACTCACCCTAATTAGCTCAGCAGCAGCCGCGCCCACAAGGAGGGGAATATGAGAAAAAGAGGGAAAACGTTTTAAATAAAAACAGCAAGGAGAAAATATAGATTTTAAAAAAGGGACAAAGTTTTAAATAAAAGCAGCAAATAAATATATATATATATAAGAAAAAAGGAAAAAGTTTTTAAATTAAAACAGCAAAGAGAAAAATATAAATAAATATAAAAGGGACAAGTTATAATGACATCTGAAACTTTGGATTGTAGGGATGTGTGTAGAGAAGGGCCATGGGTCATAATTTATAGTTCATCTCCATTACCTGTCTCTTACAATGTTCACGCTGGGCACAGTGAGAAGTCCAGCTTATTCTGCGTTAAGTTACAGTAACAAAGAGTAAGCATGACAGCACATGTGTAACGTGGAATAAAGGTCCGTGAGCATTATCAGAAATGGAGGTCTGTAAATCAATCAAAAATTCAAACTGGTTTTTTTCTTATTTTTAAAACCAATGAACTGTAATCTGTATACAATGTGCATATTTCTTTAAAACTTGGTGAGTTTTTTTTCTCTTGTTCTTAGACCATGTAATAATTCTAATTAAAATTTAAATTAAATAAAACTATTGTCAAAAGAAACATAGTGACAATTTTGACAAGTACACTTGCATATTATAGCAAGCCTTTCCAGCTGCTTAAGATTTCACTCAATTACCTCATCATTCCCTTTACAAGTTATCAGTGGCTGCAATTGTCCTTTATTTCTCTCTAGCTATGTATCACGGTTGTGATAACCCAACACGCAGTATGTAAACCCACAGAAAACCCAAGCACGCGTTACCGAACCTTAGAATGGTCGGGTTTAACGTAGGTAGAAAAGAATGGTCAAGGAACAGTCAAGAAGTCAGGATATCAGAGATCAGGAGAACGATACGAGAATAGCCAGGTCAGGATTCCAGAAAGGAGAAAGTCAAGATACAAGCCGAGTCAGGGAACCAAAGAACCGAGAAGTCTAAAGCCATGCCGAGTTAAAACACAGAAATACCTAAACAAACACAGGGAGTACCAAATAGCTCTAAGGGGAACACAAGGAACCACAATAGGGCAAGGAACAAAGCAAAAGGCGCCCTTTTTATAAGGGAATGTCTTTTCCTTTAAGACCATGCCCCCAAAATGTTCTGGGCCGGTATTGATGATGCGGGACCGCGCCTATGACGTCAGCGGGTGTGTGTCCCGTCATCAAAAGGGGCGTGACTCCGGCGTGGGACATGCCGAACATGCTGTGAGCGCGATAGAGAGAGGTAAGAGAGAATGACACCATGATCTACAAATTTCCCCTGCCACCGCTTGTGTCAACTCCCCATTTTAACATATAGATTGTAAGCTCACAGGGCTTCTGTGGCTAGATCTCAGCTGAAGATATGAGCCATCATTGTCTTTTCTATTGGTGTGTGTATATATTGTACTATCTTTGTCCCCAAATGTACAGTGGAATATGCTGGCGCTTTATGAAGGCCAATAATCATAATATTGAGTATTCGTTGTTTTCAGTATGGTTTGACATTGTGAATAGCACAAACATCAATTACTTTAACATTCTATTTAGTTTTTATGTTTTTTTTCCTGATACATTTCACACTTGATGTTGACAAATAAGAAAACTATCTAAATGCAATGCTCCAATATATCACTATTAAGGATGAAAGTAGCATTGAAAGCAAAGTATACATTTTTAATACTCAAAATGCGTTGGTAAATGATGAAACAATGCTTCTTATGTATATGTGCAGTATATTACAAAAACAGAATGCATCAATGCAGCTCTCGGTTTTAATGCTCAATCACTCAAAATAGCACTTATTCTATCTCCCAGAAACATACAACTGTAATACAAGAGTAACAAACATCTACAGACTATTCTCCTTTAACTAAAAAGATTTATCAACACAAGGTAAAAGCACAAGAAAGTGTTTTATAAGGTTGAGAGCATATTATATTATGCAAAGTTTTAAAGCACGTCTGCCACCTTACGGGGTCTTTGCATATATTGATTGATGGTGACTTTGCTGCTTGCCCCGGGCAACACTGATGTCTATGGAGGAAATCACGTGAGCCTCCACGGACAATGCCCTTTTCATCACAGCCATCAGTAGTGACGGCAGGATGACAGCTATCAGTAGTGGCATGCTGGGGCTCTGACTTTTATAAAGTTTTGTCAGATGTAGGAAAAAATCATAAGACAAACTAAGCCCTTACTGTGTCTTATGTAATTTGACTGTGTGGATAACCAAAACACAAACTTTTCAGTATCTTAAAGCAACTCTGTCATATGCCTCTCTCTGTCCTCTTTAAAAATATATTTACATTGACTATGTTGGCATTTTAACCCCTTAAGGACGCAGCTTCAAAAACTGGACTTACCCTTAAGGACACAAGCTTTTTTTGCATCTTTTGCTGTTTGTGTTCAAACACAATTTGCATCTCTGTCATTTATTGCACCAACACATATATACTGGTTTTTAGAGAGCAAAAAGGGCTTTAATTTTATGTCACATATACATAGATAAATTCTTATTAATTAAAAAAAATAATAATAATTTTTTACAGTTTTGGCAATACTAGCATGTGCATAATATGTCCATCTTAGAAAAAGTAATTCAAAATAAATTAATTTATGTTTCTTGATTTATAGACTTTCAAAATAAGCTGAAATCCTATGCATTTTATAAAAATAAAATCACTACATTAAGATGTCAATGTGAAACAATTTTAGAAGTTGGTATGTTTCTCGTGTAGGTTTAGTAGCAATCACAGAAAACACAATTGCCACACAAAAGTATATATTTATATAAAGTAGACATCACAGGCTATTTATCTAAGGTTATTTTGACACTTTTTATGTATCCATTTAATTGCCAATATCTGCTAAATATTGGAGTAAAATTTTGTTTTTTTTTCTCTATTTTGGCATATACGCATATAACAAGGTTTTTGTAATGTGTATTTTGTAAAGCTGGTGTGTGCTATTCCTTCCCCATATTGTGTTCGGCTACATCTGCTGATTATAAGGAAACCCCCATTGTATGCCTTTGGCACTATTCTGTGAAGCTACAATGCCATATAAGAGACAAGGCTATTTCAGTTTCTATAGTTAGAATTTTCATAGATGGATATGATGGGCCTATGTCTCATTTTGGGGTATCATAGCTGTTTAACTGTTTAAATAACCCCACAAACGGCTTCCATTTGAGTAAGCAGACACCCCGGGGTATCTTATATGGTGTATATTGTGCCTTAACTTGTCACAATTTATTTCACCAATTTATGTCAATGTCTGTGGTGAGGGGGGGAAAATTGGCATTTTTACATACAGTTGCAAGAAAAAGTATGTGAACCCTTTGGAATGATATGGATTTCTGCACAAATTGGTCATAAAATGTGATCTGATCCTCATCTAAGTCACAACAATAGACAATCACAGTCTGCTTAAACTAATAACACACAAAGAATGAAATGTTGCCATGTTTTTATTGAACACACCATGTAAACATTCACAGTGCAGGTGGAAAAAGTATGTGAACCCCTAGACTAATGACATCTCCAAGAGCTAATTGGAGTGAGATGTCAGCCAACTGGAGTCCAATCAATGAGATGAGATTGGAGGTGTTGGTTACAGCTGCCCTGCCCTATAAAAAACATACACCAGTTCTGGGTTTGCTTTTCACAATAAGCATTGACTGATGTGAATGATGCCTCGCACAAAAGAGCTCTCAGAAGACCTACGATTAAGAATTGTTGACTTGCATAAAGCTGGAAAGGGTTATAAAAGTATCTCCAAAAGCCTTGGTGTTCATCAGTCCACGGTAAGACAAATTGTCTATAAATGGAGAAAGTTCAGCATTGCTGCTACTCTCCCTAGGAGTGGCCATCCTGTAAAGATGACTGCAAGAGCACAGCGCAGACTGCTCAATGAGGTGAAGATGAATCCTAGAGTGTCAGCTAAAGACTTACAAAAGTCACTGGCAAATGCTAACATCCCTGTTAGTGAATATACAATACATAAAACACTAAACAAGAATGGATTTCATGGGAGGATACCACAGAGGAAGTCACTGCTGTCCAGACAAAACATTGCTGCACGTTTACAGTTTGCACAAGAGCACCTGGATGTTGCACAGCAGTACTGGCAAAATATTCTGTGGACAGATGAAACCAAAGTTGGGTTGTTTGGAAGAAATACACAATACTATGTGTGGCAAAAAAAAAGGCACAGCACACCAACATCAAATCCTCATCCCAACTGTGAAGTATGGTGGTGGAGGCATCATGGTTTGGGGCTGCTTTGCTGCGTCATGGCCTGGATGGATTGCTATCATCAAAGAAAAAAATAATTCCCAAGTTTATCAAGACATTTTGCAGGAGAACTTAAGGCCATCTATCTACCAGCTGAAGCTCAACAGAAGATGGATGTTGCAACAGGACAATGACCCAGAGCATAGAAGTAAATCGACAACAGAATGGCTTAAACAGAAGAAAATACGCCTTCTGAAGTGGCCCAGTCAGAGTCCTGACCTCAACCCGATTGAGATGCTGTGGCATGACCTCAAGAAAGCGATTCACACCAGACATCCCAAGAATATTGCTGAACTGAAACAGTTCTATAAAGA
Organism: Pelobates cultripes; assembly: GCA_933207985.1. Classification (NCBI taxonomy): domain Eukaryota; kingdom Metazoa; phylum Chordata; class Amphibia; order Anura; family Pelobatidae; genus Pelobates; species Pelobates cultripes. Next base: position 41,775,993 of record OW240923.1, read on the forward strand.
GGAATGGTCAAGAATTGCAACTACAGGAAATGTTTGGTTGAAGTTATTGCTGCCAAAGGAGGTTCAACCAGTTATTAAATCCAAGGATGAATGTTTATATGGTGCGTTCAATAAAAACATGGCAACATTTCATTCCTTGTGTGTTATTATTATAAGTTTAAGCAGGCTGTGATTGTCTATTGTTGTGACTTAGATGATGATCAGATCACATTTTATGACCAATTTGTGCAGAAATCCATATCATTCCAAAGGGTTCACATACTTTTTCTTGCAACTGTACATGTTTCATTTTTGCAGAGTATTTCTTACACTTGATATGTACCACAGCCATTCAGTTTTTTTCTAACCTTGAAGTTTTATGCTGTGTCCATGTTCCATTTTGGAGTTGTTTAGCTAATTGGTTATTCAAACTTCCCCACAAACACATACCATTTCTTAAAGAATACACCCTGGGGTATTTCAAAAGGAATATTTTGAACCTTAGCGGGGGATCATTTTTTTCGCTACTTTGTTCCAGGTGTAGTGGCAATGAGCATTTCTAATATATTTTTTACTTTTTTAAACTTTTTACATTTTAAAACTTGTTTTTCAATGTTTTTTTTTACTTATTACATTGTTTTACCTTAAACTTTCTTAAAACTTTTCTACACTTTTAAAATTTGTATAAACCTGTATTTTTACTGTTAACCCCTAACTAGCAGTAAGCAGCACTTACAGTAAATTCCCCAATTTTACATAACACCCACCCAAGCTAGCAAAATATATAATTTAAAAATATTTAAATTAATTAAATAAATTGAACCCCTGAGGGTTAAAAAAGAAAAATAAAAGTTAACCCTCGGGGGTTAAAAACAAATCAGATCACAGTATGATACTGTGATCTGTATTTTGATCACTGTAGGCAGTGATCAACTGGCAGAGAAGGTATTAATTTTTATTACGACTGGGTAAAGGGGAGTGGGATTTTGTTTTACTTCTTTAGACGTTATAAAAACTTATTTTTACTTTTTAAAGCTTTTTTACAACTTTTTTTTATGTTTACCCTTAGCTAGCGTAACACCAAATTCCCCAATTCCCCACTAACTCCCACCCACCCCAGTTAGCTTAATATTTAATTGTATTAATTTTGTTTAAAAAAATAAATACAAGTTAACCCTCAGTGCTTAAAAAAAAAATCAGATCACAGTAAAATGTAGTCCCTGCCAATTGAACACTGAAGTCAGTGATCAATTGGCAGGGAAGGGTTCATTTTTATTTAAAATGGATAAAGGGGAGGTGGGATTTTAAACAAACTTTTTTTTTTTACACAGGGAGAAGATCACTGCTGATCCGTCTCCCTGCACTTCACACTGAACGTGAAAGCACAGTGAGGTGGGCCAGCAGTCCCTGAAGCATATGTGCTCGCTCTGACAAGCTGTAGGGGTTAATTTTCGTAAATGACAGAAATTTTCCAGCATGCGTCCTTAACGGTAGATCTGCCTTGACGGAAAATTTCCATCAAGCGTCGTTCAGAGGTTAAGAAAATTCCTACTAGATATCCAAAATCCAGCAAAAACCAAAGGCTGTGACATTATCATAATGATTTTATTTTGTGATTTTTACTTGTGGTTTCACTTTTGTGTACTTTTACTTTGTGTTCACAATTTTTTTTATTTAAAGGAAAGTAGTATATTGTTTTTTTGTTTTGCCTCATATCACAGTTGTATGTTTTGCTAACATAGAACACTGGATTGTCAACTCAGTGTTGTTAAGAGTCTTCATTATTAAGATTGATTAAGGATTCAAACTGAGAGCTGTAATTCATTCCATTTATTGTAATAAACTGTCTATATTCTCAATAAACATTGCTGTATTATCTTTATAGCAAGTGATTATTATTGAACTTGTATAATCTGCTTACAGCACTACTTGCAACTTTTATAGTGATATGTATTTTTGTATGTGAGAGAGGTGGACTGTGATTTGTTTTTGGTTTTCTCTGCTAACTTATACAGCACCACATCTAAATGAAGTCTAAATGTCCAAGCTTCTGAAACACTTCACAAACTGGATAACATAAAATTACTTAGTCTTTTTTATTGTGGCTCCAAAATTCAACAGGGTACACAGCAAGGTTTAACAGCATAAAGTAAAACAAAGAGCAAGGCTTAACATAATAATTAACTGACTGTGCTTGATGGCTTGTCCGTTTCCCAAAGAAATATCAATGTTACGGTTTGTTTCTTTCAGCTGCTTCTCTTACACCTCACAAGAATCAAACAAAATCTGATCTCCTTGGAGGGGGAGTATTTAACAGTACCTGCAATTAATGTAAAGTAAATTAATGTATTTAAAAGAAGAAAAACTACATAAAGGACATAAATCAGAGGGGCAAAGGTTTAAAAATAATATCAGGAAGTATTACTTTGAGAGGGTAGTGGATGCATAGAATAGCCTTCCATCTGAAGTGGTAGAGGTTAACACAGTAAAGGAGTTTAAGCATGCGTGGGATAGGCATAAGGCTATCCTAGCTATAAGATAAGGCCAAGGACTAATGAGAGTATTTAGAAAATTGGGCAGACTAGATGGGCCGAATGGTTCTATGTATATGTTTCTATGATCTTTTGCAGGTGAGGTAAACCAGAGTGTTGTAACTCTGGACCAGGAATCCTCACCTACAGTCTCCTGACAATCTCCAATATGGAAGGTGTTGGCTTACCTCTTTTCCAGCAGACACCTGCTCTTCTTTCTCCGGCAATGTAATATTGCTGGTGTTATTTTTCCATGTTCTCATACAATATAATGCTTTTCATTGAAGCATTGGGGACAAGAACACGCATTCAGAGGAGGTGAGTTGCCCTAGTGGCTTTCAGAAATATAGCTACAAGAGGTGTGTATAGCCCAGTCCTGCAATGAAAACATTGCAGTGGACTGCCATGGAAAAATGCAGGACTAAAATGATATGGGTACTGCATGCAGATGACTTCATTGAGATGAAGTGGTCTGGGTGCCTATAGTATCACTTTGCATATGTCACAAAGATCCTTGGAAATTACCGAATCTGCCTGGGTGCTGAGGCTGCATTCAAACAACTACAGGACTGAGGTCTATGGAGGAGACCATGGAGCCTCCATAGATTGATGTATGAATCCCACAGGTGTCAATTCTGTGGGCTGCTGGAATTGGTCAAAGTTAACGGTGGAGCTCCGCCTTTTGTCCCTATTTTATGATATATTGGATTGCATGCAGTCTGAAATGCAGTCTCGCTCAGAATTTCATAAATGATATATGTTCATGAAATTCTGAAAAGGGACAGAGCCGCTTCAAGGCCTAACTAAGTGGACAGAAACAAGTCAGTTAACAATACAAACAAAATAAATTGAAACCCTTAAGGACACATGATGGAAATATTCCGTCATGATTCCTTTTTATTTCAGAAGTTGTGTCCTTAAGGGGTTAATGCAGTGCCCCTAGTGACAGAAATGCATATTTCTCTTTTGATTTGAGAATTGCATTCTCAGTATTTTCCTACAGGGTTATTCACGAAAGTGAGAATTCATAAGGGATTTCCAAATATAATGCCAAAGTAGCCAAACCTGAAGAATAATTGACATTGGGAATGTTTCCAGGTTGGCTATTTTTACCTAGAGTTTGAGAATGACTTTGAATTCTCACTTTAGTAAAAACAACATGTTAAAATTTGAATTGTATTCCAGGATTTGCTTGTCTTCAGGGTAAAGAATTGCAGTGATTAGAAACTTTAAAAAATATCTCAGTAGAAAAGAAAAATATACCGTATATACTCGAGTATAAGCCGAGTTTTTCAGCACATTTTTTGTGCTGAAAAACCCCAACTCGGCTTATACTCGAGTCAGTCTGTATTATGGCAATTTACATTGCCACAATACAGACCAGGACCGCCGGGCTCATTACAAGCCCGGCGGTCCTGTTGGGGGCTGACAACGAGCTGAACTGCCAATGCCACTGGACCACCAGGGATTTAATATTATTTTATTTTAATAATAATAAAATAATATTATATTATTATTATTTTAATATTTGCATTTTTTTTTTAAATGTTTTTTTGTCCCCCCTCCCTGCTTGTTGCCTGGCCAGGGAGGGGGGACAAAAAACATTTAAAAAAAAAATAATGCAAATATTAAAATAATAATAATAAAATAATATTAAAATAATATAATATTAAAATAATAATATTATATTATTTTAATATTTGCATTATTTTTTAAAACAAAATTTGTCCCCCCCTCCCTGACCAGGCAACAAGCAGGGAGGGGGGACAATAATGAAAATATTAAAATAATAATAATATTATTAAAATAATATAATATTAAAATAATAATAATATAATAATATAATATGATAATAAAATAATAATAAAATTTAAAAATTTAAATAAAAATGCCCTCCCCTCATCCAGTTTACACACACTGCACAAACACACACACTGCATTATATACACACTGCATTATATACACACACACACACACACACAACACACACACACTTTCTGCATTATATATACACACACAAACACACACTGCATTCATTATATACACACACAAACACACACTCTGAATTAATTCTATACACACACTGTAAATAAATATTCAATTAATGTAATTTTATTGGGATCTAATTTAATTTAGAAATTTACCAGTAGCTGCTGCATTTCCCACCCTAGGCTTATACTCGAGTCAATAAGTTTTCCCAGTTTTTTGTGGTAAAATTAGGGGCCTCGGCTTATATTCGGGTCGGCTTATACTCAAGTATATACGGTAATAGTTTTTCATAAAAGTCTATGGTTTTAGAAATGATATTGGAGATTATGTAAACACTGTCATAAACATGTTATTTATTATTGTAAGAGAACATATTTCATACTGAGTTTTGTTTTTTTATTTCAATTTTTCTGGCAAAAAAAATTTCTTATTTTCCATATGTCTAAGCGACAGTCATCACATATCTCTTGAACTATGTAAAATAAAGTTTTGTGTAATTAAAATGTTGGATTTTAAAATTATTTAACACTATAGATTGGAAGCTCGTTTGAGCAGGGTTCTCTTCAACCTCTCGTTCCTGTAAGTTTTCTTGTAATTGTCCTATTTATAGTTAAATCTCCCCTCTTATCTTATAATATTGTAAAGTGCTATGGAATCTACTGGCGCTATATAAATGGCAATATTAATAATGTAGTAGGTAGACATGTGCAATTCGTTTCGGTCTGAATTTAAATTCGGACAAATTTTGGACATTCGGACACTTCTGAATTGCCTAAGTACGGAAGTGCCGAACCGAATTTTGGAAGTGCCGAACTGAACCGAATTGCCGAATTTCGAAAGTACCATAGTGCTTCGGAGGGTAGGGTTAGAGTTAATGGTAGAGTTAGGTAATTGCCGAGGTCCTGAAGTGTCGAATTCCCGAAGTGCCATATTGCCAAAGTCACGAATTTCAGAAGTGCCAAAACAAACCACATTTTTTGCCCATGCACATTCCTAGTAGCGGGCCCTGGGTAACCCGGCTGGTTACCGCCCGCTATAAATGATTTAAGAGACCCATCTTCCCCAGCAACTGGATGACACACAGTTCCAGGGGTACAACAACACTTTATTGGCCACACTCGGCTTTATACTCTCCTCATGCAAGGGGTGGATCATAAGGGGTGGACCCTTGTCCATGTGTGTGTGTGACAGGAACTCCTGTCCCTTGGTCTTCTTCCCAGGACCCTCTGTACCTGGGAGTCCCAGCATTGGAAAGATTCCTGCTTCTGGGCTCCCAGGCACAGACAATCCACCAAACCACCATTGTCCCATAAGTGTCCCCACCAATCTCAGGGATGCCCAGAACGGTAACCGTCACGAACCGTCTCAGTTTGCGTGGTTCCTGGGTGAAACCAGGCAAGGGAAGCATCTCCTTTCGGGACACGAACACTTCCCCAGACCGGTGTTCGTCTGTACGGCCACCCAGAGAAATGCCCATTAGTTACTTCCCTTGCAGATTCACACTTATGTTGCAAGTTGTGAACGTTCTAATTGATTGGTGTGAACACTCCGAAGGCCACTGGGGAGGTCCTAGTTCGGGTGCCGAATGAGGCGGGATGCAGTCCGTGAATGCTCCCCCTGGATGGCGTTCATCTAACGAACGGGCCGCCACCCAGGGTCAGCATGCGCCAAGGCTTCCCTTACAGTTTTCACACCTCGTCAACAATGTGTGAACATTCTAAATGGGTTATCGAGGTGGTCCCATTTTGGGAGGTGAACAGAACCCGTTCGTCTGGGTTCTCCCGATTGGGGAGTAGGTAGAACACAGGAATACAATACAATACGGGGGAAGACACAGGGAATACACACAGCAATTCACAAACAGGTCCCGCCACAAATAATAAAAATCAATCCTTGAAGAGTAATTAAGGTATTAATATATGAAAACAAGGTTGCTGTTCAAACCCTATTTATAGGGGGGAGCAAATGTCCAGGTGATGGGCAGGAGGGAAGCTCACAGCACTCCTCTCCTGCCAGTCACTGAGTGTAGCGTGGCCAGGCAGGGCCAGAGCTACCATAAGGCGGCACAGGTGGGCGCAACAGCCCGGGGGGCTTGGGATCCATTTGACTGGGAGGAGAGGAGCACAGGCACTCCTGTCCTGCCAATCACTAAATGTAGCATGGCTCAGCCGCTGAAGAGTTTCTCTATCCCCTACTCGGTCTGACTGGAAGTGCGTGCATGGAGCGCTGAACTGCTTCCTGTCAGATTGGTTATAGGAAACAGAAGCTCGGCCATGCTACAAGGAAGAAGGTAAGACAAATAGAGGAGGGGTAGGTAATGAGACACGTGGGGTGTGAGGAGACACATGTGGGATGGGGAGGAACTGACGGAGAGGCTTAGGGGGGGAATGAGACACATGGAGAGGCTGTGGGGGAGATGAGACGCATAGAAGGATTTGGAGGAAATGAGACGCATTGGAGGTGCTTGGGGGAGGGATGAGACGCATGGAGGGGCTGGGAGGGGGATGAGACACACAAAGGGGCTAAGGGTAAATGAGACAGATGGAGGGGCTGGGGAAGAGAAACATGGAGGGGCTGGGTTAAGATGGCGGCGCCTGCGAAGGACATGTTCAGGTAAGAAGAATTAATTTATGCCTGTCCTACCAGACCCTCAGCACAGCTTTAAGTCGTTAAATAAGAGATGGCCCTGCAGTATTAAGAAGGTGCTGTCTATATGGAATACATCCAAGAGGGCCTGCAAAATGTATCTAATTTAGACAGACTGCTTTCCAAACACATTTATTTCTGTCAAAAAAAACATATTACTGTGAGTGTAACGGAGTTCCCTGTACCACTGGATGGGTACCTCCACCAAAGACCGCTTCCTAGCTAGAACAGGGGACAAACTGCAGCACCTCTACCCACAGTCGCCGTGGCTTGACTGGGGCCCTGGAACCACTCCCTCCTGGAGCTAAATAGGGAACTCGCTCTATCCACCTCCAGGCACTGGACGACACTCAGTCCTGTGAGCTCTAGTCCTTACAAGGACTTTCCCGTTGAATCCTCCACACTGGAACAAGCTGGAGTAGATATTAGCCCTTTCCCCTCCCAGTAACCAGACGACACATAGTTCTGGGAGTTCAAACTGGAATGTTTTAATCTGGCCAGATGGCCTGCTGTTATACAATTTCAGTTAAAGTTAGGCACGCCCCTGACACTTCCACACAAACAGGATAATCCTTCTTTTGGACCTGAGAGGGGACTAGCTAAAAGTTACAAACTCATCCTTTGTGCCTGAGAAATAAAGGAGTCAGGAACTGAACTAACTCAATTATCTCCAGGCATAGAAAAACATACAATATTACAAAACCCCCAAAATACCCTTAAAACACATAAAAAACCCACAAAGGTTACATCCCCTAATAGCCCCGATCTGGAGGACCAACATTTCTAAAAACCACCCAGATCTGTTCAGGGGTTTGAGATTTCCCTGGAAGTCATAATTTGACCGACCGTGCACATGGTCTATTGTATTTTAAAAATGAACAAAATACCGAATATAGTCAATAGTCTTACCCTAGAGCTTGTTCACCTTGTTCGTGGGAACATTTCCACCGAACAGTGTCTTCGTAAGTCTTACAAAAGGCGATCATGGAAGTCCAGCGGTGTTCAGGAGTTTCAGTGTCTGAAAATAGTTCCATGAACTCGACGACCAAACACAGCTGCCTGTGTTCATGCGAACAAGATGGCCGCCACCTTGTGGTCGTCCATAGGAAATGCAACCACCCAGACGAACACTTAGAACACTCCGGTAGAAATTGCTACAAAGTAACAATTACACTTAACAAGCTCCCGGGTTGTTTCCGGTTTGTGCGGCTGTTCGGTTCCCGAACCATATAGTCCAAATACACGAACTGACACTTTTCCGTGTATATTACAGGGCCCATAGCCTGTGGGCAGGAGGCTGCCAAGCAGGCTCCTCCGGGAGCTCGTGACAAACTCACGTGGAATGGGGTGTTTGTCACAGTGAGTATTACTGCAGTGGAGCACTGTTAAAAAAAAAATCCAGACACGCCAAAATTACTGAGTTCCTACAAAAAAAAAAAAAAGGTATATTAGGAGAGAAAAGGGGGACAGAGGAATCTGAGCCCAAAATACGGGCTGACCCTCCTTAATAGGGAGTAGGGAGACATGCCATCTGTCTAGGCTGCAAAACATTTGGATTTTAGTGAATAACCCCCCATGAAATGCCAAAATAAATACATTAGTACTTTACATGAACCACAGGAGGCACTGCAGAGACTGCGCTGCAATGTGCTCCTCCGACCACTAGGGGGCTCTGCAGCGCTGGCTTCACTGAACATACAAACACACACATCAACAGCCCGGCCTGGACGTTGCATCCTAACAGAAAGCCCACACATGTCTCTATTGTCCGCCGCCGGGTTACCGCACCAGCAGAGGAAGGCACCGGCGCGGAAACGTGACGTCAGCACCGGGGCAGCGAGCAAACGGCAGCTGAAAGGCCAGAGCGCCGACATGGGGAAAAAACACAAGAAGCACAAAGGGGACAAACACGGATATGAGGGGAAGGGGGAGGTACGAGGTGAGCGGGCTGTATGCTTTATACATCACCATTTAAACTACACTGGGATTAGAGAGCCTCCTCCGCCTCTTCGTTTAACCCATTCAATGCCAGTGGCATTCCAGCCACATTGACACCTGGACGTTAAAATGGCTTATTGTTTAAAGGGACACTATGGTCACCAGAACAACTACAGCTTAATGGAGTTGTTATGGTGCCTACTGCCTGGCCCTGCAGTTTATTTATTTTATTTTTATGTAAACACTGCATTGGGTGCACTTCTTCATTGTCTTTTGAGGAATTTGATTTTATATTTCAGGGATAGGCAACCTTCGGCACGACAGATGTTTTGGACTACATCCTCCATAATGCTCTTACACCTGGGCAAAGCATCATGGAAGGTGTAGTCCAAAACAACTGGAGTGCCGAAGGTTGCCTGTGCCTGTAATTTCATCCCTCCAGGGATTTAAGTATAGCTAAAGAACTACTGGTAGATTAGCACTATCTCTTTATCACTTCGTATTAAAGATTACCCATATTGGGTCCTGTTAATTATTATTATTATTCAGCAAATTATTTTAAAGTGATAGTATATGCATGTACACTACAAAACTCTGTAGTAATTGCGGTGCTAGGAGTCCCCCGGCGCCTTACTCTGGTAAGTAGTGAAACTGTTTTGTGAACGGCTGGTTTGACAGTTACTTTGGTACACTGGAGTCCAGCCTCCATATCTGAAATGTCTATAGCATATATTCTTAATTCGGGTTGGATTTTATACATTGAGGATTGATAGGTGGGAGAAAGATCAGTTGGGTTTTGTTTTTTTTTAATTTTTTTTCTCAGCTCTATACATTTGCTAGCAATTCTGCTGGCACAATGTATAAGTGAAATTGAGTGCTGTATAAAATTAGTATAACCTATTTGAACCTTGATAGGTACTTTTTACGTTATACAGTTCTGTTCCCTCTATACATTAAAGCGGCTCTGTCACCTTCTGGGGTGTTTATATATTACATAAAGATGTATTATTTACGAAATGCTAATATTGAGTAGGACAGAGTTGCTTTAAAGGACCACTATAGTGCCAGGAAAACATACTCGTTTTCATGGCTCTATAGGGTCCTTGGATCCCCCTCCTGCCTGGCTCTAGGGGGAGGAAGGGTTTAATCCCTTAACATTTTTCCCATTTCCGGGTATTCTCAATGCTTTCCTATGGACGCTAGCGTCTTATTACTGTGAAAATCAGACACTAGAGGCTGGATTAACCCATTTGTAAACATAGCAGTTTCTCTGAAACTATGTTTACAGCAGAAAGGGTTAATCTTAGAGGGACTTGGCACCCAGACCACTTCACTAAGCTGAAGTGGTCTGGGTGCCTATAGTGGTCCTTTAAGAACTGAATTTAAAGGGACACTATAGTCACCCAGACCACTTCAGCTCAATGAAGTGGTCTGGGTGTCAGGTCCCTCAGGTTTTAACCCTTCAGATGTAAATATAGCAGTTTTAGAGAAACTGCTATGTTTACATAGCAGGGTTAATCCAACCTCTAGTGGCTGTCTTCCTGACAGCTGCTAGAGGCGCATCTGCGACGCTGGATGCGAAATTCGCATCCAGCGTGCAGAACGTCCATAGGAAAGCTTTGAGAAATGCTTTCCTATGGCCTGTTTGAATGCGCGCTCGGCACTTGCCGCACATGTGCATTCCGCTCCACTCGGGAGCTGACGTCGGCAGGGCAGGGGAGAAGAGGTCTCCAGCGCCGAAGGAGCCCGGCGCTGGATTAAGGTAAGCTGCTGAACAGGTTTTAACCCCTTCAGCGCCAAGGGGGGGGGGACGACACCCTGAATGTGGGGGCACCCTTAGGGCACTTTAATGTCAGGAAAACGGGTTTGTTTTCCTGACACTATAGTGATACTTTAAGGCATAATTGGATTTTAACATAGTGATACTTCTTAAAGTTGACACAATTTTTTATATATTATTTATGTATCTAAATAATGCAATTAAAGGGTTAATACAAGAACCATGACCACTTCAGTGATTTAAAGCAGTCATGGTGTTTGGAGTTTGTATGTTTTGCATTACACCAAGAAAATGCTTGAGAGTTCTGGACTGGCTAATGTGGAATCTGTACATATTTGGCATTGGTTGTCAACACTCACGACTAATGGCTACACTGCCCCCTCCCTCTCTGAGCTGTTCAATCCTTCCCTGATAGATCTCTAAATATAAATAACCGGGACAGTCAACCGGTGATATGCTGAGTGTGGCACCTGGGGATGCATTGTAAGTCTTAGGCCATTCGCATACTGTTTAACATTTAAAGGGACCCTCCACTACCCAAATATTGAAGATATTTGCCATACAAACAGAAACCCGAGACCAGTAGCAAGTGGGCCACGCAGCACAAAAGGGTCGGTAATGTACTAGACACAATGTAAGACTGCAAGATGTCACAGACCTGCAACCTACTTGAAGTTGAAATACCGATTGTGTACTGTCATGTGATATGTGGCTTTTTTCCTTTCTGTAAACTAAAAATCCTTTTAAAATAAAGAATTCAAATGTGTATTCCTAACACTTTAGTGTTAACCTACCTATTTAAGTGTCTGTGAGGGTTTAGATGGTAATTTATACTTAATTTTACTCCCTCACTACAGTAGTTTGTTGGATGCATGCCCCACCTCCCTGGCTCAGATCATCAAGATTGATGACCTCAGCCAATCCAATGCTTTCCCTTTGGCAAGCAGTGTGAGACTAGTGCAGATGTGCAAGAAAACGTAGTACTGGGCCATTCAAACAGACTGACTCGCTTATTAAGTGTTAGCACATATATATATATATATATAATGTGTGTGTGTGTGTGGTCTTGATGCTACAGCAAGCTTTAGTCACTGTAGTTATAATGCAGACAGAGTGAAGTCAAAGACCAGGAATTTGTTGCATCATAACAGAGGAAGGGTATATGTTATGGTGTTTGGAGTGTCCCTTTTAAAATTTTGTATATTTTTTTTTTTTTTTTTTTGTAATTTACAGTCTGTAAATATTAAAACAGATAAAATATTATCATGATTTTATGAATAAAATGGTTGTGTGTGTGTGAGAGGTTTGGTCAGCAACATAACTATAATTATTTACATTTCAAAAAGAAAGCTCACATATCTTTCTTTCCCATTTCTTAGCCCTATGTAAGTTTTCTTTCTTCTTCATTCATAGTTTTATGCCTGAGACTATATGTCGATCTAACCTAAATGTTTTAATTCAATGCTTTCAGACTATGTGGAAAAACCCTTAAAACTGGTTCTGAAAGTGGGCACTGGAGAGGTAAAGGAACTATCCACAGCTTGTGCTACTACTCTGCCTCAAAGTTTTCATGATGAGAAGTCTGATCATGATAAACACAAGCATAAAGACAAGAAAAAGAAAAAAAAGAAAGGAGAGAAAGTTGAATCTCAAAATGAGGAAAAGAAGAAGAAAAAGGTACTGTTGACGCATTATGTTATTGAAAAGTATGGTTTACTTTGGGTGGAATACATCAATATATTCCTGCATATTTTTAAAGGGACACTTTAAGCACCTTAACCAGTAATCTGTCAGCCTGTTTAAAGGAACGCTATAACGTTGGCAATACAGGTTTGTATTCCTAAAGCTTTAGTCCCCTAGTCTCTATTTAGTTAAGAGAGTCCCAACCAACTGAAACAAAAAAGTAACACATATACATTGAACAGGACAATAGCCATTACCATATGAAAAAACATGTAAATAGTTAACTACTGCATTTCGAGGTATTCGTTTTCTTAATCATAAAATATTTTTACATTTCTCATCAAAGCCACCAATAGTTTGTTTTTAAAGTGCTTTCCTTGCACAATAGTTAGGTGACTTATTCAAATTAAACTATTAATGTGAACCTATCATAACAGCTTTTATTTTAAGTGATCATATCCTTATGTAGTACATTTTGTCTTAGTGAGAAATTGTATACTTGATTGCTTTAGGAGATGGTATCTAAACATTTACCTCCTCTTCTGCAGTGACAGTGCCGCCACCATGGAGGGTCTGTGAATGTTAAACTAATGTAACACAATCCTTGCTCCTGACTACTTCCTTTTTATGTGATTGGGGAATGTTCTAAGCAGAGTAAATCAGGCTGCACCAACCCCTGATGCTAACATGTTGGCTTTAGTGCCTCCCCTCCTCCACCTTACAGCTGTCATGCAAGATCTATGTGTATTATATTGTAGCACTCACTCTCTGCTCCTGTCTACCTAACACCCCCTTCCTACACAATAAGCTCTGCTTGGAAACTACTCCAAACAGGTTGCCCCCCCATGATACTGACTTCATTTTTTAGCACATTAGTGTTGTAATGTTTGTCATAGATGGCTATTGATTGATAGGGACTAGACTATATCCTCAGTGATTTATTACATAATGTATATATTTGATAAAAATTCTGCTAACGCAGTGTTTAATAGTTTTTATTTTTTTTTGGCTCTAGGATGAGAAGAAGAAAAAAGATAAAAAGCATGGAAGTGCTGCTGATAAAGATCATAAGAACCACTCTCCCCTGACACCAGATCTACCAGCAGTATGTGTTCCAGAAAACTCTCTGTTAAAACCAGAAGGTAAGGCTATGCCAGAAGGAAAGATATTTGAATGGCTTTGCCAGCCTAGAGCTTCCCATTTTGGTCTGTGAAGTCTGAATTTTTAGGTCAGGCCTTAGCCGCAGTTCCAATAATTAGAACATTTGAGTGGTACTGCTAAGTAAGTTAGCAGCCCTAGAGCTCTCTCACAGGGAAGGTGAAGACTCAAACAACATGTGTCTATGCAGTATAGATTTGTACATGCACAGGGGAAATTAAGTTTCCTTCTCTAACATCTGGGGCAAAATCAGTCACATGATTATGTAGATAGACCGTACCAGCATACAATAGGCAAGCAGTTTCCACCTCCGGTTACCTAAATTATGCAAACATAATCCACAGCCTTTTCTATAATTATTTTAATTATTATTATTATTATTATTGTAGTCCCAACAAATAATCTGCAACGTTTTGACTCCTTCAGGTGTCCTTCAAGCTTTGGTGAGACCACACTAGCCAAATGTTAAATTATACAGTTCACATGTTTACTTGAGAAATAGTGGTATCAGAAACCCATAGTGTATTTAGAGCTAATCAACTTCATGGAGCATACAAGGCATAAACACCTTCACCAGAAAAAAAAAAAGAAATCGTAAAGTTAACAAAATCCAATAAATAACCCTTGTCTGTTTGTGTGATTAAGTGCAGTAAGTTAAGATGACGTATTGCATCCCTACCCCTTTAATAGGACTGTATCATTATAACCATCATTGCGACACTGCCTAGTTGGTCTCATTCAAAACTCAAGGTTTTTTTGGGGGGGTGGGAGGGAGTTTGCATTATATTTTTTTTAATGTAATTAGGGGTGTGTTTTTTTTTTTTTTATATACACAATTTATCCTTTACTATTATTGCTTAGTATATTTTTTGCTGGTTATACAATCTTTAGTTTAAAATGATGGTTATACTGGATATTGTTTAGTCCTATTAGGATGCAATTATGTAATGATTCCCCTGCACTCACTGCAGTTCATCATAGTTACATAGCTGAAAAGAGACTTGTGTCCATCAAGTTCAGCCTTCCTCACATTTGTTTTTTGCTGTTGATCCAAAAGATCATACATATAGTGCCTTTGATTTGAACTCGATAATGGAAATATTCTAGTTGTCCTTCCCTTAACGACCTATGACAGAATATTTGTGTCCCTGCTTGTAAAAGGAAACCTCAGATATCATTAGATAGCTGGGACTTCCCTTTATCAGCGGGCCCCCAGACTGACTGATGTTTTGTTTGCTGCATTCATAGTGAGCTCTGCAAACTGTCATTTGTATGGGGTTTTAAATTTCTATTGCTACAATGGACACATCAGGGAGTCCAATGTATCAATAGACTCTTGGGGCTCCGCTCTGTATTTTTTAGTAAGCCCCAGAATTTTAATGAGCTATATGCCGCTCTGAGAACACTGCAGCTGAGCAATCAAGTTTAACCTCTGTGGTTCTTTGAGTGTAACTGGTGTTTTGGGAGACCCCCTGGATTGTCTCACTCCATGCCCCAATACTATTTTGATCAGTGCCAGGCTTTTCTAGTTGCCCAACACAGATCACAATACATTGAAATTGCTATTTTGAGTATAACACATCTGCTTGTAATACTGAAAATAGCCAGTAGATGGCAGCAATATATCACTCTGTTTTATTTCAGTATTTGCTAATAAAAGTGTGATATTATCAGAGGATACCACTTTGGTTTAATATTGGATTATGTTTAGGCTTAGGCTTGGGCTTCAGAATAGGGTTCTGGTTAGGAGCCAAAATCAGCAGATTGACTGCTACATATTTTGCTACTCTATTCACTGAGAAGATTTCCACGATCAGGGAAGAGATCTCTAAGCTCTCCCCTACCCTGACCAATACTTCCCCCAACCACACTCCCTCCTTTTGTCTATGCTCACTCGCAACTGCTACACCAGAAGAGGTTTCTGCCTCGGTTCTCCTACCTCAACACCTGTTCCTTCGATCCTATTCACTCATATCTTTTTAACACTCTTCCTTCTCCTGTTCTGCTCTTACTAAAATATGTCAGAGGACAGGGAGAGATTGAATGAGCTCAAACATACAACCATGATCCGGATTGTTTAAAAAAAACTTTGACCCCAACTCCCATCCAACTACCACTCTATCTCACTACTACCATCCAAGATCCTTGAGAGAGTTGTGTATGCAAGATTGAATGACTACCGATGATTTATTGCTGCTAAATCCAGTTTCTTCTATAAAATCCTATTTTCTCCTAATAAACCTTGAGTTTTCTGCTGCTTCCCCCACCGTTGATCACCAACCACTTTCCTTATCCTTCATAATCTCGGTCTGAGACCCTACTTTCTCCTGTTTCTTCTCCTATCTCTCCCAGTAGTTCTACTCTGCCTTCTCTGCAAATCCTCTTTGTCAGTGTTACCCATTGTGCTGTCCTAGGTCCCTTACTGTTTTAAATCTTTACTGCCTCCCTTAGTAAACTCATCCGCTTCTTTGGCTTCTAATATCACTTCTATCTATGCAGGCAACACACAAATCTTTCCTGTCTTTATCTCACCGTTTCTCTTGATTTGTGTCTCTGACAACCTTTCTGCTATTTCTAACTGGATGGCTGCTAACTTCCTTAATGTAGTGGTTCTGCTATCTATAGCACGCCTTAACCCTGTAAAAACTGACTTTTCAGAGAAAAGTCTGTTTCCATTTCTGCCTAGTAACAACTCTAGTGGCAGTCACTCTGACTGCCACCAGAGGTGCTTCCAAATTCAGTGCTGCACTGTGTGCACCACCTATTTTCAACCTCCCCATTCTTTGCATGGGGATGCTGAACACTCTCCATAGTGATGCACTGGATAAGGATCGTGAGGATTATATTTGATAAGGACATGCTGATTGTATGCGCAATACCCTCCCAATGCTTTCCTATGAGAGAGCATTGTATTCGCTGAGGTCATCAAGATGGATGATCTCAGCCATGGAGTCAGGGTGTTCTTTGATGCAAACCTCTCCTTCACCTTTCATGTCCAGTCATTTTCCAAATCCTGCTACTCCCATTACAAAACATCCAATTAGTACATGGACAACCAGGGACTGTATAATCTGAGTAATTAAACCTATTTTATGCTAGTTTCTCTGTTACATGCACCACTATTTAATGCCAAATGCAGCTAAGGTGCTGGTCAATGCCATTATCCTCTCTCACATAGACTACTGCAATCCGCTTCTCAGTGGTGTTGTACTTTCCCAGCTTGCCCTGTTAGTCTATATTGAATGTGGCGAGGTTCACTATCCTGTCAACCCATGCCTTCCCCCCTCTGTCAGTCCCAGCACTGGCTTCCTAAAAGATATAGGGCTTAATTAAAAATTCTGGTACTTGTTTACACATCTCTACATAACTTGGCTCCTACCTACCTACCTATCCTCACTAATACACATGTATGTCCAACCCACGGCCCCTAAGCTCTGCTGAAGATCTGTGTCAGTCCTTTGTTCATACTCACACCTCTGACACCCACTTTCAAGACTTCTCTAGGGCTGAACTGTTCCTATGGAACTCCCTTCCCTGCTCTGTTAGACTCTCACCAAGTCTCTGTTCCTTCAAAAAATAATAGAAAATTCACTTCTTTAGAAAAACATATCAATTAGACTGGTAATAATAATAGCATTCCCTACCTACCCTTTGGTAACCCACCTTGCTTCCTCTCCTGCATTTGTGTCATCCAAAAAAAACTACCTTCATTCTAAACTATTCTAGCAATATACTCTTCCCGTATATGAAATATATCTTACCCTTTGTTTAACTTTCCCCCACTCCCTCTAAAATATAAGCTCATTTGAGCAGGGCCTTCAACACCCTCTGTTCCTGTGCATCCAACTCGTCTTGCTACAGATACTTGTCTATTAGTCCACCCATTGTACAGAACTGCGGAATTTGTTGGCACTTTGTAAATACTAATGATTGTGCTTACATTTGGGATTTGAATTAGGTTTAGAATTAGGGTTTGGTTTAGGGATACAATTAAAGGGACACTATAGTCACCAGAGGTGCTTCCAAGTTCAGTGCCACACTGCGTGCAGCATATACGTTTAACGTCTCCGCGCTTTGCATGAAGACGCTGAACGCTCCCCATAGAGATGCATTGGATGTAACCAAGCACAATTTAGTGATTTCTTCTTTTTTATTAAAGTATTGCATATCAAGTTTACAAAATAAACTGCTAAATTGCATCTTGCATGCAAAAATAAAATAATACCATAAACATTGCTGCTAAAAAGACTGTATAACAATGCTTAAAATGTACCATATTACATACCCCTTTTCACAAATGATATGAATTTATGGGATGATTTGAATTGTAAAACTGCTACAATACACCAAAATGTGAAACTGGTCCATCAAATAAATTTATAAACATTGTATTTATAAAAACTAAAATAATCAGATCTCTTACATGGCACTGTAACTATGTAGTCTATCAATTTACTGAAATGTTGCTAAGCAGTTAATTTCCAGTGTATCTTTATGAGCCATAATAAAATCGATAAGCGATACCTCCCAATCAGTTAATATGTAAAGGAGATTTAACAATGACAGAAAAGGAAGCATTTATAATCGGAGACAAAATGGTGGAGGCTTATACTTGCAAAGATTTTTACAAATCCCTTCTGTTTAAAGGAAGTATGTACTAAAGGAGACAAGGGAATTGCTTGCACCATAACTTATTACACAATGAGCAGAAGTTGTTATGGTGCTTGGCATGTTCATTTAATCATGATACGTTTCTCAAATATTTAGCCTTCACATATAGCAGAAGTCTATTTTTCGCAAAATGAAGCCTTACTGAACTGACATTCTTTTGTGGGTGCTGTGATTTAAACAAAATAAATCTTGTTTAGATGGGACCTAATTAGCCTGTCAAACCAATGCTACAAAATAGATGTTATAGTATTTGTAACTAGGCATTTATGTTCTTATATTTTAATAGAAGAACAGACTCCACTTCAAGAAGCATTGAATCAGTTAGTGAGGCAGCTCCAGAGGTAAGTGCAACAAAATTAAAGAGCATTGCTTGTCAGTGGTGTGCAGGAATCACTGTTATTCACGAGGTGCTAAGCAAAGGATTAGACAGAAGTTGTAAATATAATGATGCCCATGAGCTGTTGTTGTCCATTAGAAGTCAGGACATACTTTTTCTCGTGACAGTTATTACTGCAATTTTCATTTGTTCGGTTTTTTTATTATACTCCTATATGGCAGAGAATTGAACAATAAGATTGCAAGGGCATGATCTACACACAAGACCATTTCATTAAGCTAAAGTTGTTTTGGTGCTCAGTGTGTCCCTGTAATTAATTACATGTATTTAACAAAAAAAAAAGTACAAAAGACATGGTGCCATTATTAGCAATTTGTAGCAGAGAAACGTTCATAAAAGAGGTTTGTTTTCTCAAAGTGCATGGTCCCAGCTTCTCCTTGTTCTAGTGCAGTGTTCTCCAAACTCTGGCCCTCTAGATGCAACTGGATTACAACTCCCATGATTCTTTGAATGAAATACCCAGAGAATTGTGAGCGTTGTAGTTCAGCAACATCTGGAGGGCACGAGTTTGGAGAACGCTGCTTTAGTGGGATGTAATGATAGCAGGATACTCTACCCAGCTTGCCTCTGACATTTGAGAGCAAATATTTTATAATTTTTGCTAAAGATTTAATTTTCATAAATGCTGTAGGGATGAGTTGAGATTAGTGATCTATCATTGCCTGTTAATAATGTGAAGCCCTGTTTCAGTTTGCGTAGTTTTCAGTACTATCTCACATATTAAATTAAACCCAATATCTATTTTCTGGATAACCACCACACATGCAGGAACTCTGTGTAAATGCTGCACTGTAGGTCTACAGATGAGGTGAAGCCAGCATTTTACTAGTGATTTTGTTGTTTGTGGTTTTATATTTACAGAAAGGATTCCAGTGCCTTCTTTTCCTTCCCTGTCACAGACTTTATTGCTCCTGGTTATTCCATGATTATTAAAAATCCAATGGATTTCAGCACGATGAAAGAGAAGATAAGGAATAATGAATATGAATCAATAGAAGAACTAAAGGTAATCAGAGCAACCTCCCACACTCTTTATGGTACTAGATGACGTTGGGAAGACTAAAGCAGAGTGATGCCTTCACATCTAGAGGTGACATTGCATTTAGGCTCGCACGCTTTAAATCTTTCATTAATCAAATGGATTATTTAAAACAAATGCTTGGAAATAAACGGCTAACTTGGGCTAATGGGAGGTTATGCTGATAAATATAGGAGCTACCATCTGCCACATTGAACTGTTCGTTTATAAAGGAAACTCTTGCACCGTGCAACCCTTAATTCTATCTGATTCACAATCGGAACTAAACATACTTAGCCAGTATAAAACAAGACATTGTGCACACAAACCTAACTGCCCTATGTTGAGTTTAGTGGTGCAAATCTATTATTAACCATTGCAACTTTATTTATAGTGCTCAGAATTCTAACTCACTGTGATTTTTTTTTTTTTTTTTTTTTCCTGATGTAGGAGAACTTCAAGCTAATATGTCACAATGCTATGATTTATAACAAGCCTGGTACAATTTATCACAAGGCTGCCAAGAAGCTTCTAAACTCCGGCATGAAAATTCTCAGCCAGGTAAAATAACTTAAATCCTTCTGTTTTCAGTAGCTAGCCATGTAAAAGCACAAATGCAGGCCCTATTTCAAGAGTATAAATCAGGATAGAGTTGTATGAATGAAAAATCTATGTAGATTGTTGTGTAAAGTGCTCTTTACAATAAGAAAAAAAAAAAAAGTTGATATGGATACTCCGTTTATCTTCACCATGCACAATAAAATATTTTCCATTAATTCTCTTACACTCAGGAGATGTACAGCAAGGAGATACATTCTATAAGAGCAAATAACTAAAATGTTCTCATATAACTTGTAGGGATATTTATCGAAAGGTTGCAGAATAATCTGTTTGTTTTGTTTGTTTGTTTTTTTAAACTCCATGTTGAATTTTCAGTTCTGAAAATATTTTTCGCTACTTTTTTTTTTTTTTTACTTTGTGCCTTTTATACACATGGCTATTCACCAAAGTGACAATTTCATGAACTCAAGGTAAATTAAAGGTAACTAAAAGGTCAAATTAGAAATATAGCTGAGAATGTTTTCTGCGTGGCCTTTCATTTTGAAATTCACTTTGAATTTCCAACAATTCTCACTTTTATGTTGCATTGTTTTTTAAATTTTATTTTTTTATATATATAACAGGTTTTTTTTTACTACACATGTATTAAGCTTTACTTTTCTGGTGTACTTACACCATTTTTATTTTGGCATAGAAAGCCCGGCAGGTTATGTGCACTTTTTTTGCACAGTATTCTCAGTGGTACATAATTGTGGAATTGAAAATGACCGGATAGACAAATGGAAGGACTTTTTCAGATCCTGTTTATAGCACTTTGATATAGGGTTTAACATCCTAAAAGTGCACTTTTCAGAACACTTTGATAAAGCTTCCTTCATTTTTTCACTATGTTTTTCACCCAGCTGGACCAATATTGTGTTTTTTTTCCAGTAGTGTTTACTTTGTGTTCTCTTCAGGAAAGAATTCACAGTCTTAAACAGAGCATTGAATTCATGGCTGATCTTCACAGCGATGGCAAGGATAAAGAAAAAGGTGATGCACAAGGTAATGGAGATAGGACAGAAGATCAAATGAAGGACGAATCGATGGATACATCTGATGTTACAGCTTTCAAAAGCCCAATCAAGGACTTAAAACGGTACCTACACACTAAAATTTCAATTCCAAGCTTCAAGTACGGAGATATTTTACAGCAAAGTATATATCTATATTTATAATACATTTTTTGGAGAAGTCCATAATTAAAGTTATGTGAATGCTTAAACATCAAAAGCAGAATAACAATTTATTTTCCTCTATTAAACCTTGTAATCCAGAGTTTCTGTGAGTTAGTAACTCAAACAATCTAGGCATTTCTGTGTTTTTGGGTTGTCGTCCCCCAATCTAGATTACTATGTAACTATGTACCTACTATTTACAGAAAAGATAAAGACCAGCTGGATGATAAACAAAAACTTACAGAAGCTGCAGCAGAAAAGGAACAGGAACTGATTGAGCAGATAATTAAAGAATCACTGGGCAAGTTAACAAAGAGAGTCATAAACAGCCAGGTAATACCCAGACACTTGTATGCAAATATCTATTTTAATTTCAGAAAGAAAAAGTTGTAGATTTAAAGGGACACTCCACTGCCCAAATGCAAATTAAAAAAATCAGTTTAGTAGATATACCCCAAATGGAAACTTGCATGCATTTAATTATGCAATTTTTTTTTTTTTTACTGGAGGTATATCTAAAAACAGTTTGCAAACGCTGCAGTTCTCTTGTCTGCTGCATTTGCAAGCTCTCCCCTTCTAACCCCGCCCAGACTTTCTGTGGCTGTCCAATCACAGACATCCCAATGCAGCTCAATGAGAAGTCTTGCAAGGCAGGTGCTCTTAGCAATTGCTGCCTTTTGAGTTCAGTGCAAATAAGCTAACCAAACCCGGAAGTAACAGGACCTGTCATCTGCTTCAAGGCCAGGTGGGATGCAACCAGGTAAATTTATAAATGTCTATTTCTCTGTACTTTTTGCAGAATGAAAAAATAGATGACACACTCTTCACTCAAAACTTTTCAGCAATCTAAAGTGTTTAAGGGATCTAGAGTTATATATGATATTTATGGTGACAGCATAAAATCATTTTAAATTAGACACTCACAAATACATTAGTACAGCAACTACACAAAGATATTGAAAATCGAAACATGTGCTAGACATTAAAAATTAGATTTGGGAACTCCATTCCATTGATTGAGGACCTATTCCTTAATATTTGGGCTTGAAAATTTTGAATGCTAAAGGCTGTCAATAAATGTTTGTTTGTTTGTTCAACTGTCTAACCGCTGGCGGCATTAGCCTGCGGGCATATAGTTAAACCTCAAAGTGCTCTGTGCAATTAAAAGCGTTTATAATATAATCAATGGAACAATCTATTATGGAGCAGTTACATGCTAGTACCCTAAGACTTAGCACACTTACATGCAAAAAACAAGAGGTAAACCGTGATATAAACAGTGGAGTGCTGAATTTATATTACACTTAAACAATAATGGAGCAACTAGCTCTTAACAGGGTATACTAGAGAAGATAAAGATCTGTACAATAGGATAATAAGTCTAAAATAAAGGATAAGGCATGGTGTGTAATGTATGCAATGACATGGAGCAGAACTGTATACCAGCATGTTCTGTATTGTGTTAGCAAAGTATATGTGGCAAAACCCCAGCTTGGCATATGGAGGCTGAACAGTAAGCAGACCTTGCACTGAATATAGTAGAGGCCCTGGTATTGCCATAATTGACCAATGCTGGTGTGATTTAAGTCTATCCCTGTTGGGCTCTGCTCCATGTCAGTGCATTCATTACACATCACACTATATCCTTTTATTTTGGACTATGTACACTATTGTACATATCTTTATCTTATCTAGTATACCCTGTTAAGATCTGTATTGCTCACTTATTGTTTAAGGTTAAGTCATTTAAATTTATCGCTCCACTATGTTTGTACAAATATGGGGCAAATTTTGACCCTCATGGGATTTATTAGTATCCCCATGCCCTACTCGTCATGGCGCAAGTGTAAGCATATCGACTCACTGCTTGAACTTCCAATGCAGTCTTCATTAAAATATTTCATATAAAGCATATATTTTTATAAAAAAGTGAAAAGTGACAAATCCAATTAAAGGTTGGAATTGGTATTACTATTACAAAATTATGAAAATAATCTTACATTGATTCACAATAAAATAAGAATCTCGCAGCTTTCTTCCTGATACCCAATATATACACTAATGTTGTTTGGTTTTTTTCATCTCAAATAGGAAACAGACATTTTGAAATTGATCACAATATATCTGCCTTCCACATCTGTTAATAGATGCTTTTTGTTTTAATTGCTTAACATTAACATTTCCTTAATCTTACTTCTACCCTATGCCTATTGCGTTATTCTTTCCTGTGCAGATGTCCGGCCATGATGAATTCAGTGGAAATTATATCTGACATTTGCTTGGTTAGTTTGCCAAAGCTAAGTCCCCACTGACTTTAATAATATAATGAAATATCGAATGATAGACAACCACAGTGAATAGATTCTCGTGTGTAAGATGTGCCTTTAAAAACATTTTATTCCTTGCAGGTAGAGTTTGATAGAAGGAAGACAGATGGGACTACAACACTTGCTTTGCTTAATCCTGTGGATGCATTTATTGGAGGTATGCAATATCTGTACTGGATATAAAGCTTTTCTTATGTTAATGGGTTTAAATATGTGAATGATAAGAAACGTGTAATATAAACATCTTTAGAAATGCATAGATTATATCTTCTTGTGCAATGTTTTTAAATGTAGATATAAGTCTAAAACTTTGGGTGTATGTCTCGGTTGTCAGGATTTTCCGTTCTCACAAGTGAAAATGAAAGCACGCTATTATAACCAAGTGCTAACAACCATTCTAAAAAAAGAAAATCATATTAAAAGAATGTGCCATTTAAAGTTTGACAATATAAATAATTTCATCATACTTACCTTGTATTGATGCTGCTATGGATATATCCAGGAAAAGAAAATCCTGGTAATACCCACAAAAGAGTAAGAGAGGGAATTAAGCACAAAATAAATCCAAAGAGACTCTGAAATGAAAATGCCATTATAATAATTTATTATAGAATTAAGAGGCTCATGACAAAATATTTCTCCCAAATTAAGATTTTTGGGCACAGACATCCAAGGCACAATGCCTAATGAACATTTGCTGATGACCATGTAGCGTCTCTGAGGTGCTTTCTATAGGAGGGTTAGTTGCAGCTACAAGGATAAAGACAAGGATCTCATGGAATGGGCTCTTAGATCAGAAGGAACTTGAATGTCTTGAGGATAAGCTTTGGATATAGCCAAGATAGAGTCCTAACCTCAACATATGAGGAAAGGGATTTAGGGGTGATTATTTCTGATGACTTAAAGGTAGGCAGACAATGTAATAGAGCAGCAGGAAATGCTAGCAGAATGCTTGGTTGTATAGGGAGAGGTATTAGCAGTAGAAAGAGGGAAGTGCTCATACCATTATACAGAACACTGGTGAGACCTCACTTGGAGTATTGTACACAGTACTGGAGACCGTATCTTCAGAAGGATATTGATACCTTAGAGAGGGTTCAGAGAAGGGCTACTAAACTGGTTCATGGATTGCGGGATAAAACTTACCAGGAAAGGTTAAAGGATCTTAACATGTATAGCTTGGAGGAAAGACGAGACAGGGGGGATATGATAGAAACATTTAAATATATAAAGGGAATCAACACAGTAAAGGAGGAGACTATATTTAAAAGAAGAAAAACTACCACAACAAGAGGACATAGTCTTAAATTAGAGGGACAAAGGTTTAAAAATAATATCAGGAAATATTACTTTACTGAGAGGGTAGTGGATGCATGGAATAGCCTTCCAGCTGAAGTGGTAGAGGTTAACACAGTAAAGGAGTTTAAGCATGCATGGGATAGGCATAAGGCTATCCTAACTATAAGATAAGGCTAGGGACTAATGAAAGTTTTTAGAAAATTGGGCAGACTAGATGGGCCGAATGGTTCTTATCTGCCGTCACATTCTATGTTTCTATGTTTCTAAGATAATTCACTGACTCAAAGTAGGTTTAGATGCAGCATGGCCCTTGTTTTGTCCTGAAAAATTAAAGAAAAGCCTTAATGACTGCCTCCAATCACCTGTCTTAGATAAATAGCAAGGCATGTGGCGACTGATTTTCACAGGAGTAGATCATGACTGATAAAAGGCTGGTAAGACAATCTCTTAATTTAGATGAAAGTTAAAGATGACCTTAGGCCTAACCTCTGGAACTGTGGGAAGAACAGTTTTATCAGGATATAAAACAGTAAAACATTCTTCTGCGGATAAGGCGTAAATCTCTAAAATTCACCAGGTAATGGCCACCAAAAAAAGACACTTGAGGGTAAGAAGAAGGTCATCCTGCAAGGGTTCAAAGGTGTTTATAAACCATGGTATCCACAGCCTACCTAAATCCACTTGGGTTAATAAAGCAGAGACCTGAACATGAAGGGATCTTAAACTGAGTCATCTGTCCACACCTCCTTGAAGAAATTCCAACTGGAACTCCGACTGAAATGTAATAGAGACTTCTTTATTGGTAGTCCAGTCTACAAAAGACATAGATATCCCTCTTGATTGCATCAGTGTATGTCTATTACTGATTCTGAAAATCGGGGTCCTCCGCTCAGTCTCCATGCCATCATATGTAGTTTGGAAGATGACGGATGAGATTGTGGTCCTTGTGTTGGCAATTTCAGCATCCAGGGAATCTTCCGTGGAGTTTCCGTTACTAGAGACCTGAGGAAGGGGAAACAGGGTTTGCGAGTCCAATACAGGATGACTACTATCACCTGAAGCAGTTTCAGTGTATTCCAGATTAGCTGGAATGGAGGAAATAAATAGGCCAGGTTGGAGGACCAAGGGTTGTACATAAATGGCCTAAGCGATGAAAAACAGCACTCAAAAAAGTGAACAGCACTAAACCATTATTTACAATGTGCAGCAAATAATTATAAAAGTGATAAAACCAGCAGCAATCAAATAGAAACTGTACAAACCAGCAGCAACCAACCAACCCTGGCTCTGTGTGTGAAAGGCTCCTATGGCTCCACTGGAGCCTGGCGTAGATCTTTAAATACCTATACATTTCATGGAACCTACTTAACTGTAGCTTGGGATAGGATTTAGAGGGAGACCAAAAATATGTTGCCACTGATGCCTATTTAATTAGTCATCCATGTGAAAGTTATACTCGCTGTCACAAGTCTCATATGTAGGCCTAAACAATGAGCACTAGTTGAATCCTATGGAGCCTTTCCCACCCAGAGCCAGGTTTGATTAGGCTCTGTGAAATGTGAGTGTAAACTCTCAATATTTTAAAATAAGTGTTCACAACTGTAAACTTGATATCAGGCAATTTTCTGTGCTTACAATAATACCTCTACCCATAGGATAAACGTTGATTTTTGTAGGTATCCTGTAACTAAGGATAAACCTATCTCCCAGGGTCGTTTCCTAAATGGGGATACATACAGGGAGCTCTAGGGAAGTGCTATATAAAAATTTAGCCAAGGCAATATAAAATAAATAGTAATTACCTCAAAAACATGTCCGTAGCCAAGAGGACAAAAAAGACTGGAGCTATAGGAAAGATTATGACCTATTTATAATTAATTTCCTGTCCTAAGTGGGCAGAGCTAACCCTGTAGTGATGCCATGGTTTAGCCAGTAATATATTTTTAATGCATTGAAAATCTATTGTAAAAAACAAAGTTAAAGAAGTTACCTTTCAAAGTGTGGTGTACCGCACAGTATGTTTAATATCTAAAATTCACTTTTTTTCATTAGATTCTGGACAAGGCTCTCTTGCATCCACAGCAGGCCGTCTGCAATCAGGAGTTAATTCACTGCAAGGATTCAAAGAAGATAAGCGTAACAAGGTAACTCCAGGTAAATGAGAGATTCATTTTTTTGCACCATTTAGGAATGTCTTCTCTATTTCAGGTAAAATGGTGTAATGATTGTTTGGAATTTTTTTTTTTTTTTTTTTTTTACAAATGACTGTTATGAATCAAATGTATATGTTGTAATATATAAATTAGTAATCATACTATACTCCAAGTTAAAAGCTATTAAAGGCACACTCCAGACCCATAGAGCACTTCAGCTTACAGATGTGCGTTGTGTGAAGAGTCTTTTTGTTAAAAAAAAGTGCAGATTTTAGTAAACATTTGCATTTATCACATAACATTGTTACACCCACTGAGTGTAAATCAGACAATCAGTCCTGATACTTCTTAGTTGTTTAGCTCATTAGAGCTAAAATCAAGAGACAAGCAATTACTCAGAGCACCTGGCTTGCAAAGACTTCTTATTAAGCTGCATTGGGAAGTCTTTGATTGGACAGCCACAGAAAGTCTGGGCAGGTTTAGTTATCTACTAAAACGTTCGTTTGACCATTGTTTAGTCCACTGTCCCAAAAAAATCCCCAGGATTAAACAATGGTTTCTTTGGCTAGTTCTTAATGCAATAGCAGGCTTGGTCATCTGGCATCATCAGGTTGGAAATAATCATTTTTACTAGTTGCCACATAAGTGATTAGCCTGTTTGTAACATTATGTGAACAACTCATTTCAGCAGAAATGGAAGGTGTGTGCGAGGTAGTTTTTACTGCAGTTAGTGCATTGTATTATAGAAGGACATTGTGATCCACAGGCCTATATGTTCTGTAATTATGGTGCTGGCTCTCGGCAGCCCATCATAAGCCACCGGAGTCTGGCGTAGATCTTTAAATACCTATACATTTCATGGAACCTACTTAACTGCAGCTTGAGATAGGATTTAGAGGGAGAACAAAAACATGTTGCCACTGATGCCTATTTAATTAGTCATCCATGTGAAAGTTATACTCGCTGTCAGTTCACAAGTCTCTTATATGTAGGCCTAAACAATGTATTGCATTTAGTGTAACAATACAGGAGGGTTTTCCATTCTATATTTCCTGTTTGAATATGCTTCAGCTGCAAGTACTCTGTAACCTTGGGGTTGATACTAAATCCTGCATCTTCTAAACTAGCTAACTCAGTAGAATTGACAAAATTAGTGTCCAGAAAGTCAGTCTGGTAGCATAAGTAACCCACCTCAAGGTATCTCTAAAGACCAATGCATTTATATACTATATTTAAGTAAATATGTACAGACTTTTGTAGACTGCTTCATTTTTTTTTTTGTCACAGTTATGATTTTACTGAGAAGGATGTTTTTTCTTCCTTAGTTTTATACTTGAATTATGGACCATTTTCCTCCTATGCACCATGTTATGATTCAACGTTTGCAAACATAAGCAAGGACGATTCGGATTTAATCTACTCTACATACGGAGAAGAGTCCAGTCTTCAAGGTTCTTGCAGGTAGAGTGATAACACCTTATTTTGGATGATTAAAGGAACACTATAGTCACCTAAATTACTTTAGCTAAATAAAGCAGTTTTAGTGTATAGATCATTCCCCTGCCACTTCACTGCTCAATTCACTGTCATTTAGGAGTTAAATCACTTTGTTTCTGTTTATGCAGCCCTAGCCACACCTCCCCTGGCTATGATTGACAGAGCCTGCATGAAAAAAAACTGGTTTCACTTTCAAAGAGATGTAATTCATCTTAAATAATTGTATCTCAATCTCTAAATTGAACTTTAATCACATACAGGAGGCTCTTGCAGGGTCTAGCAAGCTATTAACATAGCAGGGGATAAGAAATTATTAATTAAACAGAACTTGCAATAAAGAAAGCCTAAATAGGGCTCTCTTTACAGGAAGTGTTTATGGAAGGCTGTGCAAGTCACATGCAGGGAGGTGTGACTAGGGTTCATAAACAAAGGGATTTAACTCCTAAATGGCAGAGGATTGAGCAGTGAGGCTGCAGGGGCATGTTCTATACACCAAAACTGCTTAATTAAGCTAAAGTTGTTCAGGTGACTATAGTGTCCCTTTAAATAAAATAACCCTTCTAAACCTTTTGATATAATATTTACTATCCAGAGTAAAGGGCAGTGTATGAAATTGCTATCAATTTATTTAGACTTCCTATGTGAATATAAATGTTGTTGCTAATTATTGTTGGGCCAAAGCTGGTATTACTGAGATTACAGAAGGACTGTGACTCAACAATTCAATAAGCATTTTAACTGAAGCATCGATCATATCAAGTAAACTGCTTATGGGTGGCATTGTTCTGAATTATCCTAGTATTCTAGTAATGTAAGAAATAAAAAAAAAAAAAAAAATAAAAAGTGTCAACTAATTCTTTCACAAATAACAGAAGAGTAGCAATCTTTTTATGGCGTATGATACAGACTAACAAATATAGTCTGAGTCTGCCATTGGGAAAGGTGTGCCGTTCCACCTTTGTATTTGTGCTATTGTTAAAAGGTCATCTTGACCCAGTGAAAGGAAACCGCATGGCGTTGCCCGAAGAATTATGTAGTACAGAGAGTTTACTTTGTATTATTTACTTATCAAAAAAGCTGTCTGATCTGTTAAGTTTTAAAAGTTATTGTATTTTGATTGAGCTGGTGGCGTGTCATTTATATATTCATTTTAAATATTCTATTTTCAAGTTAATCCTTTTTAACACAGTAAGTGTATAATTACAGGGTTATTCACTTGTCCAGAAGGACAGAATCCAATGAATTTAGAGTATTCGGACTGGAATGTCAATTCTCATATCTACTAAAGGTGCCACTTAGAAATGTAAAAAGAACAAAAAGCCCAGTAGGTGCTCTTCGTAAGAAGAAAATAAACATGTTTCTGATTTCTCGTACTACGCTTGGGCAGTAGCAATGACCATGATACACATCAGTCCCAATACATACAAAAAAAAACAAAGAAAAGATTTAACTGCACACTATGCTAAATCCCTTATTTACATTTAAATAACTGGAGGTTTTATTTTATTTTTTTAAATTCTTTATTTTTGGTGCACAGGTAAATACACAAGTACATGCCTTGCCTTGACCGCAAAGGGAAGAGCAATCATATCAACAAAATAGAACAAGAGCATTGTATTTGGAAAGCAGTACGATTAAGTGAATATATCCATAAACAAGATATCTTAACTAGCATTACGCATATTACGCATTTATGAATATCAAGGGTGCAGCACCAGAGGAAGAGGGGAGACTGTACAAATCAGCTTTTCTAACAGAGTACAACTAACATCTTCTAGGTCTAGTATTGACACTATATGTGAGGTCAGTAGAGAGTGTATATAGGCAGAGTATTATATACTGGGTGTCTATTATTGAACCAGCTATGTAGGAGGTAGCAGCGTATGAGCGAGTTGTTCTGTGATTCATGAGCGTAAAACCTACGAGTAATACTTGAGTAGCCAACACCATAAATCTACAAAATTGTATGTAGCAAGGATTGTGAATGTGTGGGTGTCTTTGGCTCCCCGAGGGAGTAAGCACCTTTGACCAAGGGGGTTTCTGGGGTGGGGGGGAGGTTGCACACCACATGGTGGCTTACCTAGTGTGTATGTGAGACTAGACCTAGACTGCACCCAAAGCCAAGACCTTAAAATTGGTGGTAAAAACAACAAATAATATTGGATGTATAATTCAGTAACAGAACAAAAACACAAGATAGGGAATTCTGTGTGACAGCTTCGTCCTCTCCAGGGTCAGTCAGGTGACCAGTGGAGTCTGTGGTGAGAGCAGGTCCTGGATCCCATACATGTAGGTTATGTGGAGGTGGCAGGTGTTGGGTCACAAGGCCAAGAGTGGAGAGTAGTGTAGGTGCCTTGGTTCCAAAAGTGAGTTTGTAGACAATTCCATTGTGCGTGATGAGGAGGGATCTCGGTGTTGCCAATCTATAGGCCACCTCTGCAAAACATAGTCGATTAGTAAGTGGATTTTGTGATTTTTCGCCACTGAAGTGTGGCCTTGGTCAAATATTGGTAGAAGGACAGTTGCATGTTTTCAAATGACAGTGGGGTCTTACTCCTCACCGCTGCCATGATGTGGCCTTTGTCTTAATATGCGAAGCATCAGAGGATGATATCTTCAGTAATTGGGGCGGGTTATTGTTGGGAGGCGAAATAGTTCAGCAATAGTGAACTTTTTGCCCAAAGCCAATAGTAAAAGGGTAGTCAACTTATGTAGTGTTGTAATTCCTCCATAGTGATTGCGGGTGGTACCCTGCAGATTTTAAGATGGTTGCGGCGGTACCGGTCTTCCTGTGCGGCCATTTGCAATGATATAGTCTGCTGGGTAGCCTGCTGTGAGAGCATTGTTTCTTTCATATTGGCCATTTCATCACGTATTTTCCCTATATCCGCCTGTGTGGCCTTCGCCCTCTGTGATTTGCTGCAAGTTTGTTTTTAGGGAAGCCACATCTGCAGTTAGGAGCCTGTGGATTTCCAATAAAGTGTTCTGCATATTTTGTAAGTTCTGTTTTGTAGCAGTGGCTGTACCCTCAGAGGTGTCTCTGGGTCTGCGTGCTTCCCTGTGTTGCTTGATTGTGAATAAGGGCCTGGCTTGGTAAGCTTTGGGTGGCCGGCACTTTCCTCTGAAGCAAAGTTCCAATGTCCCATTGGTTATCTGTTGTAATGGGCTGTGGTCTCTGAGAACGGCACCCCATTGTTTTTTGGTTTGGGAGGACTGCAGTGTGGCTATTTGGAGCATCGGGGGATCCGTTCAGGCCTGTCCTGCCAAGAAGTTCATCAAGGTTACGGGGTGCCGGTAGGTAGTAGGCCCCAGTTCTTCGTTTCAGCTTCTGGGTGTATAAAGATGTCCTCTAGTGATGCAGTGGGGGTTCACTAGACTGTGCCCAGTGTTTTGGGGTCTGAATGGTGCAGGTGAGTTGCAGGATTACAACCGATTTCACTGAGTTTTGGAGCAACCAGAAATGGCGTCAAGACCGTGTCGCTGTCAGGCTCCATCTGCTCATAACTGGAGATTTTTAGTATCACTCCAATGGCCATTAACCCCTTAAGGACACAACTTCTGGAATAAAAGGGAATCATGACGGAATATTTCCGTCATGTGTCCTTAAGGGGTTAAAGTATAAGCTTGTCTGCCACGTTAAGGCAAAACCTCTTAGTTGAGTTTGGATTGCCATGGGAAAAAAGTTCATCTAGTTTAAGGCAGAATGGAGCATATTTATGTGAATTGCAGTGGGGAGTGGATTGGTTCTCAATGAGGCCAGATC
The DNA here is from genome assembly GCA_933207985.1 of Pelobates cultripes. NCBI lineage: Eukaryota > Metazoa > Chordata > Amphibia > Anura > Pelobatidae > Pelobates > Pelobates cultripes. Next base: position 41,808,600 of record OW240923.1, read on the forward strand.
CTGTGACATTGTGATAGCTTGAAGCTAGGTAATAATTTTTTTTTTTTTTTTTTTTTATATTCTTTATATAAACACTTACATCTGCTCTCCTGTGCATCTCAGTAAACAACTGTTGTGGGGGAACAAGGAAATGACCCTTCCAGAGAAGTGAAAGTTCTGCTTTAACTTTTTTGCTTTTCTGTTAATTTGGCTGTAACTTTGCTAGTCCACAAGGCATTGCAGCTGCTATTTGCACATCCCTGCTCGTAAACTCTTGCATGTCCTTTTCACCTAGTTCTTAGATTGAGGGGTTATCTTTAAATTAATTCTCCAATGTTCATATTTCTAGGCAACAGTGATATTTTTATACAGCTCTAACAGTTTTGTGGCTTACAAAGGGCAACAAGGGAAAGTGGGAGTTCTACTTTGCTCAAATCAATGCAGGTCAAAATGTAATTTTGATCTGTAATCTCCATATTCTTACAGTATTTGATTTTTCATTATCATATATGATGTATAATCTTTTTTTTTTTAATGCTTATAGCATCCAGACGTTCTTGGAGAATACACTGGATCGACCATATGGGATGGCTGAGTCTATCCTTGACGCCTTTACAAATGGAGAATATTCAAGAGTGCAGAGAGATCAGGACATGGTAAGTAAAGCTCACTGCTTAATCGCCTCTAAATGCAGGTTGGAATTGATTTACTTATAAGAATGGGAGGGTTTGTGTAACATTGTACCCGATGTGTTATTTACTGAACTGGGAATCGGTGATACACTGAGAATGAAATTGCAAATTATGGGACAAAATATACCAATTGAAATTGTATCCAACTTTAGGATTTGCAAATTTCAGGTTAAAATAGGTTACTGAATAATTAACTATTTATCATTCATTCTAGGTAACAGCAGCCACCAGGGATTGTCCAGCTGTGACGGATTGTAGCAGTGCCTCTGACCAGTTTGCCTATTTAAAATCTGTATTTGGACCAGGTTTTTTTGAGGACCACTTTGATTCAGTGGGTAAGGAAGCTGATTTTTTTGCGAAGGGTGCGGAATATGTTGGCACTGTATTAAGGATTGTAAGTGTAAGGGTATCTTTGTTCCACAGATATTGATTATTGGGATATACAATATTAAATGTGTGTTCTTGCCTTTTCTTGCTCACTCTTTTTAGGGTCTATTCACTAAAAAGTCAACTGAAAACCCAGTTTCAATTTTCAAACAAAGATCGCTGAACTGAACTTTAGTCCAATTCAGAACAAATCACTATATTATAATCAGTTATTTTCCAAAGTTAAAATTCAGAGTGAATTTCAAGTTGAAGGTCATAGTAACTGATACAAAAGCATAGCTGACTTGGAGAATTTTTCCATTTTGGCTATTTTGACCTTGAATGTAAAGTTTACATTGACTACCAATTTAGAAATATTTACTAAAAAAAATGAAAATTCACCCAATGTGGTCTCAGTAGGGTTGTCAAATTACAGAATGCAGTTTAACCACAAGGTGTGGGGGATCTGGAGTTTAAACAATCCAGAACTACATTGTGCTTTTCTTTTTTTCTTTCTTACTGATTTGCTTTCTAGAAAGGTTTGGTGCATTACAGATCATGGTGAAGTATTTAGTAGATGCTAGTCCAACCACCTTATATTATACTTTTAACCAATTAATGTAGGTCATAGATCTTACCAGATATCACAGTGATTATTCTAACAATCATTGCATTACAATTTTATTTTGTACACTTGGATTTATTTTCAATGTAGTATTCAGTTTTATATTTTTATTCTTAAAGCTAATTCTATAATTTTAGTTGTTTTTTTTGTAACTTAATTTCTGTGTCAATATGTCAGTCTGTAATTGTACTGTCCCGTTTTTTCATGATTGACTTTACATATTCCTTTGTAGAAGCAAAATCTTTCCAGAAGAAGCTTGATGAAACCACTAAGCTCATTTGGGAGCTGCAGGAAGTTCAGAATGAACGATTGAGCAGTAAACCTCCCCAGAACATGATCTGTCTTCTTGCCCCATCTTCCAAGGAAACACAGCTAGGTATGTTGCCCAGTGTTTTAACAAGGCTTGTGTACAAATGTGTTGGGTTTTTTTAAGCTGTCATATTCAGTCCATCTGGGATTTACCTGTGGAGTCTTAAGATTTCACAAGTATACTCCAGACCAAACAATTTAATGCCTCAAGCCTGTCAATTCATAATCTATACTGATGTCTAAGTGTTTGTGTATCACAATATTAAGCTGAGCAAAAGGAGAGGATACTGCCGCTCTTCCATATAATCCATTGCCCAGGGTAAAAAAAAAAAATTAATTGCCCCTGGAGCAGCAATGTTCCTCCTCAAGGTGTCTTTTACACGAATGTGTCAGTGGTTTATTTACCTCTGAGCAAGCAAATAAAAATGTGTCTTGAATTTAGTACCACTGCTGTAAAATCTACAAATATCTGAAATATAACGTAGACCAGGTGTCAGAATTTACACTCTCCTTTGGTCACTAGAAATTCATCACTGGGAGAGTATGCTATGGACTCTGCAGGCTTGCACTGGCAAGTAACTAATAAGACCTGGCTAGTAACGAAGGATTTGAAATTTCATGGCATGATGTAAACATGTATCCTGTGTTTATTACATATAGATATAATATAGGGTAAAATCAAAGCGGCTCTGTCACAGTATTTCCCCTTTGTTTCTTAATGATTACATTTTGCCACTTGCCTTTGTTTACAATCTTTTTCTTGCTTGTGCCGGATCTCATTACATTGACGTCTCCATTTTCTTCTCCTTTGCCTGTGAAATGTGCAGTTTGTCTTTCTGCTGTATTCTTTTGACTGATGGATTGTGGGTAAATTCACTTAGGAACTAAAGTGGATCTTTGCTTAATCTGTGCCCAGTGCCAAAAATCATGCTGTCCATAACAAAACATAAACCCTGCATTTTCTTATGTATTGTTAAAAAGTAAAGTGAATTTTAAAAAATAAATAGAGCAGCTTTAAGACTCTTACTTACCTTTTTCTTTCTTTTAAAGCTGAGAGTGTAAATGAGAATTTGAGACAACTAGCACGGCAAGTGCAACCTGGAGATATTGTCAGTATTGCAGGTATCCGGAAAGCTATGGGTATTTCTGACATTTTGCTGAGGACAGAAGAGGCAGTGGTGGATTTGACAGGTATGTTTCTCCTCCCCAATATTCTCAGACATCTGTGGTTTAAAATAGAGCTGTCCTCAAAACGTTTACAGCTTATTTCATTGAATTTATGCAAATATATATTTTTATAATTTCCTCTGCAATACAAAAGTTTTCTGAATCCACACACATTTGATCTTTCCCCTACACTTTTTCCCCTACAACTCTCTTGTTTTACACACCCATACAAGCTAAAATTGTATACAATATTGTTTTGAGAAGGCTAAAGTTTGTCTCAGGGGAAAGGACACCATCAAGCACATGTTAGAAAATCAATGGCCTTTAAAAAAATCACAAAGATGCTTAAAGGGGACACTATAGTTTTCAAAACAATGCTTAATGAAGCAGTTTTGGCAGATCAATCATGTGGTTACAGTCTAACTGCTCAGGTCTCTGCCATTTAGGTGTTAAATCATTTTGTTTATACAGCTTTAGTCACACATTCCTGCATGCATCCCTGTGACTTACACAGCCTTCCTAAACACTTCATAGTAAGAGTCATCTAATGCTTACACTTATTGCAAATTTGTTTTAATTTAAAAATTTTTATCTCCTGCTCTGTTAATAACTTGCTAGACCCTACATGAGCCTCCTGTGTATAATTAAAGCTCAATTTACAGAGCAGGAGATGAAAACTTTTAAAGTAAATTACATCAGATTGAAAATGTAAACATTTTCATTTTCATGCAGGCTGTCACACTCAGGGGAGGTGTGGCTGGGGCTACACAAACAGAAATTAAAGTGATTTAAGTGAATAATAAATAGCACTGAATTAAGCAGCGATACTTCAGATCAGAGGCGTAACTAGAAACCACAGGACCCTGGTTAAAAAAAAAAAAAAGCTCTCTCCCCAACCCCCCGCTACTCCCTCCCATACGTACCACCTTCCCCCCTCCACCACCACCTAGACAGACATACATACAAACCCACACATATACAAAATTAGTCACCCTACTATTTCCTACCTTTTAGATGCAGGACTTCCCTGTGGTTCAATGGTGGCTCAGGCTGATGGGAGTTAGAGTTGCCACTCTGACTCCCTCCTCTCCTTGCTCCCAGTGGTTGTTGGGAGGAGTGACCAGGGCAGTCACTTCCTCCCAGCGTCTGATGTAACCACAGGGGTCGCAGCTGCGACAGGGCCCGTCACTCAAGGAGGCCCGGCCACCCTGTGGACCCCTGCGACTGGGTGTCCGCTGCCACGTGTTGCGGCCGCATTGAAGGAGCCCATTGGGTGGCCCATGCTGTTGGGGCCACCAGATGGCAATGAATTTCCAGGGGGCCCGGTCAGCGCAGCGGCCCTAGCGTCCGCGGTAGTTCCACCACTGCTTCAGATTCATAATCTATGCACAAATGCAGCTTTATTAAGCTAAAGTTTTGGTGACTATAGTGTCCCTTTAATTGATCCTTACATTTCAAATTTCCCTATATATAAAAGCTAATATTATTCATTAATATTTAATAATAATTATTATTTAATAATTCTATTCTCTAGACAAACCTACCACTGAAGCCTTTACTGAAAATGGAACAGAATGTCAACTAGTTGGAACGTAAAGCCACTTAATGTCTTGTAAATGAATGTAAACCAAATGTTTTAATGCTAATAAACCTGAATCTTGTGTTTTTTCACAAAACTGAGGTGTAGGGATTTTTTTATTTTTATTTTTTTACGCTTACAACCGCACCGGTAACTTTTTAGGTACTGAGAATAGGTCTCATGTATAGTTTGCACCTTTCCTTTTAATAAAACAAGTGGTTTAATTTAGGTCACATTAAAGAACACTCCATGAACACATTCATTAGAAACCAATATGAAGGCAATCTTTGGTTATATAAGAATTTATTAGTAAAAAAAAAAGTAGGAGGGAAGGAAAAGCAACTCCTAAAATGTGTTGAAAGGGATGCATTTACACAAACATTTGCAATTAACTTCCTTTGCAATACAGAACAGTGTGGACAAATACATGTGTGTTTCAACTACAGTACACCACAAAGAAATGAAGGAACACTGCAAGCACCATAAGCTGTGCCCAAACCATACTACCACCAGTTTGTCTCATTATGGGATGGCATTCCTGGCACTATAGCAGTGCACTGCTTGCAGTGTTCTTTTGAAGACTTGACTATCCCTTCAACATGATTTACAGAATGTTCTTAGTTCACATAGATGCATATGCACAATGCATTGCTTGTCATTTTCCTGGGGTGTGTTTGAAAAGCAACTAGCGAGGGTAAATATATCCTCATTTCTTTTCAGCAGTTTAGTTGCAAAGTAGGTGGCAAATAAGTCTTACACTTTGTATGCATTTCTAAAAGATGAACGGAGCATAAAAAAAGCAGGCTCTCTCCTTTGCTCGAATATAATTTTACTGGTAAATATTAGAAAGTTGAATGCTGTCCACGATAAATTCTCCATGGAATGCATACATTGAAAGCTAGTTACAACTTATTTTCCAAAACAAAGTATATTTATCGCATGTAACCTCAATGTAGCTTAAGCACTGAGTAGAAAGCATCTGCCTTGAGGTCACATAATAAAGTTGCAATATTGTAATTCCAGTTAAACACATCCAGTGCAGCCAAATACATATTAAACACACTTAAGTCTGGCAGAGCAATTTAAGCATCAACACTAGAAAAAATGTGCTGTTGCATAATGTAAACACTCCTGCAGCTTTGCAGAGAATTGGCTGCTAAATTGTTGTGAACATGCAGATGAGGTATTGTGAAGCTGTTGGTGCTTGCACATAGCTAAAAGGAAAGGTTAAAGAAAATAAAGATCTTAAACTTACACATTACGTTTTGCTATAAGCAAAAACTTAAATTTGAAGTACTGGGCAGTGCAAACATATGGCAGTAAATCATTGCATAGCAATGCATTGCCCCTAATTGTGACAGTAAATTTAAGTTCACACTACACTTTAAGACCACATGTTGCCTCTACATGATTCTGGTAATTGTATATTTCAATCCAAAGCAAAATTATTATTAAAAGTGATGGATGACTTTTGATACTGCAAGCTATTGTGGATATTTCCCACAATGCCCTGCTGCAATGCTTCAGAAGAACTACCAAAGTTGACCCACCACATGTGTTACAGGTGTTTTAAAGCACCACGATAGGCACCCAGACCACTTCAACTTAATGAAGTGGTCTGGGTGCCAGGTCCAGCTAGGATTAACCCTTTTTTCTGTAAACATAGTTTCAGAGAAACTCCTATGTTTACCTATGGGTTAATCCAGCCTCTAGTGGCTGTCTCATTGACAGCCGCTAGAGGGCTTCCGCGCTTCTCACTGTGATTTTCACAGTGAGAAGACGCCAGTGTCCATAGGAAAGTATTGATAATGCTTTCCTATGGATTGGGTGAATGCGCGCGGGGCTCTTGCCGCGCATGTGGCTGGTGACGGAAGAAGAGGGAGGAGAGCTCCCCGCCTGGCGCTGGAGAAAGAGGTAAGTTTAACCCCTTCCACCCCCTAAAGCCTGGCGGGAGGGGGACCCTCAGGGCACTGTAGTGGTCCGTTAATGAATTTGTGACAACCCATCTTACAGGAAAAAAGTTTTAACCCACAGTTAATTAAATAAGAGTCCCTCTATAAAAACAATGCCATTTCAATTAAATTACACAGTAATTATTGGTAAAATCACAGCATAGTTTGTGAATGAGGAACATTTAAAGAGATTAAGAACTGCCACATTCTGATATTATATAAATATCTTTCTCTAACACCACAAAATCTTTAAACATCTCTAAAATTAAAGGATATAAAAAAAATATTTTGTGATCCAGAACATTTCCTACAATCAAAGCCAGAGTCTGTGGATTACATCTTTGGGGAAGATGCACTGAAACAAGTGCATTAAAAAAAAAAAAATTTCCCTTTAAATTTTTGCACGTTGCAGACTTTATACAAGCTACATTCTGTATTATAGTTCTACGAAAAGTGGCTAGACGTACCCAGAAACCTAAAGGACAGGGCATAATTATTTTAAACATGGATTGATTGACCACAGAATAAAGTCGGTTCTGTTCAGAACAGTTTGAAATAAGTGTGTACAAAAAACAATGTAAAGCAAAGCACACTGTAACACTGCAGGAAAAGCAGTTTTTGTTTACCCACTGTCACCCTCCTTGATTCTCCTAATTTCAGTGCATTGATGTTTCACAACCATACCATCAATACAGCAGAATGTACCTTTCCTGGTTAAATAATTTATTATTAAACATAAAAACACAATCCTGTACATGTTCTACAGCAGCAAATTCCATTACATTTGTCACAATTCAAATGGCAGGTAAAGCTACACAGCCCATAAATGATTTCTTTTTCATATGCTGCAAGTAATTAAGGAAATTGTATTGTTAAAATGTGTTATATTTATGAATGTGAAAGCAATACATTTATAATTTTGCATAGACTATTGCAGTGGCCAATAGTGGACCTGACAAAGTCACAGTCTGGGGACTTTGTATTATTTGCAAAGACACCCAACAATGACAGCTGCTGGGGTCGCAGGCAAACGTGAGTTTAACTTACCTGAAGCTGCCCCTCACGGGCACCATCTTCTTCCGGCCGGTCCTCTTCTGCTCCTGGAACTTCAGTGCCATGAGCCAACTTCATTGCTGTACTCATGCATGTGAGAAAGTTCAGGTCTATGGAGGTTACCACGAGACCGCAGGATCCTCCATAGACAGGGCCAATTTCCTGCAGCCACCACTGGTGACGTCTGGGATTGACACTGGACGGAGCTACTGCCATCTAGAATTGCCATGCATAGGAAATCTACTGAGGCAAAGCAGTCCCTACTTTGTCTCAGTATATCTCTTGACTGTGTTGGATTCTCAGTGAAAAATCCAACACCGTCAATGTGAGTATTTCATAAAGATTGTATCTTTATGAAATACAAATTTTTCAGGGGAGGGCAACCATGCTTCTTTAATTGGAATGTGGGATTGTAGTCTACAGACATTAGCCATGACAAAAAAGGATCACAGTACTAGACAATAACTCAGTATAGCTCCGGTGTCCATTGGCTGCTTCAAAAGTCACACTTTTGCTAAGCAAGGCACATTTTTAACAAGTATAAATGATCGCATACTTTAACTTGTGGATGTAGCCATGAAGGTGCAATCCTGAATAATTTTTCTTTCAAAAGTTTGTTTTTTTGTTTTTGTTTTTTAAATGTAGAGCTTGAAACACTGCCTGGTATTTACTTCTTCACAACTAAACTTCATTTCTTTCAGAAATACTGTCTTCTTGGCGTAAGACAGAGAGGTCACCTTTGTAAACCAGTCCTATGTACTCTGTACAAGATTCTGGAGGAATTTATATTAAAAAAAAAAAAAACACGCCCCCAAATAAATACTATTTGCCAGTGGCATCGGAAATGGTCCAATTCAATTTCTTCATGTAAAATTAGGCAGCAGATAAAACCAGAAGGTTAATTCATGCCAGTGGTCTGGGATTTGGCCATGTCTGTACATACGAAATATGTCCTGAGTTCTCCCTTTCCTTTGACATTGATAAGTCCTCTGCATTCACAGGCATACCCCAAGCCTTCTAAGATGCGGCATGTTTCTTCTGTTGTCTGCAAAAAAAAAAAAAAAAAGTTTTGATTAATCATGGTATGAATACACACAAGTTAAATAACTTTTTTTTTCCTCAGTATATATTAAGAAGGAACCTATGGCAAGAGATATGCAAATGACTGCTGCAGTGAAATTGTTATTGCAGGACTCAAGACAAGTTGCTACAGCAAGTAAAGAAGCACCAGGGCCTGACGGTATTCACCCCAGTGCTATCTTAACAACATTATGGGCCCCCGGGCAAAGCAGTGCACTGGGGCCCTGCCTACACACAACTCACAGGAATACAATTTTTAATTATAATTAAAAGTAAGCTTATATTTATTAATATCTCCAACAATACATACATACAGACTGCTGATTACACACTGTGATGAAATCCACTTCGCCACTGGTTTTTGGAGGGGCCTTTTTGCCAGCCTCCTACACCGGGACTATGGGCCCTGTGTTAACCCATGTTCAAAAGTACTGTTTCTGCCCCTTGGACTTTTAACTGGAACAGATTCAAACGTGGTGGCGGCCATCTTAAATTGTCCAGCTGTGTTTTGTGGTCGAGTGTATGGAACTGTTTTGGGCATGAGACCATGTGCACGGTGGGGCAAAAATAAGACTTCCAGGAAATTCCTGAACCGATCTGGGTGATTTTTGGATATGTTGTTCACCCAGATCTGGGCTATCAGGGGATGTTTTGTATTTTGGGGTACTTTTGGGGGTTTGTAAAAATGTATGTTTTTTTGTTAATTGTATCACAGGCAGAGGGGGGATTGTCAGACATTGTTGTATTGTTCTGATTTTTTTCTTTTGTCCTTTGTGTGCCTCTGGCCTGAGGAATTGTATGTAAGTAGAACAGACAGACATGAAAAATTACTAAATATTGGAATCTGCAGTGTGTCCACAGAACCCTATAAAGGGGATAACCCTTGGATGTATACAAAACCCTAAAACTAAAAGTGATCCCTAGCATAGAAGCTTTGGGAGCACCAAAAAGAGTTCTCTGGGCGTTGCAGTTATATATACACAAAATAAAAAACACCTTTATTATAGGGCATAAATTCCCAAGAAAAAAGTAAACTTAAATAAAGAACTATCACACTAAAAGAAACACAGGGGAGACCTAGGGTCTATATGAGGAGGGGTAAATAGGTATGGAGTTATACTTAAGAGATAATCAATAATGCAGTATTGTGGTTCTCAGTAAAAATATCTTCCATACACTCGAAATAGTTTATTTAGTGTGAGGATTATGTATCTTTCTTAAGCTACATTATTTATATAGGGACTTTAGTAGGCTTTTTTTGGAGTTCAGATGCTTAGTTTAATATTAAGAGATAGCGGAATTTTGTAGTATCTATAGATACAATTTAACAGTTTATGGTCACTAGGTATATGATACTTTTAGAGATCTGAGCAATGGATATTTTGCTAGCTAGCCAACTAACTGCTTTCTAGCTTATTAACAGACAAGCAAGGATACTTTTTATCCATAGACCATTACTAAGTGCTACTCTGAGCAATGAACATATTAGGAGCAATCTAATTAACTGTTGCCTTTAGTTTCTTATTAAGGATACATTTATCCATTATTTATGGATTACTACTAAGATATTAAGTGTCAATGGTGTCAGTATAGAGTGTATGGAAGATATTTTTACTGAGAACCACAATACTGCATTATTGATTATCTCTTAAGTATAACTCCATACCCATTTACCCCTCCTCATATAGACCCTAGGTCTCCCCTGTGTTTCTTTTAGTGTGATAGTTCTTTATTTAAGTTTACTTTTTTCTTGGGAATTTATGCCCTATAATAAAGGTGTTTTTTATTTTGTATATATAACTGCAACGCCCAGATAACTCTTTTTGGTGCCCCAAAGCTTCTATGCTAGGGATCACTTTTAGTTATAGGGAATTGTATATAAACAAACCTGTACCAATAAAGCCTCAGACTTTTTCTACCCTTCATGAAGTTTCAGGTCATGTTTGGGGGATTGGAGAACGACCTACACTCTGGGGATTGCTATAATCACTATACTTCCCAAAGTATAATCACTAAGCTCTTGTAAGAGCTTGTTCCTGTTCCTGCTCTCTGGATCAAGAGAGGTCTACGTACTGGAAGCTGGATCCTGGTCTTGGTCCAGAGTGGGTGGAAAGACGGCGAGACCCCAACCAAGCTGCGGCAGTTTGTGGTGTCTAGTGGAGTGCTTCGAGCCCTCGGAAAGTACTAGGAGCATTTGTCAACGGAGGTACCCTGGCGGGGTGCCAGGCAATCCGTTACACACACACACATACTGCATTGAGGAGTGCTGTGTGTGTATACTGCAGAGTTTGAGGAGTGGAGGTAGCACATTTATTTAAAATTTTTTTTTTATATATATATTAAAGTCTTCACCCCCACCCATCTTTAGTGAAGGAGGGGGGGGGACACACAGACAGCCCTGGTGGTCCAGCGGTGGTAAGTTCTATGTAGCCTGCAGCTTGTCTGGCTGTAGCCTGTCCTCCCACGCGCAGAATGCTGTGTGGAGCATTGCCATGGTAACACGCGGCAACGCTCCACGGAGCCTGCTAGTGGGAGGAGCGATCTGCTTCCCAGATCCCTGCCTCCGGGTCCTCCCACCCTCTCTCCCGGATCGAAGGGCCTTTGGTCCGGTGTGGGAGATATCTAATCTCATTGGCCCAAAAGGGCCCACGGCCATAAAACAGGGCCGGCAAAGAATCTCCCCTGTTGGCCAGGCATGTTGGGCAGCGCGGTGGGACCTCCAGTCAATTGCCCAGTGTGCCCATGGGGGAAAGATTGCCCTAATTCACTCATGAGTACTTAAGGAGCTATGACTGGTCAATGGTTTATGGATATAGTAATGAACCCAAGGCACACCAAGGTTTACACATAAACGTTGATTCATTCATTGAAGAAATACATCAAGTAACTTTGCCAGACAAAAAGTGCATAGAGTAGTGCATACCAAATCAATAGTGCCAGTACCACAATAGTAATAAACTGCTAATTACCTACACCCATAAAAAAAAGGTATACTGGCCAAGAGCAGGAGAAATTAAAACCCAGACGTTTTGGCTCTTAGGCCTTCCTCTGGGGGAGAGGTGTATGTAATTAGCACTTTATTACTATTGATTTGGTATGCACTTTTTTTCTGTCAGAGTTACTTGATGTATTTCTTCAATGCATGAATAAACATTTTTTTTTATGTGCAAACCTTGGTGTGCCTTGGGTTCATTACTAGATCTGTTGTATATGCATTTCCGGTATGGAACAGATTTTTTTCCTTAAAGAGCACCCAGTATTTTTTATACCACATTACTTCTCGCCCACTTTCAGTTGAGTTTTTCTTATAATTATATATTCGAATATGGTCCATGGTTTATGCCTAAATAAAATTTTAAGGTATAAATATCTTCCAATGTAATCTTACAGCAATTTCTCTCAAATGATTTCTGTAAACAATCTCACAGGAATTATTAAATCTTGGGAGGCAGTCAGTCTTGGTATACTAATCATCTCTTAATTAAAATATTTGTGCTTGAGGCTGCTGCTGCTGATTCCTATTTCTAATTGCTAAATGAAATGTTATAAACTGTTGTTATTATTGGATACTCCTCACCCATAAAGCACTTCAGCAAGCTGAAGAACTTTATGGGTGTGTAGTGGTCCTTTAAGTGTCCTTTTCTCTTTTAAGCTTCTAAGCTCCTAATCAAGTGATTTGTTATTAATTCCTTCCCAGCATTAGGACTTTCCATGCCTCCCTACACAGATTGGGCTTTAAGTACTTTGGGATGATAAACGCCCTATAGCTTTGGTATGAGCCGGGTTAAATCCCTACTCACACCAGGAAGCTCCAGGTACCAAATACTCTACTCTCTACTCTGTCAACTGGAGCCATTGTTAATGGCCCTAGATTTTTTGATGACCTGCAAGCAAATGTTTAAATAGGCATTAAAATGTCTATAAAGAGAGTGTGGAGTGAGCAGGGTTAAACCCCTGCTTCCATCAGGAGACCCAGGTATGAATGGATACATGGGGTTCCACTCTGTCTGCTGGGGAACCATTTTTAGAGGCCCCAAACTGACTAATGAGCTCCAAACCGTGCTGGAAGTCTGTTTCTGTACTGCAGACTGCTGAAAAGAGATCAGCCCACCACCAGGGTTTAAAGCAGGCTCCTTTTTTTTTATTTTAAATTAACATTTTATTTCCATGTTATCTTATGTTAGGTATACAAATAAAATGTTAAATGAAAGCCCTCACTGTCCTTTACGTGCACCATACATATTATATATATATATTTTTAATTAACCCCTTAAGGACTGGACTGTTTTTGCGATGTTGTACATTTGCGACCAGGCATATTTTTACACTTTTGTGGTGTTTGTGTTTGGCTGGAATTTTCCGCTTTCTCATTTACTGTTCCCATACAAATTATATATTGTTTTTTTCAGCACAAAAGGGGCTTTCTTTACATACCATTATTTATATAATCTCATGTATTTTAATTTTAAAAAAGTAAAAAAAATGAAAAATTTTAAAAAATACATGTTTTTTGACTTTTACTTGAAAAAACTTTTACTCATCTACAAAAGCGAATGAAAAAAACTGCTAAATAGATTCAAAATTTTGTCCTGAGTTTAAAAATACCCCATGTTTACATGCTTTTTTTTGCATGTTATAGGGCTATAGGTACAAGTAGGATATTGCGGTTTCAAAACATACATTTTTAAAATTTATCAATAGTGACATTGTAACACTATTATCTGTCATAAATCTCTGAATAACACCCCGCAGGGTATTCAATATGGGGTATGTCCAGTCTTTTTTAGTAGCCACTTAGTCGAAAACACTGGCCAAAGTAAGCATTCATATTTGTGTGTGAAAAAAGTAAAAAAACTAAATTGAACGCTAATTTTGGCCAGTGTTTGTGACCAAGTGGTTACTAAAAAAGACTGGACATACCCCATTTGCAATACCTTGGGTTGTCTTCTTTTGCAAATGGTATGCCATCATGGGGTAATTCTCATTCCTGGGCTACCATACGCTCTCAAAGGCAACGTAACCAACCTGGCCATTTTCAATGTAAAATATTTGACCCATATATTTGACCTTGTAACTTTCAAAAATGCTATAAAACCTGTACATGGGGGGTACTGTTTTACTCGGGAGACATCGCTGAACACAAATATTAGTGTTTAAAAACTGGAAAACTTATCACAACAATTATATCATCAGTAAAAGTGCTGTTTGTGTGTGAAAAATGCAAAAAAAGTAACTTTCACTGACAATATCATCGCTGTGATATGTTTTACTGTTTTGAATCACTAATATTTGTGTTCAGCGAAGTCTCCCGAGTAAAACAGTACCCCCCATGTACTGGTTTTAGGGTGTCGTAGAACGTTACAGGGTAAAATACAGTGCTAGCAAATTCAATTCTCTGGAATTTCGGCCTGGGTTGGCAGGCAGGTCCCTCAAATTGCAATCAATAAAATTACTGAATTATGTAAAAATATTACATAAATACGACGTAGAATTTAAATATATATGCATATTTATATATCTGAAGTCTACGTGTATATTTATATAATTATTTATGTAATTTTGTATTTGGACATATGTATATTTCTTATTTTTATATACCTAGATATATATACAAATTCATTCTAAGTGTATTTTGATATAAATATATATTAATTTTAAAATACAGTTAGAATAAAATTTCATATAGATATAATTTTTTTAATTTTTATTATTATTTAAAAATGTTTTTATTTAATTTAAATTACTTATTATTTCTATTTTATAATAATATATATATACAATATATAGTTATTATATATACGTGTGTAATTTAATTATAAGTGTATTTTTATATTAATATAAGTACATATTAATATAAAAATACACTTAGTATGACATATATATATATATATGATATATAGACATATTATATAGATATAATATATGTCTATATATCATATGTATACACATATATAATTATTTTTTTTATTAACATTAACTTTATTTTTTTAAATAATTTTACACTAGCAGGGAGACACATGGACACCTATTGTGGCCGTGTGATCGCTGTGTTAAGCGATCACATGGCCACAGGGGTCCTAATTCAGTGTGGGGAGACTGTCTGGGCTGCAGGCAGTCTCCCCACAACCGGAGCCACGCTGATCTCCGCCGGGGGAACGACGGCGATCAGGTAAGTAACTAAGACCGTTAGGACGGTTCAGGACCGTCATCGGTCGGCAATGGGAAAATGCTGATGACGGTCCTGAACCGTCCTCGGTCGCTAAGGGGTTAAAATACAGTGAAAAAACAGCGCAAATTCTAGGTTTTGTTTTGGTTCTGAAGTTGGAGAATTACCTCCATCCATAAGGGGTTAAACTACTCAATTTTATTACACTGTAATAGTGTAGAAGAATGAAGTTGAAAATGTGTTTCTTATACTGAATTCTGCAGGACCTATCTAAAAATTATTATTTAAAAGATACTTTGAATAAAGACATCTAGTTCCTTTCCATTTTAAGCACATTATAGTACAGAAGGAAATCACTTATCGTTCCTGTAAGTTTTCTTGTAATTGTCCTATTTATAGTTAACCCCCCTCTCATAATATTGTTAAGCGCTACAGAATCTGTTGGCGCTATATAAATAGCAATAATAATAAAAAGAGGATTTAATGGTACCATTGCCACACAAGCAGCAGGTCTTTAGTCTGAATATGATCAAATAAACTATCAGGTTAGGGCTACTACACGCTAGAATGGCTTGACATTACAGAGAGCAAAAACAGTAATATAAGTCTTTCACTACTGGAGATATGGGTCCGACAAGAGAGAACAACCAACTTAAATGTTATTTATTAAAAGCACCACCACCCAGTTCCAGCAGGAATTGAATAAATATTTTGGTAGACAAGTTACCTGAATCTTTCCAAGCTCCCCGGTGGTTTCCATGCGGCTAGCAACATTCACTGTATTTCCCCATATATCATATTGAGGCTTCTTTGCTCCAATTACTCCAGCTATGACTGGTCCATGGTTTATGCCTAAATAATATTTGGAGGTATAAGTATCTTCCAATGTAATCTACAGCAGTTTCTCAATTAAGCATTGTCAGAGGTAATACATGCAAACAGAGAACAGACTGGCACAATGATGCTAAGAAAACAAAAACACTATATAACCACGCTCCTAAAAATACAATAAAAATGATCAAATAATAGATATAAATAAAATAGCATGCATACAGTCTTAGTAAACACATATTGCCCAAATAAAAACCGCTGTTGCTGCTTTGGATAAGAAATGTCCTTGTTGTATTCTTATATCACTGCTTAGTTGATATGCCTAAAAAGCACTAAACAGAAACTAAGAGGGCTTCTATGGTGAAGTAAGTTTATTTGGAGTTAAAAACAAATTACAAATGTAATACATAGAGTAAAAAATAAAGTACAAATAAAAGCTTGGAGAAATATAAAAATAGAAATTACAAATACTAGGTTAAGTGCAAGAAAATCCCCTCTGGCCCAATACCTCTCTCCCCATGTAGTATATTCACAAGATAATGTGAGTCAAGCATGGAGATCCTGTGTACTGCAAAAATAAAAACCGAATGCTTGCAGATACGGTACAGTATCAGTGATTGTCTGCTCCGACGCATTTCGTAAGTATGCACAAACTTACTTCACCATAGAAGCCCTCTGTTTCCATTTTGCGCTTTTTAGGCATATCAACTAAACATTGTCAGAGGAATTATTAAATCTTTGGAGGCAGCCAGTCTTGGCATACTAATAATCTCTTTATAAAAATTCTTGTGTTTGAGGCTGCTAGCCCAGTAAGAATGTACACAAACTTAAGTCAAAATCGCATCTTCATTAACATTCAAAAGATTGATTGGTAACACCATAACCACTATAGCCTAGTAAGGGCTTAGTCTGAACCTCTATGTCTGAGCTATCTGTAGACTGTAGTAGAGACCGGAAGCAGTGCCCCCTGGTAAGAAGTCAAACCACATTAGAACTTTATACTTACAATAGGTGTGGTGCTGATACATTACTGGCACCATAAAACACTGCACAGTCTCATATCTGATGGTACAGACTTAAAGGGATACTATAGACATCCAGACCACTTCAGCTCACTGAAGTGGTCTGGGTGCAGTGGCGAAGGCCCCCTAACCCTGCAATTGTAACGATTGCATTTTTCAATAAACTGCAATAATTACATTGCAGGGTTAACTCCACCTCTAGTGGGTTTTTTAACTCCTTCTACACCGAAGGGGTGGGTACTATAGGCAGCTGTAGTGCTAGGAAAACAACTTTGTTTTCCTAGCATTTTAATTTCCCTTTAAGTTTGGACCAATAGTCTGCTTTTCCAGGGCCAGAGTACAGTAATAACCATTTGAATAATTTAGTTAGTTCTCACCCAAATTTCCATGTCAATTAAGCCTGGTAAATTAGTAAACATAGGTAAAAAAAAAAAAAGAAAATTACTTTTATCCCATAATTATGACCAGTAGGGTTTCATCTCAATAGTGTATTGCTTGTGAGCGTTCCTCTATTTGTGTAAATACCCACCCAAAAAAAACTAAATCTATGTAAAAAATATAGCATGTACTTATTCAGTGAGATGTAAAGCTATGGTAACTTGTGAATACTAGTAACTAGTACATTTTGAAATTCACTTGGAATTTACAGCAGTTCTCACTTTAATGAATGACCCTGCTAAATAAATAAAACAATAGGTTAAGAAAATTAGATTACAATTTAGTCCATGCACCCTCAGGTTATACATTACAAATGAGAAGAAATAGAAACATTATTTAAAATGGAGGAGATGCAGATTTCTATATTTAATTATATGTTCACACCTCACGTACATGTGTGTTAAATCTAGGGGTAAACATAATATTACATTTCCTGGCAAGTGACAGTTCCCGTTTATGACCTTTGCCTGCCAAGTCTCCATATCTCAATGCCAAAGATTTGCTATGAACCTCTGAATAAGCTTAGTAAGGAGATCTGCTCATTTACTAATCTACCAGGGAAGAAATCCCTACTTTCATCTGTTCTGAAGAGAGTCATTTATTTGTTACAATTATCACTTTGAAATTTTTGATATGGAAGGTTAAAGGGACACTCCAGGCACCCAGACCACTTCTGCCCATTGGAGTGGTCTGGGTGCCAACTCCCACTACCTCCCGCTGGAGGTGCTATAGACACGGAAGTGCCCTCTAGTGGCTGTTTAGTAGACAGCCACTAGAGGTGGAGTTAACCCTGCAAGGTAATTATTGCAGTTTATAAAAATACTGCAATAATTACACTTGCAGGGTTAACTCCACCTCTACCAGACAGCCATTAGAGGGCACTTCCGTGTCTATAGCACCTCCAGCGTCGCTCAATTCCTCATAGGAAAGCATTTTCAATGCTTTCCTTTGGAGAGCTCTAACGAGCGCGTATGCGCATTAGGTCTCCCCGGCCGGCGGGCGACGTAATTTAGAGGAGGAGTGGCAGCGACCCAAAACCACTGCCGAGGGACATCGGTGGGGGTCTCAGGTAAGTGACTGAAGGGGTTTTCACCCTTTCAGCAACCGGGAATTGGGAGGTGGGAGGGAGAAGGAATCTGCAGTGCCAGGGATATGGATTGTTTTCCTGGCAATGGAGAGTCCCTTTAAGGGAGTTAAAAAAAAAAAATTTGATTTAGGAAACGGATTAAAGGGGCACTATTAGGCACCAAAACAACTTTAGCTTAATGAAGCCGTTTTAGTATAGATCATTCCCCTGATGTTTCACTGCTGCTGCAGGGTCTGACAAGCTAGCCACACAGCAGTAGATATGGAATTCTAAATTAAACAGAATTTGCAACAAAGGAAGTGTAAACATTAGATGACTCTTTACAGGAAGTGTTTAGAAAGGCTGTGTAATTCACATGCAGGGAGGTGTGACCAGGGCTGCATAAACAAAGTGATTCAACTCCTAAATGGCAGAGAATTGAGCAGGGAAACTGCAGGGGCATGATCCATACACAAAACTGAAAAAAAAGTTGGTGACTATAGTGTCCCTTTAATGGAAGGGCGATGGGAAAGAGATAAAAGTTGTAAAAAATCTAATAGTGAAATATACAACATAAATAACAGGGAAGATTAATTATTAGAAGTAAGCCTAGCTTGGGGTTCAAAAACAGAGGGAACACAAACCGTGTGAATGCGAAGCGTCTATAAAACTTTGGGTTCTCCCTATCTCACAGAAAATAAATAAATATTTGACTACTTACCAACACGCAGTCGAAAGTTATTAAAGGAATGTCTGTTTATGCCATCAAGTTTCAACATTAAGGCCATGGCATATTCTACGATTATTCCTATCTGAGCATTTTGCTTTTCCTGGTCCTATAAGGGAAAAAAAGTAAGGGGATTCATAAATCTGTGGAATCCAACAAATCCATATAAAAATGATGTTTTATCAGAAAAACAATAACAATATTACAGATATATATCAATATATGGGGTTAACGGATAGAACGATAGTAAAAGTGTTTTTAGCTCCCTGCTAGTAACATGAATATTTGCAAAAAAAATAATAAATCATACCAGTCCTGAAAGAGGGATACGAAATTAAACAAGTACCTGATTATTTTCTTGTTCTGGGGTAGCGGTGAGGCCAGCTGCTGCCATGTAAGTGCTTCCTATGGTCTTAATCTTCTCAACGCCGCTAAATTTGGGTTTCATTAATAGCTGTTACAAAGAAGATTGATAAAATGAGTCCTTATATGAAATGATGTGCGGTGAAACATGGTATATCTAGGGTAGCGCAAGAGATACCTCGTCAAAATCGGCTATGATCTCATTCAGGAGTCGTAGACACTCGAGGCCTTCCTTGTTGACATCACATTCTGTGTAAAAAACTTTAAACTCCGGCACTGAGGCAAACATGACACAGACACAGTTATATGACTGATGGTACAAGTCCTGGCAAAAAGAGGAGACATACAATTATGAAAAATTGGTCATGTTTGTAGTAAGTTGGTGGTGAATGACAACAGAAATAATAACTGATGAGAATAGATGTGATTGCCATGTCACTGGACACTGACAAGTTATGAACGTGGCTTTTATTCTAGTAAACCTGCCATCTATTGTCCGCAGTAATATAAATTATATTCTAAACATATATTTAAACGAATTAACTTGGAAATTATATATTTAAAATATATCTGGAACATACCGCTTTTTTTTCTGAAATGGTTATGCAAAACTAATGTTAAAAGTACTCATATCATGCCTAACACTTATCTGCTCTAAACAAATATAACAGATTAGCAAAAATATAGATCAGCAAATATTTTGAAAATCAAGCTATTACTTAAATGGACATTGAAATCACCGGATTAATTTAAAGAAACACTATAGGGTCAGGTACACAACCACGTAAAACCACCATCTAGCCCCACTCCCTCCATTCGTCTCCCCCCCCCGCCCCACGTTGCCTCCCTAAATATAGTAAAATCTTACTTGTATTCAGGTCAGAAGCTGCTCGCTCTGCCCCTGTCTGCTGACATCAGAAGTGGTGGTCTGAGCCAATCACAATGCTTCCCCATAGGATTGGCTGGGACTGACAAAGAGGCAGATCAGGGGCAGAGCCAGCACAAGTCAAACACAGCCCTGGCCAATCAGCATCTCCTCATACAGATGAATTGAATCAATGCATTTCTATGAGGAAAGTTTGGTGTCTGCATGCAGAGGGTGGAGATACTGAATGGCAGTACTGCTCACTGTGCAGCACTGCCCCAGGAAGCACCACTAGCAGCCATCTGAGGAGTGGCCAGTGGAGTTATCACTAGGCTGTAATGTAAACACTGCATTTTCTCTGAAAAGACCGTGTTTACAGCAAAAAGCCTGAAGGGAATCATTCTATGCTCCAAAACAAATCCAATAAGCTGTAGTTGTTCTGGTTACTATAGTGTTCCTTTAATGCTTCTCTATGAGGAGATGCTTATTGGCCAGGCCGGCGTTTGGTCCAGCCCCCGCCCAGCCAATCCAATGCTTTTCCTATAGGAATGCATTGGATTGGCTGAGATTATCAATTCTGCTGATGTCATGTCAAGGAGGCGGATCGGGGTGGGCCAGCGCTCACAGACCCACGTGGCAATGAAAATAAGGTGGTTTTAACACTTTAAGGTCAGGAATACATATTCGTATTCCCAACCCTATAAATGTTCATTTAATGTATATACATACAATATCTGGATCCAGCACTGGCTGTTCCTGTGCAATAATGCAGCCCACACACTCATCCCAGAGTCTAACCATCACAGAATGCTTTGCAGAACTAAGTTCTTATAAAGATAATGAGCAACCTGCATAATGTATCGATGGATAATGCAGCTCTTATTTGTGTGTAGCACTTAGTAATCTATGTTGGAAGAATCCCTGAGTTCATCAAGCACAATCACTTGCAGACATACTTCTGTCTTCAAGTACTATGTGTTCTATACTAATCCCCATATGAATAGATGTAAAACATATTAGTCATGTAAGCCATCTGTTTAAGATGAGTGAGACTTTATTGTAAATTAAGGTGGGGCAGACTTGTGAAGTGCTGTTGCTGGAGATGAGCCATAAAGGAAGGCACAAATATTGCCAAACATCATTTATATAGAAAATTAAGGTAAAAAAATAAATAAATATATATATATATATATATATATATATATATATATATATATATATATATATATATATATATATATATATATATACATATATATAAATAAATAAATAAATAAAACACACACGCACCGTATATATAGAGAAAGAAACATACAAATAAACAAACACACAAAACAAATATATTCCACACTAAATGTGAAAAGCTGCATTATATTTTATGTGGCCAATCTAGGATATTTACAATCATTTCTGTCTTTTTATCAGTTTCTGGCAGACTACAATAAGAATATCTTGTATCTGTTGTTCTTTCCCTGATGTTTATTGTGCTGCTATTAGCCCATGGTATGGATCCCAATGCATTGCATGGTGTCTATGTACATTTTCCTTTAACATCTTTGATGACTGCCACATTGAGAAGCAGGAGGATGGGGAATATGAATAAATTGTTTATATTTGAAAAGCCAGCAAAACCAAAAAAATTGTCCTATTCTCTGTGAAACATGAAACAGATATTGAGGGGACTGGAATACTGGAGTAACGTTAAAATACATGTACTATCATTCTACTGTATTCACGTTCCCCTACTTTTTTTTTTTCTATTGTATTTTTAAATCTTTTGCCGTTTCTGTGCTTTGTTCCTATGGAATACATCTATAACATTGGACTTGATACAGTGCACTGTGTTTTACCACCATTATTTCACTGGTTCTCACAGACTTTAAAATAAACCATTCCTATTATGCTAGGTGGTAAACGGCTGTTATAGAGAGCAGGCTTTGGCTCTAATGGGTGCAGAAATAACCCCAACAGTAAGAGCAACAGAGGCATTGTGGGGCCCAAGGTGACTGAGAAAACCAGACTCTAAAAGAAATGGTGGAGCAAGAGAAGATTGGAAATATAAACGAGGGAAAGTGTCTAAAAGTAAAAAGGAACACAAAAGCAGAGGGAGTTTTAAAGTGAGAATGTGAAAGAACAGAATAAAGTAAAGGGAGGTCAAACACAAAAGGTGAGGACTAGTGATGTCCCGAACTGTTCGCCGAACGGTTCACCGTGGACTCCAGTCAGCAGATACATTACAGCCAATCAGCAGCAGACCCTCCCTCCCAGACTCTCCCACCTCCTGGACAGCATCCATTTTGAAGCTGCATTCTTAGTGAGCTGTCCAGGAGGTGGGAGGGTCTGCTGCTGATTGGCTGGAATGTGTCTGCTGACTAGAGTCCGCGGCAAACCGTTTGCAGCGAACCGTTCGGCGAACAGTTCGGGACATCACTAGTGAGGACTATTAAAAAATAATAAAGGTCAAGATTGTACTAAAAATAGAGGGTTGCAGGGTAAATGGTAGAAAGATGGTCTTTAGTTCGCACTAGTCTCCACAGTTTCTGACGCTGACTCTGCTTTTATCTATTTTTATTCTAAATAAAACCTTATGGCCAGGTGCAAGTTGTCTGACATCACCACACTGATGAAGTCACACTCTCTGGAATACATTTCACAGAACCAGACAGTGAATAATGACTCCAGGTGTATCTCTATAAAAGTGTGGACAAAGTGTAGACAGAGGGCAAACATATGTGAGATTTCACACAAACGCCATAATGAAAGAGAAACATTCTGGGGGAAAAAAAACAAAACAAAGTACAGTAACTAAAGCTTGTAAGACAAGTTGGATTATAATGGTTATTTTGACAAATCTTAATGCAATTACACAAAAAAACAACAATTTTTTCATTTAGTAAAAACACATTCATTGTATAATTTGAACCTTTCGTATGATGTGATAGAAGGTTAAAAAAAAGTAAAGATACAGAAATGGAAATTTAGAGAGAAGACATTCTTGAGGACAGAGAAGTACCCTACTGATCATGTTAACAATCCTCTGCAGGTAAATGAAATTATAGATATTAGAGAGCTGGGGAAGCAACATCCTATTCAGATACCATACCTCATTCATCTTGTTGTCACCAATGAAATATGCAGCCACGTGAGCAGGGAGAACATTCTCTAGAAGAAGACGATTCAGATTTTCCATTGTTTCAATTTCCTCGTCTTCTTCCCTGAATTTCTTCTTCCACAAACAGTCCAACCTGGAGTAATAGTCTACCTGGAATTGGAGGAGAACATAAACCAGATTAGCCTATTATATGTCACTACATCTAATTAACTTATTTTATAGAATTATTCTTGAAGAAGTGATTACTGTAACAGACTTTAAAATACAATCTTTAAAGGATAAAAAGAGATAAAAAGAGATAGATAGACAGACAGATAGATAAGCATATGATTTCTTTTATAGTTCTTCAATGTCCTTTCTTAAAAATGGTGCCCAAAATTGCACTGAATATTAGAAATGATATTTGCATTATACAAACAATACCACATTCAGTGCATTACAGCACCATACTGGCAGGCCTACATTGCACACTCGTCTAGTGTGCTGTCTACGCTCAAGTCCTTTTCTTTTAATGTTACTCCTAACTCAACTCCATTTAATGTACGTAAGATGCTTTTTGTTCATTGTAAATGTGAAGGGTTTCTAAAAAAAATAGCTTGCCACATACCCTCATGGTCCTTAGCAGGCTTATGAAATTCACAAATTTTTCAAGACTAAAATAACCATATGAAATTTATTTAATAAAAATGACAACCACATTATAGATAAACAGTTTTCAAAACAACCAAACTGATCTTTTGTCAGTTTAAGAAAATTAAGACAAATAAAGGGAAAAAATAAGCACCAAAACAACTTAAGCTTAATGAAGCAGTTGTGGTGTATAGATCATGCTCCTGCAGTCTAGCGGCTCAATTCTGTGCCATTTAGTAGTTGAATTACTTTTGGTTCTGTTCATGCAGCCCTAGCCACACATCCCCTAACTTATACAGCCTCCAAAATATCTTTTGATCATCTGATCGTACAGAACAGTGTGTTTATTTTAGAAGTTCCTAATTCTTGTCCAGTTAAGTGACCTTTTATCACACACCAGGCTCCTGCAGGCTTTAGTAGTCAATTAAAGCAGGAGATTTTTTGAACATTTAATTTAAAGTTGTTAGCTTTTGGCCAATATAATATATTTTTAACACCATATGTTCAAAAAGAGACCATCAACGCAGCTTACAATACAGAGAGATAAATAGAAAGACAGAAAAGGCATACTTTGTAAATGAGAGCATCATATTCCAGACTATGGAAAATGAATATATATACATATAGGATATGTTATGAGTAATTGAGTTAGGAAGAAATTATGATCTAGTGTTGCATGGGAAAATTACTTTCTTCTGAGCTAATAAAACAAGGTTCTAGCAAGACATTTAAATATTCAACAAAAAAAATCTTAAAATGATAAAATTATGTTATCCCCATGGAGGAAGCATTCAAATCCATTATAGAGACGTAAGAAGGCTTCAGACTAGTAAAAAAATTATTTGATTAGAAAGTAATATTCCTGTTTTCAAGATTCTAGAGTTGACAAATAAATTATTCACTTTTCAAAACACAGATTTGTCAATGGAGAAATATACAATATGATAGATCTTGATTTCCATATTCCTCATCTATGTACAAATCCAAGCTTTTCTACAGAAAAGCAGAGGTAAGGAAACACAAAAATCTGTTACAGTTTTAAAAGGGGGCTGTTTCACTTACCTGTCTTGCCAGTAAAACCAATGTTAAAAAGAAGAGGGACAAATAAAAACAGGACATTGTCTGTAGATCTTTCAAGATTCCAGGTAAACTGAAATTAGACAAATTACATTTAATTAAATTATAGGAATTATTTACTGGAAACCGGTGTATTGATGAAATGTTAAAATGTAAATATAATATACAAATATGTTTCAAGCCTATTAAACCGGACTCATTCTGCTCATAACACAATACATAAAGTAGCCAGATTGTAACTGGGACACAGATAGTTGTAGATATCAAGAAGTATGGACACCGGACAAATCTCAGAATTTCCACTCAGTTTGCAGGTTCTGTTTGGCGAGTCTGTTGTGGTCATATCTGTAGTACCTAATTTTATCTTGATGTGTTTAAGCATGCAAGGTAAGATTATACTTGAGAAAAACAATTTAAACATTAAGTCAGCTCTAAATGAACACTCCGCAGGGGAATTTAAATTATTTAATAAATCACTGCTTAGTAGGTATATACCCCGAATGAAAACATTCATACATTTATGCATGTTGGCATCGGGGTTATATCTAAAGAAAGCTTGTAAAAGCTGTAGTTTTTCTAACCGGTGCATTTGCAAGCCCTCCCCTTTATTCCCCAGCATAGACTTTCAGTAATTTGTTAGCTTCCATTAGTGCACGCTGTTTTTAATTCAGGATTTGTTGTCTCCTGCTCTGTTAATTGCCTGCTGTAGTCTACAACAGTCTCCTGTGAGTGATTCAAGTTCTATGAACAGAGAATGAGATAAGAACTTCTAAAAGCAACACGCTGTGCTTTAAAAATTATACCTTTCTTTCATACAGGCTGCGTGAGTCACAATCAGGGGAGGTGTGGCTAGTGCTTCATAAACACAGTGACAGAAAAGCAGAGAATTTAGCAGTGAGACTGCACAGCCATCAGGTATATGCACCAAAACCACTTCATTAAGCTAAATATATTTTGTTGCTTAGAGAATTCCTTTAACTTCAAAGGAAATTATAGTCAAAACGTTAACCCGAGGAAAACTTCCCCAGCACTAGATCAAATGTTGCCAAAGCTGGGAGGCTAACAATGCATCTAGTAATCACTGAATGAACACTACTCCACAGTTTTAAAAGACTCCGGGGACATTATCTGATAAATGGTTGTACATAGTCTATGGGCATCATACCTGCCGTTTACATTTATATTGCTCTTGAACAGGCTGGGATGTGTGTGAAAGATGATGATGTTGTAGACGATGAAAGCAACCGACAGGAGGATTATCTTTAGCTCAAAGCTCATCCGCAGGAACACAGAGCAAGCGATGAATGCCAAGATACAGCAGTAAATGTAATACTACAATGTAGGAAAAAGGAAACAACCAAAGTTTGAAACTAAATCTCATGTTCACACGCAGCAGGACCCACACCTTTTAAAATACTAAAATATAAAACATCTATAACTAAACCAAATTTAGTGACTGCTAATCTCCATAACAAACCCCAGTTTACAGAATATTTGACCGTGATACTTACTGGGATACTCTGACACCCAGAGTCTGTATTTAGAAGGGTGTCATTACAGTTTAGGATTGTCTGATCAAGAGGCTGTAAAATAAGAATAAAAAACGAGAAGGGTAAATTAGGGCAATCGTGACTGGTCACACAGGCTCCATGTAGTTATAGAGGACTTTAGAATTAATTTAGATTACTAAATATATTACTCACCAGATTGATTATGGCAATTACCAACAGGACTCCTATAGTTAGTGCAGCGAGTGGGACTCTCAGCAAAGGATATGTCTCTACTTTCTCCATCACTGAACACAGAGCGCGTGAGATGGATGTATCACACAAATGCTGTCAGAAAAAACATCATGCATTAGCCTGTATTTAGCAAAGAGAAAAATATTCCACATATATGAACAGTGGAGTTGAACACAAAGCTACTAGAGTGGACCATATAAATATTTTTATTATATTATATTAAAATGAGAAAATATGGAATTTTCAAGTTTAGGATCCATCAAGGATACAGATCACCTAGCAGTATCCACTAGATCCTCTTTCAGAGAGTGATTAGAATGATTGTGTGTTGTGAAACGTGAATTATTGGAGTTAGGAAAGGTGCAGTTATTGCCCCCATTTTAACATGACCAAGCAACAGAGGCCATTCTTATGATTTTTGGATATCCTATTGCAAATGTGATGACACATACAGCACCCTAGAGCCTTTATAGTTAAAAAAAATAAAAAAAAAAATAGCCCCTCTGAGATGTCAATTGGCAGCCAGAATGCTTAGCCCCAGCTGCCTGACCTCTGTTATGTCTTGGTTCTCTGCTCCCCAATCTGTGGCTCTACCAATTGGTGCACATTGCCAGTTCACTAAACAATGAGCCAGGCTAGGGGTAAACCCAGTATGGGATAAGAGTCTTTTCCTGGTTTGGAGCATTTCCCTGCAGATACAATAAATAGTTTAACAACTGAAACTTTAAATGTGAATAGCAATTTTTTTTTTTTTTTTTTAACGAGTTCACCTACAGAGAATGATGCGACAGTGGCTTGAGAAAATCCAGCAGTTAACTATATATATGTGAGTTAAACAATGACTAATCTAGGTACGTACTCATAGATAAATTGTTGGGTGAAAGGAACACTGCAAACTCTGTCTCATAAACTAACAGTGTTGCTGTGCAGGCTGCAGCCATAGGTTCTAAAAGAAGCTGGCACCTTGTGACCACTGATCTTTCAACATGATGTTGTGACGGAGCTTCTGTACTCCAACAAAGTACCTCCGCCCAATCCACTTTCTAGCCATTTCTCTCTGGAGCTTTTCAACTGGACCAGGCTGTAGCTTTCCTTCCGGGCAGGTATCGTCCCCTGTGCCCATTCCGAGTCTTCGGACCTGTTGACTGGTTGCACGATCCCTCTAGCCCGCGAGGTAGGTCTGCAAGCCGCAAGTGTCTTTGTAAAGGCAATAAAAATTGCATTGCAGGCAGAGGGGACAATAACCGCCTGGAATAAGGACTGTAGCGTAATAGGCAGAGGGGACGATACCTGCCTGGAAGAAGGGCTGCAGCAGATAAAGCAAAGGGGACGATACCTGCCTGGAAGGAGAGCTGCAGACAAGTTGGGTGGAAAAGCTCCACAGAGACCCCAGTCAAGCCATGGCTAGGAAGGGAATTGGACGTAGAATATCTGTCAGAGTACAGTTGCCGCGTCATATTGATTATCCCAGAATAGGCTGTAGCCTTCAAGTGGGGACAGGATAATCATCACCAGTCAAAAGTCCTTCTCATAAACTCCACTGTTAGTTGAACTGGCCCTGGAACAAAGAATCAACCCTCCTACCCTGCTGCAACAATGTCTAGGACCCAACTGCAAAAGTTTGTCACTATATTCTAAATTTCTCCCCCATTCAATAAGCACACAAAGGGTGCTAAATTTGCTTAAAATATGCAAAAATCCTGCTAATGTTAAGAAGCTCACTAGCTCTGCATGTGGCCTGCATTAAGCTCAAGTCTCGTTCCCCAATAACCTAGTATTCGCTCTGAAGGCTTAGACCTTTAAGTGTTGTTGAAATAAAATATGCCACTTTGCTTATATACCACATTTCTTGCTCTTCTCACTATTTCCAAGTCGCTGACTTTTCTTTTTGATCATGTTAATGTGTATGTATCTCATGGGAAGCACAAACAATGACACAGTTACACAGTTATATATTCAGAAAGTATGATACATTAATTTTTGGACAGTTATTTTCACTTTGACCCAACGTTTTATCATACCTCTGAACTGTCCTGCATTCATGCTTTGCTAAGCTAACAGAACCGCACTGCACATCAATTTTAGATATACAGAAATATCTCTGCAAAACTCACCAACCCAGCTATTTTCACTAGAAAAAACGTATTTCCTTCACTACAAATGAGCACTGATATGACTGTGTGTGTAAAAATACAATTTATAAGCATTTCTTTCGTTTCACAGAAATCGAAAAAAAAGAACAAAGCATTGCTCATTTTATTTGTTATAACTGCCTATTCAAAATGTGTGGTCCTCTAAGTTAGAAAACGCTTATATTACTAAAGGTATTCAAACAAAACCAGAAATTGTTTTACCAGACATTTTTAAAAGCTATCTAGATGCAGCAACACTGTGTCCTTGTATGACCTGCCTTTGGTGTGTTATACCTTCCTGCTTAATAATCATTTTTTTCATCCGGTGGAATAATTTCACATTTTTCACTTGAAAAAGCTCCAAAAGTAGGAGCAAAATGCAGTTGCATGTGAGGTCAGCACAACAAAGTAAAAACTGATATTATCACAGTCTAAGGGCACCAGATTCCAGGGGGCATTCTCATTGAGCAAGATGAATGGTAAAAATGGACTGTGCTGTGCATGTTTTGCAATAAACGTATTTTAGTTCATAGAAGCACAATGACTATTTCAGTAATTTGAAGTGGTTATTGTGCTTGGAGTCTGTATGTACAGTGTTTTACTATAGAAATATTTCCCTTCTCTGCAAGAGGTGTAACTCCAGAGAATGACTAGATCTCTGTGTTCTGGCTGAAGTGACACTAAGTTCTGGATTCTAAATATCTACTTGGTAAATACATTGCCTTATTTTTGAGGCAAAAAGGTGGTTACTTGTGGACATCATTTGCATATGCTGACCCAGAATCCCTTGCAGTAGTAATAACACTGCAAATGTGAAATTTATGTGGTAAAAAAAACCTAGCCTAACAAGCAGGAAGTACATCTAGTGGCTGTCTGACATGCCACTAGAGGCAGTCTTAGTCCTGCAATGTAATTATTGCAGTTTCGTAAAAATGAGCTGAAGTGGTCTGGATGCCTAAAGTGTCCCTTTAATTCAAAGTGAATTTCAAACTCAAGGTCAAAATAGTCATACTGGAAAAAGGTCAGCTATGCTTCCATTTTTTTTAATGTTTTTATTTAAATTCACCCTGAATTCTAACTATAACCCTATATATACACACACACATATATATACATATATACACACACACATATATATATATATATATATATATATATATATATATATATATATATACACACACACAAACATATATATACACATACACACACATACTATACACTCTGTATGTATTTACGCCACAATAGAGTCTTACATTAACCATAATGATGTGGCCCCGAACACAAATGTTAAGGATTTGCCTGGAGATGTGGTAGGGGCTAGTGTGACCTATAAAGGGACTCCCCCCCTTTTCCTACCTTACCGTCAGGGCAAGATTAAGAGCCCAGTGGGCCTGGTGCTGACAGTTCTGATGGGCCTAATTACAGAATTTATCGACCAAAAACACTAAAACAGTCATACCTCTCAAGCGTCATGTATCTGATGGAGTTGGTGTTGGAGGGAAACTCAAAGGATGCTGCTATAAGACAACACATGCTCTCTGCTAATCTCTCTCTAATTTATGCTTTCATCTTTCAAGTAAATCCATACCCCCTAACAGCAGCGTCCAGTGAAGCAGGAAGTAAATGGGTGGGGTAAAAGGATGGGCCACTGGCGCGAATCACGTGACCAGAACTGCCAAAGGGGCAAAAATGCCCAAAAAGGGGGCATATCTGTCCAAAGAAGTGGAAAGCCAGCCTGGCATCAGTGTCCTTATGTGTCACAGTGTCAGTGTCCAAATGTTGCCCACTTCCCTAGTCTCCCAGTGTCTGTGTCCCCATTTCTCCCAGTGTCCCTATGTCTCAGTGTGTCCCATGTCACTAGGATACTAGGGGACACAGAGACATGGGGACACAGTGAAACATGGAGACACTGAGACTTGGGGACATTGGGACACTTGGGGTCACTGGGAGACATGGGGCACTTGTGGATACAGACATGGGGACACAGAGACATGGAGACACGGGGACACAGAGACATGGAGACACGGGGACACAGACATTTGGGAACACTGGGAGAAATGGGGTCACAGACACTAGGGATACAGATTCATGGGGACACAGACACTGGGAGACATGGGGACACAGACATTTGGGGAAACTAAGACAATAGGGACACTGAGGGACATGGGAACACAGACACTGGGAGACATGGAGACACTAGGGACACTGGCTGGGACGCATGGATACACAGACACTTGGTGACACTGGGACAAATGGGGCACTTGTGGATATAGACATGGGGACATTGGGAGACATGGGGACACTAGGGACACGGAGACATGGGGACCCAGACACTGGGAGACATGGGAATACTGAGGCACTAGGGACACTGGCTGGGAGACATGGGGACACAGACATTTCGGGACACAGAGAGACATGGGGACACAGAGACATGGGGACACAGAGACATGGAGATACTGTGCCCCTAGTGTCTCCGTGTCCCAATGGGTCTACCTATGTCTCACAGCGTCACCATGTGTCTCAGCGTCCCCATGTGTCTCACAGTGTCCCCTAGTGTCTCAGTATCCCCAGGTCTCCCAGTGTCCCATAGTGTCTCAGTGTCCCCATGTCTCCCTCCTGCCTTTCCCCCCATCCCTCACTTCTCTGAGCTGGAGTCTGTCTCTGCAGGCTGGGGGCTGCTGTCTGAACGCTCTGTGCTGTGTAGCTGCTCCCCCGCGGATCAGTAAGTAGAGAGAGGCCGGGAGGGATATGCTGTAACCTCCTATCCCTGCCTCTCTACACACACAGTGTGGTGCTGGTATTGCAGAGTAATCTCCATTTATACGGAGAACAATATCTGCATTTGTATTGCCAGTATTACTGCAATACCATCACGGCCAGGTAGCCTCAAATATCGGATGTGCCTTAAAATACCAGTCAGGTGGCAAACCTAAGAGTAGTGTGTAAAAAATAAAAAAGCTGCAGCTCCATCAGCCTCTACGTTAATCCGGCCCTGCCTACCGTTAATGGTCTGGTGATCTGCATGCCCACCCCTCAACATCCTTTATTAATTTTATTCCATCTGAGTAGGCCCACTTTTATCTACAGGTCTACCGCATCATCGTCGGTTTCGGGCACATCTCAACCGACTTTTTTCCTATCACAGCTTACACCACAACACAGTCTTGCATTAACCATAACAATGTGGCCCCAAACACAAATCTATATATACACACACACATATATGTATATATATACACACACACACATATATACATACACACACACACACACATACTATACACTCGGTATGTATTTTTATTTCAGTTTTTTTGTTGTTTGTTTTTTAAACATGATTGTTTTTGACAATGTGTGACATTCGTAATCATGCAAAACAATCTTCACATACATGCTTGGTGTGCCACTATATGGTATTGTGTTTTGTTTTTTAGATTTATATATTTTTCCGCTCTGTACTTACCGCACACTTATCTGCATAGCACATGAGAACAATAAAGAACATCAGCAATGAAACCACTCCAAAAGAGACGCCCAATTTTAAGCTCCTGAAAACGGGATTAAAGGAAAATGCCTGGATGAGACAGGATTAAACAATAAATGCCAGAATGTGTTAAAGGGACACTACCACCAAAAAGTTAAAATATATTTTTTATTTTAACATTAAACAATTCTAACCTGTAAAACATTTTATCACTTTATATTTATATGTAGTATATTTCCATCTCTTCACTACAGTACATGTTTGCACCACCCATGATAGTGCTGTTCAACTGTGAGTCAACTAAAAGGGGTGTGGCCAATTTCCAATTAGCATAGAGCAGAGGTGCTTAAAAGATAGCTCCCCAGATGTAGAACTAAAACTTCCATGATTCTTTGTATGTCTTTAGAATGACAAAGCATCACGGAAGCTGTAGTTTTTACAACATCTTTGGATCTACATTTTGGGCATCCCTGGCGTAGAGGATGAGTAGGGCCAAAACAGCAGACAGATCCAGTCCACTCTTCAATATTACTGTAATATTCATTACAGCTATATTAGCTACAATGGGTGTCTTTTCATAACTCATATTGATGCTGCAAAATCTGCCTGTTGCTTTAACTCTAGACAACAGAAAACAGAGCTACACAACAGAAATTCACAGATTGCATGCATATTACGGTTAATTGTCTATAAAATTCCAAATGAAAATGCTGGTAGTGTCACTTTAAAGAGACAATAACAACCAAATATTCAAAAATGTCCTATTCTATATTTACCAAGTTATCTTTTTATGCAAAAAGTATGCCATGATAGGGTTTAAGAGCAATAAGTTGCTTCTATCTTGTCCCAAAAGGGAACATGAGCCCTTTAAATCAATCTGTAAAACTTGGAAATTTTAAATCTAATTTGATCCGAAAATGACTCAAAAATCTGGTAAAGTTCTACATGGGGCATATTGCTGGACTGAGGGGCAGAATAGTAATGTGAGTTTTTAACAGTAGTGGGACACACAATCTGTAATTTCCCATAAAGCTATATTTGGCAGAGGTTGGTGATAAGATTGGCAAACGACAAGTCAGTGGAGAGCCTACTATCTACAAATATATGCTTTCGTTTTAGAAACTGCTATTAAAATGATAGTCTTAACAGACCGAATTTAGCTTTAAAATGTTAATTCACTCTATGTAATATGTAAATCCTATAAATATTGTTAAAATGCTAAATATTTTTAGAATTTCAATTATCACGACTAATAAGGAAATCCATTTTGAGTTATTTTTAGTTGCACATGTTGTGCACAAATTATATGCAAACCTATGAAAAAAATGTGTTAGTTTTAACATTTTTAAAATATTTTAATGATGCTTAACATTGTGCTATGAATAAGTATGTGGTATCAAATGACAGCCCGATCTGTCCCATAAACCCTAAACAATTCTATATTGGATGTATAAATTCACTTTTAGAGAAAGTGTTAAATCATAGCGGAATGAACACAAACCAAAAGTGCCAAAAAAAAGCCTCAGTCCCAAGCGCATGGAACAACAGAAAAGCTTCAGTCACAAGGGTATAATAACGATTTGTGATGTGTACAGTGGAGTCCAGCAACTGACCTGGGCATCACCAGAATTTGGATCAGAAATATACAAAGGAAGACCAAAGCTGCACACAGGAAGTAGTTGCGGATCTTTGGAATTCTGATCGTGCGGTACTGTAAAACAAAGTTTTGATTATAAAAATACAGATTCATAGTGGAAAAAAGAGGACAAAAGGATTCAAGAAAATTGGACACAATAATTATAAATGTGATATATTACTGACCCATACACATACAGCATTCATGAACTGTATTATTCCGGGTTCCAATGTAATTTGCTTTCATAGCACTATTGTCATTTAATATTGTAATATAGTTATTACGACACCAAAACATCCACAGATATCCCAGATACACATTGTACAGCAATGGCTATGCTTCAAAATAATTCAAAAGGAAAATACAAAATGTTATCATTCAATTCTTACTGTATAATTCTTTTTTCAAAGCCTCACGGAAATCTTACAGGATTAAAATATTACCTTTAGATTGATAAACTACCATTTGTAGATTTTATTTGTACCATATCTTATTTTGTCTGTTTTTGGCTAATTAAGACATTTCTTTCATCTCCTCCAGACATTAATAGTACTTATCTGTTTTTTACCTGCTTTTTTTAACCATTGTCTCTTTATCAATTCCAGCATTCTCAGCTCACAGCCTACTTCCAATCTTTCATATTATCATTTCCCTTCTACCCCAATTCTACTACGTTTTCTCCTCCTCCACCTGTATCATCTCCTTTCTACCTCTCCTCTAGCTACGTCTCCTTACTTTTTTCTCCACTTTATTTCTGTCCACCTTTTTCCCAGAGGAACCCTGTCACAGGGGGCCCAGGTGGTGGCCATCTGGCCACCCCCGATGCTGCCCTTCTATATGGCAAAGCAAGCACTTACTTACCTTGATGGTGCCGGAATATGGCTTAATTCTGGTCCCAGGATACTAAACTGCGCAGTGGAGGTGTGAGAAGCTGCCCCACACTGGAGGCTGAATTTGCCTCAAAAAAATTAAAATTGTGTAAGTCTGTGAGTGTGTGTCAGTGAGTGTGTGTGTGTGTGTCTGTCAGTGACGGAGTATGTGTCTGACAGTGAGTGTGTGTGCTCGACTTTGCTAGTCTTATAAATTAAATTCACCAAATGCATTAAATACATAATTTATCACAGCGATAAATTATGTATTCAATGAACAATGTATGTATTGGGCAGGATGTGGGTATAGATGCATGTATTAGGCAGTATGTGTGTATGGATGCATGTATTAGGCAGTATGTGTGTATGGATGTACACATTAAGTAGTATGTGTGCACTAGGCAGACCTAGCTGAAAACTATATGACAAAATTTAGGCCAAAATAGCTGATCTGAAAAATTCTCCAAGTCAGCTACAGTCATAGTTTGGCTATTTTTGCTTAAACTTTGCAATTTGGTTTTCAACACACTGGAATTCAGAGTTTAGTGAATAAACCTCTGTGAGAATGTAGTTGCATTCATAAGGGGGCGGCAAAATTGGTCTTTGCCTAGGGCGGCAGAAATCCTTTCACCGGCCCTGCTGACAGCCAGGAAGGTGTAACACATTTTGTTTGGGTTTTTATATAACATGTGCCAATTTTTATTGAAATTTATTATAAATTGAGAACTATTATAAAATGAAAACAGCTGAAGTGCTGGAGTGACTGTTTGGAGT
Source organism: Pelobates cultripes (assembly GCA_933207985.1). NCBI lineage: Eukaryota > Metazoa > Chordata > Amphibia > Anura > Pelobatidae > Pelobates > Pelobates cultripes. Next base: position 41,844,336 of record OW240923.1, read on the forward strand.
CTTTATAGTGACCCTTTAATAAAAATTCACAAGGAACAAAGGGATTCTAGAAGAATTCTTGGGAGTCACATATACAGCAGCATGTGCATGACCGATTAGAACTGGCCCTGAGATGTAGAAGAATATTGTATATTGTAGAAGAATATTGTATATTGTAGAAGAATATTTTGAAGTTGGTTTGTGGAAATATACAAAATTAGTAATGAGCATTGCTTTCATGTTAGGTCTTTTGTCATGAGATAGTTTGGTGTATTTTCTACCTCTTTTTCCAATCCATCAGCAGTAAAAAAGAGCAGGAACACATAAAAGTCATCAGATTTCCCAAACCACGGTCTAAAAAGTGAAAAAAAGGAAAAGATTTTCAGAAGATAGTGTTACTACAAAACCTCACTATACCCAGTGACATTAAAATACTCATATTGTCCTATATCATTTGCATTAAACGATAACACGAAAAATTATAAACTGAAATGTGAAGAGTTGTTTTAGCTTATATTTTATTATTGAGAAAGCATATCTGGGGTTTTGCTGACCTTTCCTCACCGTTCCTTAAAACACAGTTAACGTCATTTCAGTTATTCAGAACAACGTCCATGTTGAATGCATGATTGCTGCACTACCATCAAACTGTAATGTGACTTTAAGAGTTATTGCACTCACAGTCATTAAACACAACGTGGTTTGAGCTTGAGAGAGAGATAGAAACCGTAAACAGAAGGATCTGGGCACCAACCAAGTTTTTCTATGTAAAATAACCTTTTTTTTTTTAGCAAACAAGGGGATGGGACTCTACAGTCAACACCCAGGGAAATAAAGTTGCATTGAATTGGCAAATGATGAAGTTACTCAAACTCACTTGGCAGAACTGAGCCCATCGATGGTGTCCATCATTCGCTCATGAAGTTCTTCTTCTTGATTCTTTTTCTGAGAGCTATTCCTGATGGCAGAATGTTGGCATGTTACTAAAGATACCAGACAGTCAAAATTAATCATATAAAAGCAAGGGGAATATGTCTTCTGCAACTAAACATGCATGCCTTTCTACAATGTGCTTTATTGTATATCTACGTAGATATACATATAGTTTTATTTCTCATTTTAAAGTAGCGCCATTGTCTAGTCAGATTACGATTTCTAGTTTTATCCAGAGATGTAATTGCCAACCCAGTTCTCCAAGCACACCAACAGGCCAGAATGTCACCATTTCTCCAATACTCTTCCAATCAGGGTACTGACAAATCCTCGCCTGTTTCCCTTGAGGAGTAAGTTGACAAGAATTGGTCTAGAGCGGTGGTTCCCAAAGAAGTTCTCATGTCCCCTCTACCAGTCCAGGATTTAGGGATTACCAACGCCTCTTATTTTTGACAAGCTATCTCATAGTTCTTTATGAGAGACTCTCTTCATTGGCTGTATACTTTTGCATTGTGAGTGCATACACAATGTGCACGTGATGTACAGATTCCCACTACCTTTGATTGATAACACTATGAAAGAACTTGTGCTCCAGCTAAACATATTTGCAGCCACAACTAGTTTCCATAAAAAGTGATTAATTGCATCTTTTATTGAGAATTAAACTACTGCTGAATTCTGATTGACACATTCCACAAACCTATGCAAAATTCTTCAAATATACTCAGCTCTCCATCTGAGAATAATAAGAGGTCCAGAAATGACTGCAAAGTTCCTGGTCTCTTCAATTTTGGGATTTGCATAAATTACAGGAGCATCAAATGCGATCTTGTTTGCTTTAAAAATGTGTGTCAAGCCTGTATTGTCCCTTTAATAGACGTTACCATTACCCAGCTCAATAGTTTACATTTTAATCTAAGATGGACAAAAGCTTACTCTGCAAAGAGACATATAAATAGCTCAAGCTATAAATCAAAATGTTTTGATGATCGGTTTCCCACTTACCGGTCTGTGTTAGCTAGACGTCCAACACCCTGGAGTGGTATTTCCTGGAAAACACAGAGAATATTAAAAGTACAGATTTAATTTTATGATGTAAAAAAATGTAAAATGCAATTATTTCCAAAAATAGCCATATATGTGTACGTTACTGTAATACCTTTGAATGTAAATTAAATGTAACAAGCTTTTCAGATTAGTTCATTAGAATGACACTATACACAGAAATATGTTTTTTGAAACAAGCATTCCTCTTCTTACGCTACTATTCACATCAGACTTGTTTGCACGGTCTCAATAACGACGAAAAATAACACTTTAGTTTTAGGGGTGTGAGTGGGGACGTGGTCAGGAGTTCTGAGAATTTTTTCTGTGGCTCCCTAATAATAATTCATGCACCTAAAATGTAATTTGGTACAAAAGCAATTTATCTTATTTACAGAGATATCTTATAACTGTTAGTCTGAGTATAATGTTGGGGGTATGAGACTGTGGATGGGATCAATATATATAAATGGTACGAGTTCCCTCTGTAAAGACACAACTGAGCAAAGATTTGGGTGTGGGAACTGACCATAGGGCTAGCTATGTCTATCCAGAATTATCTTACATTCTTTTTGGCTTCTATTTGTATCGTTTAACAGAGAAAAAGAAAGTAATCCACCAATAATATTCTGTAAAACATTTTTGTGCATTTTTGAAAATACTTTCCAGAAGAATGACAGAGGGTTTTGTACACTTTCTGCTAGGGAAAATATAAATCTAATCCAAAACTACGGGGCTGCCAAACACAAGTCATCGGTCCTCAGCGCTTTAGGAAATCCCACAAGAAGGAAGAAATCTGTACAATTTACAGAAAAGAGAACATATAATTATGTTACCTCTCAAGATATAGCTGCTGGCAAGCCAGGTGACTTCTTATTCCAAAGCAAATGCCAGCGCTACCTAATGACAAATCCAGTCTGCTGCTAAGACTCATCCCAGGAGGAAAGACCACACAAATCATTTAGACCTAGTCTACATTCTTCTTATAGCTGCTTAAACATGTGTAAAAAAGCTAATGGAGAAAAGAGATATACACTGTATGGCAGGGATCCAAATATCCACTATCCACTGAGTGCGCCATGGACCCCACGGTACTTAGTGCTATACCAAAGCATCAGATTATTGCAACAGTAGTTGCATAGATGTCTGCAGCTGTCAGGAGTGGGTTAAACCAGGGGCTGTACTATGTAATCATCACTTTAAAAAGTGTAGAATTCTTCTGATTGACCATTAACCCTCATAGGAAGCAGGCATCAGTTAGTACTTTAAAGCCTATATGTGTACCAGACAGATAAGGGCAAGAGATCACATAAGGTTCCTCTCTACATTGATTAAAAAAGTCAAGTAGTTACAGCAAAATTAAAGGGACACCTCAGACCCCTAAATCACTTTAGCTTGTTGAAATGCTTTATCTGTGAAAAGTGTGCCCTATTTTCTCATTTTACAAAAAGTGCAGATTTCATTATGTAACACACCATGGTTTTCAAAGAAGCAACAAGTCCTGCTGCTTTCTGGTTGTTTAGCTTAGAGGAGCAAAACTCAAAATATCGGCAGCTGCCCACAGCACCTGCCTTGCAAAGACTCCTCCTTGGCCCAGGCTTCCTGTGGCTGTCTAATCACAGACTTCCCAATGCAGCTCATTAAGAAAAGGGAGGGCTTGCAAAAGCAGGAGCCAAGAGAACTGTAGTTTTTGCAAGCTGTTTTTAGATATACCCCCAAATGAAAATGAATAGCCGGCTTATGCAGTCTCCAGAGTATAACCGTACCCCCCCATGTACAGGTTTTATGGTGTTTTCAAAAGTTACGGAGTCAAATATAAGGCTTGAATTTCCTTATTTTCACATTGAAATTTGGCAAATTGGTTATGTTGCCTTTGAGATTGTATGGTAGCCCAGGAATGGCAATTACACCCATTATGGCATACCATTTTTTTTAGTAGCCACTGACCAAAAGCATGATGACGCTTAAGATAGTCTCTCATAGAAAAGGAGTGGATTCAAATGCCACATATGCGCCTTATGGCCCCGTTCTAGAAGAAGTCAAATGATGACTTCACCAAAGACAGAGCAGTTGCAACAAGGAATATGTCTCAGTGCTGATTTACAGGTAAGTTTAACTGCAATTTTTAACCTATTATAGCAAGGGAGGGATGAATACAGTAATCTAACTGATAAAAGGAGAACATTAAAATGTTCCATTAAGTAAAGTTACTATGAAATTCCTGCAGTGAGGTAATTTAATAGTGGGAAGTTAGTGCCCTGATTGTAGCGCAAGCACATCTAATGATTCCCTCTGGCTACTTTTTTTGAGGACAGTTCCCTTGTGTCCCCAAAAACATAACGCCATGTAACAATCAGGACTATCCTGCTAAAAATGGAAATGTTGGTAATAAAGTATTTACTTATTCTTAGATAGCTCACATTGGAGTTGCTTTATTGCTAGAATGTGCACACAAAATATCCCTTTTTGTAATATTGGAAAATTAAAATAATTTACATTTTTTTACTGGAAAATATATCATGTTAACTAACTGAAAATTTCACTACATTATTTGGGCTCTCGGGATATCACTTTGCTTGTTTGGTTTTTCACACACTCCACTTAGTACTTTTTTTTATGAAAGTAAATTTTATTTGTGACCAATGTCCTAATCATGTAAGTATCATAATTTGGCTACCTAATTTAGCCATGTGGTCTGTGGTGTGGTGTGCCCTGACCACCGTACAGGTAAGCCTAAAGAGGGCCACCCAAAAGAATTAATTGTAAGAAAGTAAAAAAAGTTAGCAGCATGAAAATGTAACAAGCGCATAGATGTTATCCCTTATGGTTTTTATGAATAAAGGTGGATATGGTAGGAACAAATTAAAAGCATTGTGTTAATGGGGGATATATAGACCCTGACCACTCCAAGAATACAGGATAACGAATGTAGTCTTCTCACTTCTATATTGTTCAGATTGTTATACATACTCACTGCTCTAAGAGGGTAGATATGATGTACAATTTTGCCTCCCATATCATTTTTTCCTTTCCTCTTGTTTTATGCGTTACCTGAATGTTTCAGTTTCAGGCCGAGGATGGGGAGCCTCTCTTTCAGGTTTATTGAATTTGCCTGGGATATTTAAATTTGATGCATTGATACTGTTGACTATACTGATGAAAGTCCAGATTTGTGGACTGAAACGTTGATGGTTTAATAAAGTATTTGAGGATTTAAGAGCAAGACTCGTGAGTGCACTCCCTTGTGAATTATAAGGTATTCAAAACATGATCCCACCAGCATTTATTACATTTGACATGTGTATGGATTTTGAAATACAAAAAGACTAAAGGATAATGACAGACAATGATATTCACAAACATGTCAAATGCCGAACATAGCCACTCTCCGTATATTATACCTAGAAGACTAGATCCCTTGACAGTACCAAGAATAAGCCATTGTATGATTTATAACAGATAATTAATTGTGCATTCATAACAACCAATTCTTTATTTTGCCTCTCCCTTACAAAAGGTCTATACAATATTTAGCTGATAACTATGTTTCTGTTCTATTTTCTATTAATAAATATTCATTTGGCAATATACAAAACAATCTGTTAATTAAAAAATAAGTTGACTGCCAGAGAAAGCAGTAATAAGAAATGGAACAACTGTTATAATATATATTATTGGAGGGGGAAACTAGTATGTAGAAGAGAAAAGAGAAGTGATGTGACAATAATAATTGGTTAAAGAAGTGGTCAGATAAAATAACCTGGCTATGGGAGATACAAAAAGGCCAAAATTGGGTCACAAACCATATGAAAGTATGTTGGCAAAATTATATAGTTTTTACACAAATTAAAGTCACAACATATTAAACTTTTTTTAAAACTATTGTCATATTTGAGCAACAGTGAGTGTTGCTGCTGACACCTTAAATATCCCCAGATTTTTTTAAACTACAATTTCCATGAATGCTTTCCATTCTAAAGAATTCTAAAGGCACGCAAAGCATCATGGGAGATGTAGTTCTACAACTTCTGAGGATCTACCATCTGGGCACCCCTGTTATAGATTGTATTAAAAAGAGTGGTGCTAATGGGATTCTGCACTCCAAGTCTTGAAAACAATTTTTTTGCTCAGACAGCTATTCAACAGAACATCAAGGAAAGCAAGAATGTGCACGGTTAGTTATCCCATGGATTCTGTACATCTATATCCATTTGTATATTGGGTTTCATAACTTTCGATACTGTGTAACAAAAAGTAGACAATGTGCATTTCAGCAGACAAATTAACGAACACACAAATCCATTATACTGCACTCTTACCGGCTTTGGTTTTCCGTTTGGGACCAACATCTCAGAACTTGTGTTCTCGCTATGGTCAAAATGGGAGAAGGGTCTAGCTGCACCCCAAGACTCAAGATAGCGAGTCATCCTTACAGATGGTCTGACCTTTAGACCATCATTCACTCTCGGTCTGGAGATGTGATTGTTTTGACTGCGACGTTCCATGGACTAAAAAAAATAAATACGGAAGAAAAGAAATAAAAATTTAAGTTACAGTGAACTGTGCAATGCTTGGCAAAGACTGATATAACATCTTACTCAATGCTATTAACATACAGTATATATGGCGTTCTGTCCGTGTAACTTCAAACCCATCTGTTGATGACCTACAACTCCAAGAGTTCCTTAAAACGCAACAGATGGCCAGGGGCAGTGCTTGAGAGGCCTTCTCAACAATGTGAAAATGTATCAAAACAGCAATTACTACATTTACAATAATATTTGTAATATGCTAAGCTATCATAATGCTCACTGTGATACAAAGTATGTATCAGGATACAAAAGGAAATTATAGACCCAAGAATCTAACAAACAAGTATATATGACAAGGATGTTGGACCTCAGCGTGACTAGGTTTAACTAAATATCTCCAAGACAAATGGAATATTAGCCAAAGGCAGAATGTAGCTTAAACTAAAGATAAGACAAGAATGACAAACTGGACGATCAGAGTAAATAGAAACAAATTGGGTTACACATAAATAACAGAATAACAAATTATTTCACTACAAGGACAGAGATGAAATGACGAGTACCCATGTGCATCATAATCGCTATTCTGTAGGATATTAGTTTGCATCCATGAACCTGAAATTCACACTAAGCAGGTTCAGAGAGGCAGTATCTAGTGGCAGATGGCATTTTAGGACCATGGGAAAACAACAATGATTGCTTGGAGCATAGCAATGACAGCTTCAGCTGACACAGGTGGAGCAGATAGCATATATATAATACACCTGTGACATCTACAACTATATCAAATATCTACACCTAAAACAACAGGAAATATCAGGTGTGGCTCCATAGTGCAGTGTTCAACTGTGTTAGAATGCAGCAGAATGGCCCAGATTAAATTTTAGTTGTGAAATTGTGATAAATATGGACTGGGTAGCATATGTGAAATCACATTTTTACTTCAGAAAGAAGTTTATTTTATTTTTTTACAAAGTTCAAGGGTTAATGGCTTTTAACAAAGTAGAAAAATGAAATATAAATGTGAGAGCAAAAATGGGAAACGCTAAAAATAAAATATATGCTGAAAAATTGGAATTTACCAATGGGAACTTGGGAACTATACATCAGTGAACACAACTCCAGTCTCAAACACGGACCATAAATAGAGGAATTTCAGAAGAATACACCAGAGAAATTGTTTTGTTTATTATTTGGCATATTATCTGTGGAAATAATCTGGTTATCACATGTGCTAAGCAACATAGGAGTTCAGTTGATCTATAGCAGAGGTTCCCAACCCAGTCCTCAAGTATACCAGTCCTGGATTCAAGAATTACCCTGTTGTGTTTCATGTGTTTTTGTTTTTTTCTAAAAACACCTAAAACACAACTTGGTAATCCCTAAATCCTGGACTGGTAGGGGGTACTTGAGGACTGGGTTGGGAACTTTATGTGACTTTGCAATGTAGCATGTGTAGCGCTTTTAAACAAAGTGGGTAATTATATTGAAGATTTCTGATATGGTAAGGGTAAAAGTGTTAGACTTTTACTTTTGTATTTACATAGTATAACTTTTTTCTGCATTCAAGGTGATTTCGCTTTAGGCTAGTTCTTCACAATTTAAGGGCCTATTTTATGTGTCTCTGGAAAAACTGATGCAGCTCCAACTTCCAACATCTTTGTGGGTTTTTAATGGCTGAAATGGAATAGACTGAATTTCATTTTAAATGTCTCCAGAAGCCTGAGATCCCAACATTTTTCATTAATACATATTTCAGTTATATTTATTCGTCATGTCGTAAAAAAATAATTTTATTGTTTTTTTTTTTACAAAAATAGGGTAAGGTTTAGGATTTCTTTACTATTAGGATGGCACTGGAACATACATACACGTCTGCTCAAGATTGATGGGAATACCATATCCAACTACAAAAATAATGTCTTAAAAACCCAAGCGTTATCTATTGATCTACCCCTACCACTCCAAAAAGCACTGCAAACTACACATAAATTCAAGTGGCGCACTACATCCATCTCTTATCTGGGGATAAAATTCACAAAAACATCTCATCTCCTGCCAAAAGGGAACCACCTCCCCTTGATACATAAACATAACTAAATGATGGACAGGTGGAGTTGAATGGAAGTGTTGTGGTTAGGGCGTATAAACTCCATTAAAGAGATTATCCTCTCTCTCTCTTCAGGACACAACGCATACTGTTAACGAAAAAAGTAATAAAACAACTACAAACAACAATAAATGCTCACACCTGGTAAAGGAAGCCACCAAGAATCGTGCACCACCTATTATGGCTACCCAGCAACAAGGGAGACCTGGGCATCCCAGATGTGCATAGTTATTATTTAGCAACAATATTCTTCCAGGTTTTGCGTCTCATAACCAGACATGACAGTCCTGCATGGCTACCACTTGAAAATGCCTGCATAGGGTCGCAGCATATCGCACACCTTCTTTGGTCCAGCACAACACCAATAATAACACCAATGAACAAAGTGCTCCCCAACACTATGTTTATGCTGACATCGTGGAAAAAATGGGTACATAAACTCATCGCACCTTCTTCATTACTAGCGTTAGTGTCAATTCTCACATTGATGTCCTTGTCTCGAGACCACCCAATACACACATGGAAAGATAGAAGCATAGACAGAGTTAATGACATATGCGATAGTCTCGGCATCAAACCATTTCCAACCTTAGCGACAGAATTCAAACTAGAACCCAAAGAGTTGTTTACATATTTAAGGACTAAAAATATAATTCAGTCTAAACACATAGCACACATAAAACAAACTTAACTTCCTTTCTTTGCCATGGTACTGCATAAAACCATTAGGCCAGGTGAGATCAATGTCCTTATGCTAGAATTCCATTGCTGGACATGAAGACATGAGCAAACTTCTACATGCTAGCATGGAAAAGAGAGTTGGAAACAACATTTCCCATGGGGCTGTGGCAGATGGCAATGGCACAAACCATCATCTAAAAGCTTGTCACATTGGGAGGCATACACTAAGGTACTAGTGAGATGGGGATTGAAGTTGGTACTATGAAACATATATCTTTTGGAAGTGTACAACACTGACACGGTTCTGGAAAATGATACACGAGATTGTGAAAGAGGTATGCAATACAACTATTGTGTTCTGCCCAGAGACGTACCTCCAACATATGATCCCTAAGATACACAAAAACCCCAATAAAACAGTCATTCTAAACCTACTCACAGCAGCCAAATCCTGCATAGCATTCCACTGGAAAAGTGTACAAGTTCCCTCTGAGAATGAAGTTTTAAATAAACTGGAACTTGCATACCAATATGAAAAAATGGCTTGCAAAGTGATAGGCACCAAGGGCAAACACACAAAACTCTGGAGTAGTTAAAAAGCTATCAGGGAAACTCTACTGAACTCTTTGTGATGCAGATTCACAAACAAAAAAAAATGGTTGATGCAGAATGCATAGGTGAACAAAAAGGCGTTCGATTATGGTAGTTATGCATTGGGAACATTGAAGTGGGTGCAGGCAGGCCCTGCCCAGATACGCACATTAATTACTGAAACCCAATTCCTGGACCAAGCCTCATAAAATGGAATAATGTTTATCCCTCCAAACGTAAAAAATTTCCTTTGTCATAGTCTTTATGGATTTTCCTTGCCCTCCTGAGCTCTGCTCAGCTCTTCCCATCTATCTCCCCTTAGAAGGATACATGCATGACAAATTAATGATTCATATAGGTAGCTCCAAGCTGATTTCTATAGATGTACCCAGAATCAGTTGATACCTGTGAACTGCCTATGTTGCTTATGTTGCAGTGAGGTGTGGTGTACTAAACCTCACAGCGTGACATAATTTTAGACCAAGGTTGTGCAGGATAGCCAGTCATTAGCGGAATACATGTATGTGTGTTAAATGTTACATTTGTTACTATTTTTAAAATACCTGTTATACAGTACGATCCATGCCACTAAACTGTGAAGTGTCATGTATCCATGTAAAGCTTTCAATAAAAACTATATATTGAAAAATAAATAAATAAATAAAAAGATTGATGGGAATTGCATTCCCTAGTGGCCGTGTTATTCTCAGCATTTGTCCTAAATGGTATCCTGAGAGAGTAGCAGAAGATAGAGAGTCATTATTCTTCTAGCATATTATTAATGGGAAATTGGCCAAATTAATGGCAGCAGCTGTAAACAGCAGCTTATGCCCAGGAATAAAACTTACACTTATCTCGGGCAGGTCTGGGCATGTTGAAATAATGAAGCGATTTCACCTACTGCAGAGGAAATTGTAATTTACAGTAGAAACAATAAAAATGTTAAATTATCTGTCTAAATAAATACACATTTTAAATAACTTCTGGATGTTTTGTTCTAGAAAAGAAAAAAGAAAATATTCATGGATATTATACTAATATGTACGGTAATAGCTTGTTGATTTGGAGTCAAGAATTTTTTTCCCCCAATTTGGGGCAACATTGGAGTTTTTTGCCTTCTTTTTGATCAATCAACATGTTAAAGGCTGAACTTGATAGACCAGAGTCTTTTTTGCCTAAGTTACTATGTAACTAATGGGAAAATATATATTAGGAATTTGCACAGTTTGGCTGGTGGTGAGTCTTTCCATACAACGTAATTTGGATCCAGTGTTCAGGTTGATCCTCACTGGGCCAGAGAGTTGGGAATAGTACTCGATCCACTCTGACTTTGTGAGGGAAAGTCCATTTACATCTTATTTTATTTATTTATAAACGTATCTTACATTGTGGCACAAGTCTGTCTTACTTTCTTTCATTTATGGGAGTTCAAGAATTGAGTTTCTTGTATATTAGCAATGGTTTAAATCAATCATGTCAAACTCAAAGGCTAGCAAGGGCCAAATAAATAAGGTTTAAGTTTAGGTGGGCCGCAAAAACAAACATACATTAATTTTCATCCCCTCTACTAAACCGCAGCCCCCCTCTTGTCTACTAAACTCCAGCCCCCCTCATCTACTAAATACCATCCCCCCCCAATCTACTAAATATCAAATATCAATAAATCCCAGTCCCCCGTCTACGAAATCCCTGCCCCTGTTAAAAAAATTTTTTTTAAAACAGCCAACAAGCAGTGTCCGGAGTCCAGCCTCTGGCATACCCCCAATGGCCCCATCCGCACCTTAAAAAAGCGGATCCTCCCGTTACTCCTTGAAACCCTCACACACACTCACTGAAACACACTCACTGACAGACATACACACACACTGACAGACACACAGAATCACTCTGACACACAAATACACTCACAGACACACACATTCACTGAAGGACACACAGGCTTCCTCACAGACACACACACAGCAAGACACATATACAGCCATACACCTATACACACATACAGACACACAGAGCCATATACCTATACACAAAGCGGGGAGAACTTACACTCAGTGCTCCCTTGCGGGCCACAGAAATATTAGTTGTGGGCTGCATGCGGCCCATGGGCCGCGAGTTTGACATGGCTGGTTTAAATGCATGTTTTTTTTTTAACACTGTATGTGGACATTTTATAGGTTTTAAAAATTCTCATTTTACATGCTATACACTTTGAACAGATTGTTTTCACACATCAATGTTTTTTTTATTATAAAAATGTAATATAAAAATTCCTTATTGATCCATATTTCGCACAGATTGCTGTTGCGCTGCATTATAAGAGGGGTGGAGAGACTGTGGCCAGCGGCAGGGAGTCTGGCAGTCTTGGCATGATGACAGTCTGTCGAACTGGGGAGTCAAGTCATGGGTGGACTGCCAAGGTAAGCATAGAGCTGCTTACATCACCAGATCCACTATATATTTCAATAATTTTGCACATGTGCGAGAGCACAGTACTGATGTGGGCTCCTAAAAAATGAAGCACCAGGAGTTGAAGAACAAAGATGCCGGCACCCATGTGGGACAGCTTCAGATAAGTATAGTTAATTAAGCTTAGCTCACTGCACTCTGGGCCCTCGCATACCAAGCAGCCATGTCACCATCAGCAGACTTTGCAAAACATGCAGTGTAGAATTATTAATTTGTGATTGAATAAAGATAATTTTATATGAAGTGATATTTCTGACATGCATGTTCATAGTAGTGACCACTAGATGGATTATGGATTAGATTATATTCCCCACTAGAATAATTTATATGTTTTAGTATCAATATATGTTAACTGAGAGAGTTTGTATTGACAATGAATAAACTAGATCAATAATCAAGAACATCAAGAAGAACAACAATATTGAAGAAACCATTACGTAAAATGTACCAGTGACAATAACAGAGCACTGAAGAAATGGGCAAAGTCACAGATCATGTACATTATCAAACATCCCCTAAAATGCCAAATCAACCTCTGTAGAACCACTCTGGTCATGCTATTGGTTCGTGCACATGACCAAGGTGAAGCTGAGCTGAGAAACGCGAGACCTGCATGCCAAGCTATTTGAACTGCCACCACAACTACCATAAACTGCCAATCATAGGAACCCCCAACATCAAAAGGAGTGACCATAGAGTAAGAGCCCTAATGATCATTTCGAGCAGGAGCAGAGGACCACATTGCGTGGTTTTGGATCTAGACTTGCATGACACATGTTTACTGTAAATACCACTCACCTTTGGATCAATGATCAGGTAAGTCTTGATGTTCATTTCTTTAAGATAGGGATCTCTTTCCTCACCATGTCCTTCTTCTACTTTATATGCTCCATTCAGATGTTTTAATGTTGCTTCTGTGATGTGTACACGACTAAAGAGGGAAAGGGGGATTTGTTATACAACACAATTTTACATAGGACGTTATGTAGATACATAGGGGGTTACGTATAAAACGTTTTGTGTTCTAAAACATGGTATAAAGATGTAAATTGGGCACTCACTGATGCAATGTGTCTGCTGATGATTGCCCCCCCTTTTAGTATTTTAGAACATTTTACAGAGCACAGTATTTTTATATATAAACCCCACAATTCTAAAGCATATACTAGCGTAAAATAATTGCAAATAGGGGTTCTGGAAAAATCAATGGATTGCACAAGGTTATGTAAACATTCTTTATGGATTACACTGATCATCCACAACATTAAAGCAGCCTAATATCGTGTATAGGGATAATGTTTTGACTTAAATTTACAAATATAACAGCACAAAGACCTAAAATAATAAATAACAATAAAATATAATTTTATAGGAAAGGTCATTAAAATGCCAAGGATGTGGGTCGTAATAGTGCCTCATCATGGATACATAAGTCCTAAGAATGATGACGGAAATGTGTAATAAAGGTATCAAAGAATGTAAAAAGTAAGTGAAATTGTAGAGAAATATACATCTGGTATACATAATATATCATAGTTCCAATCAAGAACAACTGCAAATAGACTATGTGACGGTAGTAGTCAATAATATCACCGTCTAGTTTTCCTTTTCCCAATAGCAGAGTAATCCCAATAATCCAAGAGAAGAAATATCGCTGTAATCGCCAAATAATCCACACATGAGCCCAGGGCCAGATTAAGAGCCCAGTGGGCCTGGTGCTGACAATTAGGATGGGCCTAATTACAGAATCATATCGACCAAAAACAGTAAAACAGCAGCTATAAGAAAACACATACCCTAGGCTAATCTCTCTCTAATTTATGTTTTCATCTTTCAAGTAAATCCATAACCCCCAACAGCAGTGTCCAGTCAAGCAGGAAGTCAATGGGCATGGTAAAAGGGTGTGCCACTGACACAAATTACGTAACCTGCCAAAAGGGGCGAACATGCCCAAAAAGAGGACATGTCTGCCCAAAGAATTAGAAGGCCAGCTGCCTGCCAATCATGCAGCTGGCCAACTAAGGGCATACTATGCAGACAGCACCCTGAGCTTGGCATAAATGCATCTAATGATGCGCTCACTCAACGCTTTCTAAGGACTGTTCCCTTGTACTCGCTGGTCCACTTGTCTCCTTACCTTCTTACTAGCAGGCAGAAGCTCCTGGTATATAGTCTGGGACAGAGAAAAGCTGTATGTAGTGAGTGTAGAAGAAAGGGAACATGCCACAGTGTTAGAGAGACCAAAGTCAGCATTACCTTAAAGGATCACTATAGGGTCAGGAACACAAACATGAATTCATGACCCTATAGTGTTAACACCACCATCTAGCCCCCCTGGGCCCCTCATGCCTCCATAAATATAGCAAAATTACTATATTCAAGCCTGAAGCTGTAACTCTGCATGCTGTTAGACTCATAAAAACAAACAGTCTGCTGACATCATTAGAAGTGGTGGCCTGATCCAATCACAGTGCTTCCCCATAGGATTGGCTGAGACTGACAAAGAGGCAGATCAGGGTCAGAGCCAGCATGATTCAAACACAGCCCTGGTCAATCAGCATCTCCTTATAGAGATGAATTGAATTAATGAATCTCTATGAGGAAAGTTCAGTGTCTGCATGCAGAGGGAGGAGACACTGAATGTTTGGATGCATTTTAGGCAGCCATGACCCAGGAAGGATCTCTAACAGCCATCTGAGGAGTGGCCAGTGAAGTTATCACTAGGCTGTAATGTAAACACTGCATTTTCTCTGAAAAGACAGTGTTTATAGCAAAAAGCCTGACGGAAATGATTCTACTCACCAGAACAAATTCAATAAGCTGTAGTTGTTCTGGTGATTAAAGTGTCCCTTTAACTATATTCATTGTCAGCCAGTCCACACAAGTTTTGTTCCCATACTTCACTCTTAAGTTTCCATACTTAAGTAAGAGTATGTGAAAAGTAGTTAGGGTTACCACCTTTCTTGGAAAAACATACCGGCCTTACTAATTTGCATAATTAAATATGTATGGATGACATCACATGTAAATCACAAGGAGTGACATAAGAGAAAATTCTGTAAAATCACCAAAAAACTACTTAGTTTGATTCTGCAGTATAGATGGATTCCTCCCAGTGCCCCCATGTCTCCCAGTGCCCTCATGACTCAGTGCCCCCAAGTGTCGATTACTCCAGGTCTCAGTGTTCCTATGTATCAGTGTCTCAGTGCCCCATGTCTCCCAGTGTCTCCTAGTGTCGTGTCCCCAGGTCTCCCAGTGATCCTATGATCCTATGTATCACAGTGTCTCAATGCCCCATGTCTCCCTTTGTCCCCATGTCACTAGGAAGATGGGGAGACCTGGGGACATGGGGAGACCTTGGGACACGTAGACACCAGTGACACTGGGAGACTAGGGGACTCTGGCTGGGACACATTGGGACAATGGGAAAATAGGGGACACTTGAAGACATGGGGACACAGGCACCAGGGACACAGACACTAGAGACACAGGCTGGGGGACATGGGGACATTGTGACACTTGAGGCACTGAGAGACATGGAGGCACTAGGAGACATAGGGACAGTGAGACACTGGCAGACTGGGGTCACTGGGAGACTAGGGGGCACCGAGACACCAGGGACACTGGCTGGGAGACATGGGGACACTGTGTCCCCATGTGTCTGTGTCATAATGTCTCCCAATGTCCCTTAGTGTCTCAGTGTCCCCATGTCTCCTTGCAGCCTTTCCCCCCATCCATTACTTCCCTGAGCTGTAGGCTGTCTCTGCAGGGTGGGAGTTGTTGTCTGGACTCTCTGTAACTGCTCCCCTGCAGATCAGTGAGTATAGATGGGCAGGGAGGGATATGCTGGAACTTCCTATCCCTGTCTGTCTCCACACAGAGCGACCCCTACTGGCCAGTGTTGGTATTGCATAGTAATCTCTTGTTTATACTGAGAAAAATACCAGCATTTGTATTGCCAGTATCACTGCAATATTGGCACCAGCCAGGCAGCCTTAAATACGGGCTGTGCCAATAAAATAAAAGCCAGGTGGAATCCCTAAGAGTAGTGTGTGGAAAAAAAAATGTGTGTGGAAAAAAAATTTTTTTTTTTTTTTTTTTTAAATCAATGGGCCTATTCCATGGGCCTGGGCCTGGGCCTGGAGCTGCAGCTCCATCAGCCCCTATGTTAATCTGGCCCTGCATGAGCCAAGGCTTAATGCTGGAACAAGACTGATTTACTGGCACACAGAACTCACAATTCATGCAATACAAAACTCCTCCTCTGGGCCAGGCTAGATAATTGAGTTTCTACAATACACAAAGCTCAATTATCTGCTGGCCAGAAACATTACAGTTTTTGACAATTTCAGAAAAGTACTTTTTATATTACATACAAACATAATTCCCAGAACAAATGAAAGATTAGACAGCTGTTGAAATGTAAGAAATGGGTTTAAAGAAAGACCTGCGAGGAACAGATGAAAAAGATCATACCCTGGAACTCCTGCAGATTCCATGCGATTGGCCAAAGAGACATCGTGTGACCACACATCGAACTGCCACTTTCTTAATCCGATGACACCGCAGAGTACGTTTCCAGAATGTACTCCCACCCTCATGTTAATATCAGCGCCAGTAGCCTCTCTTACTTTCCTGTAAAAATGTAATTTATCACTCAGTAGGGTAGGGATACACTCGGCACAGTGGTAAAATGTGTTTGCTTTTTATCTTTCAGAACATTTTATTGCAACTGGTGCAGACACAAAATCTAACAACTATTGTGTGTGGAATAAAAGCACTCTGTGTACCAGTTTAAACTTTCTGAAGGTCCTTTACATATTTTAATTTACTGTCACTTCACTGCAATCAAACAAAGGGAACACTTATGTACGTAAAATCAGATTTAAGCCTTTCATGATATAGAGTTTTATTTACTTGATTTTTTAATTTACGATTTATCATTTTCTAAGTAGCACAGGCTAACTTTTACTTATGCAAGGATTGTGATTTTCCATTGTCTCATGGGAGGTCATTTGGTGTTGGCAGGATGATCATAGCAGTCCTAAACACGCTTTCCCCAGTGGCTCTCTTCCTAGCTACATTTGATCCCATAGAGAAGAGATGCAGAAGGGATGCGTAATATGACCTTTGGGCATCTTCTAAATCTACAGATAATTATTGTATTTACTGTAAAACACTCCACCAGGCAAACTTAACAGTTTTAGTATATCGTGACTCTTCATTGAAATCATCTTGATTGGCTTATTTTTCCCATAAACGCATTTTCACAATATACTAATGTGTCCAGCCTGAAAGAAATTGTAAACACAAAGCTTTGGATCGGATTTTAAGATATGGCTGTATACCTGTTTCTTCTCTACACTATGTACAATATAGGGGATAAGAGCTGGGCTACTGTTACAGTGAAACTTTGCTCACAGTCTGACTCTTGTAGAGGAGTATGAAAACTTATAAAAGGTGGTCTGAGCAATACATTTTGAACAAAGTTAAATACTTTATTATTAATGTGCAATAAAGTAGAGGGTGACTTAACATGTAATGATAATCACTGGCATCATTGAAGTAAAAGAAAGTTACTTGAGTGAGCTACGGTGAAACCATTTACCACAAAACAATTTGTGTGCATAAATAGTTTGGGTAGAGTGCGATCTCATGTTCGCTGTAGAAAAGAGACACAGAGTTACATAGAGTGCCTTTCTGGCTGTATGTTTCTGGCTAAGTAGCTTTAGAGTGGAAGTATAGAAGGTCGCTTAGATCTTAAAAGCCTTTAAAGAGACACTATGGCAATGGAAATACAAACAAGTATTCAAAATGCTTTAGTTTTAATAGATCTTTTTAGGTCCCCTTGTGCGCACCTGTGAGATTTGAAAGGTTTTACTTACCCATTCAGTCCTTGCCGCACCAGTCTGCGTCGTGCCACTCTATCTCCTTGGCGGAGAACATTGGGAGGCTAGTGCGCTTGAGCAGCACAAAGCAATCCTGCGACAATCAAATGGTATTTAAGAGAATCATTTGACCACATAACCAAGTTTCACTTGGTTGTAGAAGCGGAAGCCCTCTAGTGGCTGTCTGGTAGAAATGTAAATATTGCAATATCTACAAAACTGCAATAATTACATTTCAGGGGTAAAACTACAATGTCACTGAAACAAGACCACTTCATTAAGATTGCCATGTTTAGTTAAATCTTTATTAGCAAATTATTATAAATTCTATATAATCAAAGTCTTATCTTTACTTGCCTTTCACAATGTTTGTATTCAGAATTGATTTAAAGGCTGCAATATACTTACTTTATTGCATTACACATATCGAGCCCCATCTTCACACAATTCTTGGCATTGTTGGGTAAAGACACAGGGAGACCAGATACGCAGTAATAGCAGTCTCCCAAAATTTTTATCCGCATGCATTCATTTTCCTGCATGATACAAAGTAAAACATCATGTTAGATGTTTTTAAAAAAAACATGCCACATGTCTGTACAAATTATATCAGTGATTTTAGAAAAAAAGAAAAAATCTGGGTGCTAAATAAATGCAAACAATTGCTTCACACTCTGGTGCAATCCCCAAATCCACCAAAAGGAATAATGTGTAATAGTGAGTGGAGCAAAATATATATTAAATCTATATATATAAAATATATATTTTGCTCCACTCACTATTACACAATATATCAGTGATCTTGCCTGACTAATTGAAAGTGAAAACATTTTTTTTTTCCATGCATGGTGTGAGAGTCACAGCCAGGGGAGGTGTGACTAGGGCTGCATGGACAGAAACAAAAGGGATTTAACTCCTAAATTTGAGATTTGAGCAGTGAGACTGCAGGATCATGATATATACACTAAAACTGCTTCCTTAAGCTAGTTGTTTTGGTGACTATAGTGTCCCTTTAATATACGCACTTAGAAAGTTTACATTTTGTAAACACTGAAAATGTAAAAGATCCCTACTGAAAAAAGTCTTTAAAACTCTAAATAGACAAACAGTCCTTTAAAGACCACTCCAAGCACCATTACCAATACAGTGCACTATAGTGGTAATGGTGTCCAAGCACCATTACCAATACAGTGCACTATAGTGGTAATGGTGTCTGTAGTACCCCATGTAAGCAAGTCAAACTATTTTATAACAGTTTGACATCTTACCTGGGGTCGACTGGGTGCTGCTCCCAATTCCCACTACAGCTGACAAAGAGCCAGAAGCTTCTGTCTAGAGGCCCTGCATTACTGGACTTAGTTCAGACAGAGAGTTTCCAGCACTCTGTAGACTCTATTTTAGAATGGTTGACTTCTTACATGGGGAGGGGGGGCACGCTAGGGCACTCCTGGCATTATAACCACTACAGTGAACTGCAGTTATAATGGTACTTGAAGTGTTCCTTTAAGCCAGGGGTAGTCAACCTTGTCCCTACCGCCCACTAGTGGGCGGTTTGGGATTTTAGATGGGCGTTCTGCAGAAAACGCCCGGTGGGCCTCAATGGCCATGGGCCAAGGCAGTCAGGAGAGATCCTTTCATCTCCCCTGCCTGCCCATCAAAGATCTCCCTCACCGGCCTGCTGGCATTTAGTTCCAGCAGAGGGAGGGTCTGTGTTCCTCCCGTGAGCAGGCTGGTCAGAGCGTTGCTGTTACTATTGCAATGCTCCAATACAGTGCTGTGCTTGCAGGAAGACAGGAGAGTGAGCCAACACCGATTGTGAGTCAGACCTTGCACATAAAAATTGTCATTTCTTAAAATCAGGTTACAGCTCAATGTCAAAGTCCACATGGGAGCACATGCACTGGCTGACATCTACATGGCCATGTGAGCGCTAGATGAGAGGATGCATAACTAAAACTGCAATCAGGAAGGCCAAAACGCACACACTTTAGGAGTCACATAGAATGCATAGCTCAGACAATTTGCTTCTAGCTCAAAAAAAACTGATTCAAAACGGTGAAGAGAGGATGTGGGTCCCAAAAACAGTATTTTAGATTGTTCGGTTGCAAACTGGACACCCGTGCCATACTGCACACAAAGATAAATTTGTGCACAAACTACCGGAAAATTACCTTTGCTATCTGGTCAAACTTCCCAAAGAGTTCATTTAACATCACCACTAATTCCTTGGGAGAGCAGTCACTGGCAAGCCTTGTAAATCCCACAATATCTGCATACAGAATACTAAAAGACAGAAAGAGAAAAACAAAAACATTAGACATATATAAACTTAACTACAGTGGTTTTCAAAGCACATGACCTCACTGGAACAAAATTTGGAAATGCTAAAATCCTGGACGGTTGGTGTGCCTCGAGTATCGTGTTGTGTTCCACTGTTGTAGATTGTTACTGAATGCGAATGTATTGAGAAAACAACAACAAACCTGAAAAACAGTTCATTCTACATATATAGTCTGTAGAAACCTTGCATTATTAAAGGAAGGGGCAAGAACTGAGCCTTTAGTCTGTTCAACTGTTTTATCCACATAATATTCTCTAAAGAACTTGCAATCTGATACAGACTGGTCAACTAATGATGCGCTGTATAGACACAGTGACATTCTCATACATTCATCATATCTAGCTAAGGAGAGAATAATCAATTTGACATTTTTAAGGCTCAAAGGTTAGTAACTGATTAATTACCAATTGATCTCCTCTTTACACTGGCTCACCCACCTGACATTTTGGTGTCGTTTCACATACAAGCTGTGAAAGTTCTTGTCCGGCTGCCGATTGTCATAATTTTCCTTCAGCCGATCTTGAATAGCTAGTTTCATCTCCATCGAAATATAGACTGGGAGCACAGATAACAGCAGACTCTCCTGAGGGTGATAGAAAAATGTTTATATTAGGCAAAGCATAATTATTGAAGATAGAGTAAGATTTCTTATGGAGGGGGAAAGGGAGAAGAGAGACAACTAGCTAACTATTTTCTATGGTCTGTTTCGATCATGGATAACAATACTTGTTGGATTTTCATAATAATCAAAAACAAGAGCCTCATTCAGACTTAATACAGCACAGAGTTTTAAGCACAATATTTAGCTAATCAAAACTTGGTGGGGGCAGTTGCATCTTACCTCCAACCCAAGCCAGAACAGCCCTGACTTCCCCTAAATTCTCTAGTTATCAGGCTTATAAGTTGACATGGTAGTGAAGGGAATTCAAAAGGACACTATAGGCACCCAGACCACTTGAGGTCATCGAAGTGGTCTTGGTGCAGTGTCCCTGTTGTACTTAGTGCTGTAATGTAAAACATGTAAACATTGCACCATCAAATCTGCCTCTATTGGATGTCTACCAGGCAGTAACTGGAGGCGCTTCCTGGATCCTAACTGACTTTTGGTTCAGTACCTGGCACTAGAAGTCCACAAGCTCTGCATGCGGATATCCAGCGTCAGCTATTTCCCCACAGGAAAGAATTAATTCAATGTTTTTCTATGGGGAGATCTTACGCGCGTGCGGCTAGGAGGCAGAGTCACGACCCAGCGCCGAGGGACATTTGCACTGGGGTCAGGTAAGTACATAAAGGGTTTTTAACCCTTTATTCATGTTGGTGGAAGGGCATGAGGGAGGGGGAATACAACTTTGTATTCATGGCACTTATACAATCCCATTACCACATTCAGCATTTATGGGAGTTTTAACCTTGCAGTTAATAAAACCTTTGGGTTCAAACATTTTTCAGGCTTTAAGGAAAAATCTAACTTAAGTATAGTCTAATAAACAGAAACATCATCATTTAGATCTTCAAAGAGTAATGCCTACTATGAGACTGCCTTAAACTATATTATTTCACGACAGCTTTTGAGATCCAAGGTACCTTGGAACTCACTAAAATCCAATTATTAAATATATATCCACTATCCACCTTGTAGAATAATACTCCTTTTAATAGAAAGGTAAAAATCCATACAGCACTCAGACCTGCTGCCTCTTTTTTAGCTCCAATTTCATTTTGGTCCGGATACATTTCACTGTGTAACTGTACAAATCACGTGAAGCGTCCTGCATGTGATACTTGTGAAAAGCGCCCATGAGATTCCCACAAAGGAAGATAATGGCATTTGCGATGAGCTATGAAAGATAAAACAAAGATATTTAACACTAACAATGTAACACGATCATTTTCAGAAAGTGAATTATAACAAAGTTAACAATGTGTGTTGCTAATGTAGATTAATAGATTTTTTTAATTTTATTTTTTTAAGGTTTTTGACTTGTATTAATAAAGGGACACGCCACTGCCAAAATAAAATTAAAACGTTAATAATTCACTGTTCAGCAGATATATCCCCTTTGAAGACATGCATGCATTTAACTATGCATTATTAATTGGGGGTAAATCTAAAAATAGCTTGCAAAAATGGCAGATCTGAGCCTTTGAAAGCCCTCCACTTCTAACCTAGCTCATACTTACTGTGGCTGTCCAATCACAGACTTCCCAATGTAGCTTTATGAGGAATCTTAGCAAGGCAGGTGCTCTTGGCAATTGCTGCCTCTTGAGTTTAGCTCGACCGAGCAAAAGGACCAGGAATTAACAGGACTGGTTGCCTGATTGACAGTGGTGTAACAAGCTTAATTTTTAAGTGCCTGTTTCTATTGAAGTCTGCACTTTTTGTAAAAAAAGGATGCATAAAGCACTTCGGCAAGCTCAAGCGCCTTAGTGGTGTGGAGTGTCCCTTTATTTCTATGATCTATTAACAAAATACTTTAGAAGGATTAAGACAAATAATACAATTGTGATTATGGGCTATGTACACATTACATAAAGTGACATTTATTAACGTGATCTTTGCACTGTGCAAGGCTGCACATAAAAGGCTCTTAAACATAGATATAAATCACTCTTATTGCTTCCTACGTTTCCGTGATCACGGTAAGGAGAAGATAGCAGTACTGCTAAATGTCAGCACAGTTATAAAGTTTAAGCTATTTCAAAAAACTTCGAAAGAAGGAAAAGAAATAAAAGGGCTCATATTATGCATATATTAATTACATGTGCAATGGTAACCCCAATAGGGGAAAAAAATGTAGTCTCCAAATATACTGTTCATGTGAACCTTCCTCCAATCAAAAAAAATATTGGAAAACCTGTTAACTAGAGGAAGATTTGATAACGTGCACAAAATCGTAAACCCTTACTAAAACATTGCTGGGTGTGTTTACTTTAGTAGTGATAACCTCCATAGAATTTCTAATTAAGATAATTCTGCTATTCATTAATATACAAGCGGTCACATATCTTTGTTTTTCTAACCTAGACAGTGAAAACTGAACCGTTAAATTAAAATCGCCACAATTATCAGGACTCTGCAGTGAGTTCACCAGAAGAGAATTAGGCTGTAGGGAAACTTGGCCTTGACGTGGGATCATGGGTAAGTTTTGTGTGTTTTTTTTTTCTTCTATATTTGGTAACTTAGTTTTTCTTAAACAGGCACGGGGAAACCATGTCTGCAAAGGCTACTCTAACCAAAGACAGTAGTTTATTAAAACATTGGTTTTTGGTTGGAGTACCCATTGAAGAACTAAAAAAAAATACAATAGTCGGACAGTATTAGAATTAGATGAAAGGAGTATGTTTGTCTGTTACTACATTGTTGCAGACAATCAAACCACGTGTATGAATGACTAATGCAGAAGCCCGTTTTTTTGCAACTCTATATCACTTCATCAAGTGGCCACCTATAAAATCAGCACTTAATTACGAATAACGTCTGCAAGCTTGAAATTCATTTCACTCTTGTTACATTCCACACACTGAGGGTCTGAAAAAACGAATGCAAAACAGCATTAAAAGCTTAGAGAGACAAACCACTTAAAAGAGCTATGGACGTTCCATTTCAACTCCTAATATTCTCATTTATAAATTATATCGGTCCAATATTTATGTAAAAATGAAAGTTTCCCTTTAAGGGACACTTAAAGCACCAAAATCACTTCAATTAATGAAATAATATGAGGTCATGGATACAGCCCTGCAGCCGTGCAAATGAAAACATTCAGGGTTATTCAAAATGGATTTCAAATTGAAGGTCAGAAAAGCCCAAATGGAAAAATTCTCTAAATTAGCTATGCTTTCAGATTGGCTACTCTGTTCCTAAATTTGAAATTCACCTTGAATTCACTTTATATGCTCAGTGCTTTAATAAATAACCCTGACTGACTTTTATGAGAAATGGCACTGTTTATATGTTGCACACTCAACTACTCTAGTGGCAGACTCTCAACTACTCTAGTGGCAGACTCTCAACTACTCTAGTGGCAGACTCTCAACTACTCTAGTGGCAGACTCTCAACTACTCTAGTGGCAGACTCTCAACTACTCTAGTGGCAGACTCTCAACTACTCTAGTGGGATTCAGACTGAATTAGATTTAATTGCTGAATCAATTTCATGTCTGGCTAATGCTGGAAGTTGAGTGTAAATCCTATGCTTCTCTACGAGAAAACTTTGATACAATGTTCTGAAATACTGGATTGGTCAATAACAGCAATTGATGTACATGCACCAAAAAAAAAAAGTTTATTATGCCAATGCAATGCTTCTCACAGAGAAGCACAGGATCCAGTTTACATCATCATGTTCTGCATGATGAAACCAAATGTGAAAACCTTGAGAGTCACTAAACGTATTTTCTCTGACTAAAGTAAACATTGCAGTGTGACAGAAATGGCACCATTTCACCTTGCCAGAAAAAAAGAGACAGCATATAAGCACCAAAGTCACAACATTAAGATGTAGTGTTTTTGGTGCTTGGTGTCTTTAAACTGTTAATGTGCCCATTTGTTGTATTATGCATGAGGGAGGAGGGTACAGTCAATTTCACCATCCTTTCTACATTACATCGAGAAAAGGTGACACGAGTTCATCAGAAAAGCAACACATTGAGAATGTCTCCAAAATGTTTTTTAAATATATCCCAGATGGGACCCTGTACTGCCATCCTGTGTTTTTGTTTTTTTAATTCCACAAGATAAAGTACCCAAAAAACTACAGTGAAGCTGTAGAATTACAGTTGAACAAGAATATTTCCGCTCAGGTAACCGTATTTTCATAGCACTCGGTGGGAGTCACCAGAGTTACTTTTCAGCTTGTCTTTTCTGGGCATGCCTGCCACTCCATTTTTTTTCTTTGGATTCAAACCTCCTGGTGGGATTTGATGGTTTGACGCAGTGAGCTAAGTATGGAGATACAGACAATGTTTGACAGAGGAAGATCATCATTATTGTCATGAATAAAGTGCAACTTACACCACCCAGCCCAAACCAGTGTGCCTGGCTGTGGGATAGGTATAGACTATCCTAGACTTAATATAAGGCCAGGGACTAATTAAAAATTATTTAGAAAATTGGGCAGACTAGATGGGTCAAATGGTTCTTATCTGTCGTCTCATTCTATGTTTCTATGTTCCTATGTTTGTGTATGGCCATGATGACGTTGAGAAGGGATTTCCCTCTTTAACATTTTAATTTCTTGCATTAAAAAGATTATAAACACGTCATCCTAATCTAACTCAGTCGAATCTTCATCACCATTTAATTCAAGGTTTTAACATGTGCTAGGTGTAACTGTGGAAAGACAATGATCTCACTGCCCCACCAGCTACATGTCTCCAGTACAGGATATGAGCTCATTTAGAAACATTTTGGGGGCCTGAATCACAGCCTCAGTTAAGGACTAGTTTATCACACAGGCTGCCTAAAGGGGATTGTAAAACAATGTATTGCTGTTCTTTCCAGATACCAACAGGTTAATATTTAGGAATTTGTGGGAATCGTGAAAATAAAGTTTTTGTTGCTAGGAAACAATGAACATGCATTTCTACCATTATAAAGTCAAGTTTTGCCTAATGTTTACATTCTCTTTATTGAAAATTACGCTTAATTTAGAATTTTTATATCTCCTGCTCTGTTAATAGCTTGCTTGACACTGCAAGAACCCCCTGTAAATAATTTAATTTCAATTTACAGAGCAGGAGATAAAAACATTTCAAATTAGCTACGTCTGATTGTATATGAAACCATTTTGCTTTCATGCAGGCTGTGTCAGTCACAGCTAAGGGAGGTGTGGCTAGAGTTGCATAAACAGAACGAAAAGGGATATAAGTGCTAAATGGCAGAGAATTGAGCAGTAGGACTGCAGGGGCATGATCTATAAACTAAAACCATGTCATAAAGCTAAAGTTGTTTTAGTGACTATACATTTTAAGGTAGGGTAATAGGGGCTTGTGGGACATTCCAGTGTTGTGTGTTAAATTGGAGAGGGGAGGCAGTGTATTAATTTGAGGGAGGGAGGTGGGCACTGTACTAATTTGGGGGAGGAAGGGAGCCAATGTATTAAATTGGGAGAGGGAAGGGGCAGTGTATTAAATTGGGGGGGTGGGGGCAGAATATTAAATTAGAGTTATGGGAGTGGGGGCAGTGTATTCAATTAGAGTGGAGGAAAGGGGGGTAGTGTATCAGATTAAGGAGAAGTGTATTAGATTTGGTGGAGGGGCAGTGTATTAGAGTGGAGGAAGGGGGGGGTCAATGTATTCAATTGTGGGGGCAGTATTAGAGTGGTGGCGGTAGTGTATTCAATTAGAGTGGAGGAAATAGGGGCAGTGTATTAGATTGGGTGGAGGGGGCAGTGTATTGGATTTGGGGTCAATACATTGGATTTGTGGGCAGTGTATTAGATTGGATCTGCATGGAGGTGCTGATTGGCTGTGCAGCTTTTTGCCACACATGTACAACAGCCTCCCAAGTTTGATGATCTCAACCAAAGTGAAGAACACACTTATAGGACTTCAGAATAAACAAGATAATGTAATTTGCTTTTTTACAGCTGTGTAACAGCATACATTCACCATTTCAGTCCCATTACCAAACTTTTCTTAATATGTCAAGGTAATTGGACTGAACCATTGGTTATATGCAAATGCACGTCTCCTTAAAATAAATCCGCTCTTTTGTGTCAGTTAGGCAACTTTTTTTTATACTGTAATTTTAGAAAACTGAAGTTTTTGTTTTTTTTGCAGCCCACATAAACTTAAACCTTGTTTATTTGACCTGTGTTAGCCTTTGAGTTTGACATGCTTGCCATAAACAGCCATTGCTCAACTGTTCCACTTGCTAACAAAGGGATGGCCATGGTCCTGCAGATATCTTAACCACATTTCCCGTGATGTATAGGAAACCCATATGCCTTATTTTCACTATCGCTAAAGCTGTCTGAGAATCAAATGGGAAACATATGACAAACCGTGGTGCTAGAAATTATTCTGAAATAACAGTCGCAGGAGCTGTTTATGGAAATATTTGCCAATAACATTTTCTGTAACAGCATTAGAACAAACTTCTAAATGCCATAAAGCGATATTAACTCAACAGAAAAACAACTAAAAAGGGATGTGAAAAAGAGCCCAGAAGCATTTTTGTGGCGTCTAGATTTTCAGAGGCAAGCTCAGCAGTAATACTCGCACATTGGCCGACATGACGCAACTCAACATAACGAATTTGACTTATGCCTCACTAAAGATCTGTTGATAGAACATGTGGTATATGAACAGTAATGTCTTGTGTGTACAAATGTACTTTGTTTGTTTGTTTTGGGGGATAAGCTAAGTGCTCACATAATACAGCGCACATTATACATCATGCCTTCTTCGCTATGACATTACACTCCTTATCATTCCTTTTCCTCCTCCCATCATCCCACTTTTTCTAGAAAGATATTGAACCAACATACTCCATGCCCCCTGATTACATCTCTATATCCCCATTTCTACTTTAGTATAATTTATCCATCACACTGATATTTCCTTCTGGTCTCATTCTCTACCTATTCATGCCATTTTCCCATCCCATTCTCCATATAAATCTCACTTTAACCTCCAATCAACCACTCTTTAACCTTATGTTTTCATAACTTCAGTTTTCCATTCCCATTCTATATCCACCTATTAAATCTATATCCCACTTGATTCTATTTCCCTTCTTCTGTAACTTCTCATCCTCATTGCCTCTACTCTTCCCTTTTCAACCCTCCATTTCCACCCCAACCCTTTCCTTGTGGTTCCAAAACTTAATATCTTGAGTCAGGGGCTGGTGATACGGATGTAGGCCATCAGAGAAGAGCTTCTCCAAACAACCTACAGCTAAACAAAACATATGTACTCAATATGTTTTTCATAGTGCTGACTGCCTCATCAGCATCATCTATAGGGTCTGCATTAAGAAGCGGTGACATGCCATGTTCACTGAGGGTCAGGGCCGGATTAACATAGGGGCTGATGGAGCTACAGCTCCAGGCCCATGCCTATGAAATAGGCCCATTGATTTAAAAAAAACAAAAAATGTGTTTTTTTGTTTTGTTTTTTAACTACTACTCTTCACGTGCTCTTGGTTAAGTATGGAAACTTCAAAGGAACAAAACTAGTGTGGACTGGCTGACAATTACATTCGTTCAGGTAAAGCAAATGCTCTTGCTGCTTCAGTCTCTCTAACACTGTGGCATGTGCCCTTTCTTTTACACTCACTGCATACACTTTCTTTGTCCCAGACTGTATGACAGGAGCTTCTGCCTGTTAGTAAGAAGCTTAGGAGAGGAATGGACCAGCGAGTGCACGGGACAGTCCTTAGAAAGCATTGAGTTAGCGCATCATTAGATGCATTTATGCTAAGCTCGGGGTGCTGTCTGCACTGTATGCCCTTGGTTGTTCATCCTGCATGATTGGCAGGCAGCCTGACGTGCATTCACAACAGACTGACTGACCATCTAATTCTCTGTGCAGACATGCCCCCTTTCTGGACAGGCTTGTCCCTTTGGGCAGTTCTGGTTACATGATTCACATCAATGGCCCACACTCTTATCCCATCCACCGATATCCTGCTTCACTGGACACTGCTGTTAGAGGGTATGGATTTACTTGAAAGATTAAAGAGGAAGATTTCCATAGGGTATGTGTGTAGCGGATGGCACTGGGCTGTCCTGGGAATTGTATAGGTTTTAACTGCATTCGTGTAAATGGCAAGTTATATGTGTAGAAATGTATTGTATTCGTCTGATTGTTCAGTACAAGTAAGGGAATGAAACTACCGAACACTCAGACCTCCCTGGTGTGAAGTGTGCCTTCAATTACCCGTTGCAACATTGTTGAGAACGGGTAATTGACAAGCTGGACAGTAAGTCCTTTGTTCTCGGGGGTGGCGGCGGCGATTTTAAAACTCCCGAACAGCGGTGTTTTGCCGTCGAGTGTCTGGAACCCAAATCGGACACTTGACTAGGCGAACACCGCTGAGACCTCCACAAGCCCGGTCCGTTCGGTTCCAAACTACCGAACGGCCCCTCGTTCGGTAGACAGAAACAACCGAAAGAGGGGATTCAGGTGAACCCTCCCTGGTCTCTGTAACTAGAGACTTTCGCACAATTTGGTCCCTTTTGCCAGGACTGACCGCAGGGCCCCATCGCATGGAACCCAATTCGGCTATTCTCTCCAGCGCGGTCAGTCTTTTTATTCCCTCCATAAATTTCCCGAACCCCTGGTCTGATCTAGGTGATTTTTGGATATGTGGTTCACCCAGATCAGGGCTACCAGGGGATGTATCATTTAAAGTGGTACCCCTAGGTTTAGAGGTACATCCAGAAACAGGGGGAATTGGTGTCCTGGATAAGGGGATTATGATGCAGACTGAGGGGAGGAGATGTGTGGGAGGTTACCAGAACAGGATTGGCTACTGTACTAATGAATGGAAATCCCTCCCTTGCATGCTTTATAAGGCCACTGTGTGAATAAATCTTTAGTTCTGCTCCTGATGCTGTGTGTCGTCCAGGTATTGGGAGTGCTGTTGGGATACTGCTGTATTGTTTTACCTGCTGGATACTTTGCTATGGATTTATAATTACTTGTTCCTGAGTCTCACTGGGATCTACAAGTGGAGGTAGGCTATGAAATACTAGCTCTCCGCTACAATGTGTTTTCTGATAGCTGTATCCTGTGAGTTTCCCTCCAGCACCACCTCCACCATATACATGCTTGGGAGGTAGAACTATTTCAGTGTTTTCTGACAATAAAATTCGGTAATTAGGCCCATCATAATTGTCAGCACCAAGCCGAAAGGGCTCTTAATACGTCCCTGCTGAGGGTACCTGTCACTAGTTGTTGCTCGTGGCATTAACCTAGCAAGCATAGCTTGTGGTGGGCTATGTGGATGTAAGATCACATCCCTTCCATTTCTGCAGAAGGCCCCCTTCACTAGGAGAATACCATGTGCAGAAATCTGTGACAAGTAGCACAAATAGATATGCTTGTCACTGCTTGTTTGTCAAACACCCAAACCAATGATAAATATATCTTTATAGTCTATACATGGAGCCAAACCAATGATATACAGATGACAGGTGTAATGCTGATGTAATCGGTCTGTATTTGAAGGGTTGGTCAGCGCTTTATAAAATGGAACACAACACCCTTACCCCCATCATGCTCCAGATTTGGGATTAGTGCAAACTTCTGCACTTCAAATGGGGGCTTTCAACCTGTACCTCTGATGCGTTTTCAAAGCTCAGGTTTGCAATTATAAGAACTTCTCACACTGCTTTAAGTCAGATTCTAGTTAGTAGATGTGGTGGATACCACTAACCCACTAAGGAACTACTCAACAAAGACTAGATCACTCCCATTGGCTCCCTATGTCCTCTCCCCTCCAAGAGTGCTGCAAGCACCGCTCTCTCTGCCCAAACCCCGACCTATACTGAGCTGGAGTACTATAGAACTGTTCAGCTGGACTTATCCACCAACCATCCCTAACGGTTTTTCATATGATTTAGTTTTTTTTTTTATTGTATTCAGCTCTCTGTGTCTGGGAGATAATTGTTTTAGCGAGAGATGATTTAATTACCTCCCAGACACAGAAGCGCCTGTGCGGGATCTGTATGTACTGAATGGAGACAGCATGCTTGGTGTCTGTGCATAAAAGGCTGCATTCGGAAAAATACTATCGGATATACTCCCAGAACTACTAGTCGTCTAATTACTGGGGGAACAGAGCTATATTCAGAGAAGGTTCTATTTCTGCAGACCAGTCAGGTTACCTGAGTTCCGCTACAGTAGAGATACAACAGTTTATCCTGAGTGTGGGGCCCTAAGTAGGAATTTCAGCCCGACTTGGAGCCTCTGTGCTACTGTGATTTTTAATGGTGGGTTCACACACTGTTTCGCAGATTTTGGTGAAGTGCACAGAAGTGGTTGGCTGTTTCAATCAAGCTTGTGAAGCTTAGTAGCAAAGTTCAAAGAGGGGTTAATATGCTGGTGCGTATTTCAGTATTATAATTGGAAAAATTACTGTTACGCTTCACCTACATATCTCAAGTTGGATTTTGAGAAGCAATTTTTGGGCAGAGAAACTAGAGACCTCATGTTTCCACAACAATCCCGGAGTTACCATCTTGACATTCATATGAGCATAGACAAGCATCATGTATCATCGTGGAGTGAGTCCGAGGGGAGTATGTGTTAAAATAATTTCCTTCTTTGTTTATGGGCAATATTCAGCCTTTAGTTGGACAATGATAAGTATACATGTAAGCCATTATCTACCACTACCATCAGGTAGGTCTCAGATCACTTTGGAATGGAATGAACAATGACATACTTATATCATCTTCATTAAGTCTTTGTCCAGGACGTAACAAATGATGACATACTTATATGAACTCGACTGAGTCTTTGTCTAGGACGTTTAGATCAGCCACATTTTGCTGGTCCTATATAAACAGTCATTGTGTATTAACTTTGAATCAATTTGATTCCTTGAGTCATAGTACTCTTATGGGCTTATGTCAATGTTTTGACACTTGATTTGGGCAACCAGAGAGGTCTCATGTGGATGACGATAACAGGATTTCTTTACCACTATCCCCTGGTCAAGCGTCAGATACCATGTCTCGGAGCATGAACAGTGCTTACATTAATAGAATTGTGTAAGAGGGCTTCTGTTCCCAGCCAGAGTCCAGAAGGTTAAACTGCACAAGTTGTTTAAATCAGACCCTCCTGCTACATTACCAGGGCCTACTACATCGGAGGCAGTGCTTTGTCACAAATTAGAAATTTGCTTAAAAATTTTATGGACACTTAATAATATTAAACCTAGGTTGGAAATATTGGATGTTATTGACACTTGTTCCTGCTGCAGTGTTGCAGGACAAGCAGGTTTCATTTCCAGGTAACACCGTTCTAAGGATTAACTCAAATTCTCCTATAATTCTGACCATTTTTTTTCCCCAGGCCGCTTAAGAAAGGAGATACTGGAAGGCAAGAATGTTAAACTGGTATAGGTTTTATCCTCGAATGATATAGTGAAAAATAAATCATCTTCTTGTGGTGAGGTATCAGTGATCATGAAAGTAAAAGATCATCATTTGTTCAGTACACCACATAGGCTGGAAGAACTAGATGTTTATTGGTTTAAAATTGTTTACCTAGGACACATGTATGGTGGTTTTGTTTTTTTAAGACTACCTTAGGTCTTTTCCAGCCAGGGAAGTAGCCGCTTTTGCAAGGTTTAGACAACAGATTGGAGTATTTTGTATATTGAGGTTTTTTTGTAGGAATTTTCCTGATCTTAGGATTCTAGCTTGCTCTATGAGTCTCTATGAGTCTACAGCTCATTCTGGTGTAATACAGAAAACCAAAGCACTAAAGACACCTCACAAAACATTTCTGTTTCTAACCTAGCAAATTACCCAATTTTTTTTCCTTGTTAAAGGGACACTATAGTCACCAGAACAACTATAGCTTAAAGTAGTTGTTCTGGTGAGTATAATCATTACATGCAGGCATTTTAATGCAAACACAGTGTTTACATTGCCCCTAGGGACACCTCCAAGTGGCCACTCCTCAGATGGACAGTAGGCAGCACTGCCGTTCAGCATCTCCACGCACTGCATAGGGATGCAAAATTTTCCTCGTAGAGATGCATTGATTCAATGCATATCTATGAGGAGGTGCTGATTGGCCCACCCCTTGCCGATTTTAGTGAATTTCCCATGGGAAAGCATTGGATTGGTGAAAAATCGGCAACTCTGACTATGTCACCAAGGGGGCGGGGCCAGTGCCGGCAGACGCTTGCGGCATTGGAAATAAGGTGAGTTTTAATTGCTTTTAAGGGGGCTAAGTCGGGGGCAAGCCACCTAAATGGTGGGTTTAGCACTATAGGGCCAGGAATGCAGGTTTGTGTTCCTGACCCTATATTGTTCCTTTAAAGCACAAATTTGCAACAAATTCAACAATAACGGATGTCCACATAATCAATGTTTATTTTAGGTCTGTGCCAACTGTCATAGGGCTCATCCACATATGTATCCAATGAAAAATTAATTTATGACTAGCAAAGGTTAATTTGTATGCCTTGTCTGAATTGCTCAGTAATTAACCTTTTCAGAATATTGCATCTTTCTGTTGAAAGGCTTGTCGGAAGGTTTTTACTTTTCGTTTCCGTCAGACGCTGGAATGTTCTAATCTGTTATCTGCGGTCACAGTAGATATGCTAAATCAGAAGGAAGTTGAGAAAGGTTTTTTTGCTGGGTCTAGGTTCTTCATGGAGGGTAAATACCATCAATGTTGTGTATGGTAAATTCTCATTAAAATGTTGTCTAATTTAGGACTTGTCAGCACCTCATGATTTTTCCATATCTAGCCTCAACTCACTCATTCCTCCTGGAGGGTTCCCACT
Organism: Pelobates cultripes; assembly: GCA_933207985.1. Classification (NCBI taxonomy): domain Eukaryota; kingdom Metazoa; phylum Chordata; class Amphibia; order Anura; family Pelobatidae; genus Pelobates; species Pelobates cultripes. Next base: position 41,878,378 of record OW240923.1, read on the forward strand.
CAAATATAGAACTACAGATGCAGCCTTCCAGCAAATTGTTGTAGCCAGTAAAAAAAGCATTCCTTTCTAGATATTACAGACACTTTCAAAATACCTCCAATTCATGCATCACTCTGGCATCAACATGGCATCAAGCGGAAGGGCAAATACTATTTTGCAACTCACCCAACATCTGGCTCTAAGAGCAGTTCTCACTTATTTGACTTACTGGCCCTAGGGACATCTTTGTTGGATTTTGCTTTATCACTTCAGGTGTTTTATGGTTATACACTATTTTGATGATTTCTTTTTAAACAATTTATGTCTACTGAACCACCCAAATTGGTACCTAAGGATTTGTCACATATTTTCTCTCTTTCTAACACTCTAGATATTCCAGATGCACCTCAAAGACTGAAGGCCATTGCACTTTGCGGTGTTCTCTGCTCATTAACCTGGACACCCTGGTCATACAAGCTAGTCTTCTACAGGAGAAACTTCGGCACACCTCAGACCGTACATTATACACTTTGCATCTTAGGCCAAGCCCACAAGTTTGAGGCCAATTTACTCTGCCTGTATTTGTAGACAGGGCCAAGGCTTTACAACCGGAGTGTGTGGTACCCTTACCTCCGTTGAACTCCAGATTTGTGATCCCCATCCAATTCGCACACTTCAATAGTCCTATTAATTATCTACCCTTAAACAAGTTGTCCTGACATACCTCAGACTGTACACTATACCAAACCCACAAACAAACATATATATTTGACAATGAGTATAACAAACTGCTATTTATTTAGACTTGTGTTTCAGTTGTAAGAGGATTTTTTGGTGATTATTTAATTTAACCCCAAACCTCCCACATATTCCACTTTTTTCTTTGGTCCTGCTAAAAGACAGCCCACATGGAATTCTTTCATGTTGCTTAGATCAAATATATACTCCTGTGCTAGATCAGTTTTTGCACTACACAGCAAACCTTGCGGAATATAAATGGTAGCAACTGTAGTATGGCTTCTATTGGTTTATTGAGCTCTGTAATTCCAATAATCTTTTGCAATGATTTAAAGGACCACTCCAGCTTAATGAAGTGGTCTGGGTGCCAGGTCCAGCTAGGGTTAACCCATTTTTTCATAAACATAGTTTCAGAGAAACTGCTATGTTTATGAATGGGTTAAGCCTTCCCCTATTTCCTCTAGTGCAGGGGTCAAGTCCTGGGGAAAAAAGTGTGGGAACTCTCCCAAAAAAAAAAAAAAACACTTGTATGTATGTGTATATATATATACATACATACATACACACACACACATACACACGCGTGCACACACACATACACTCACACAGTGGTGTATTTTAATTTTATGCTGCCCTAGACATGACTATAGAGCACCCCCCTAATCTAAATTTACCACTCCTTCATGTCAAGGGCGCACCGCTTCTTGATTAAGAACCCACCCCTTCCTCTTTAGACTCCACCTTTTCCTGCTCCTTTTAAAGAAATACTATAGTGCCAGGAAAACAAAGTTGTTTTCCTGGCACTATAATTCCGTATAGTGCCCCCCTCCTCTCATGTCCTCCCCTCCCCCACTCGACACTGGAGGGGTTAAAATCCTATGGGTATTTAGCAGATGCTGGATGTCCTCATGCACAGGGTGAGGACGTCCAGCATCAGTTAGGTGACTTTTGGTCACCTAACCACCCGAAAGTCCCTCTAGTGGCTGTCTGATAGACAGCCACTAGACTTGGAGTTACCCCTCAGGTAATTATTGCAGTTTCTGAGAAGGTTTAAGGGGACTGGGACACTGCACCCAGACCACTTCAAGGAGCTGAAGTAGTCTGGGTGCCTATAGTGTCCCTTTAAGCACACTCTCTGACAGACACCCACACTGGCAGATACACACTGACAGTAACACACACATTCAATGACAAACACACAGACTTCACTGATTTGACACACACATTCACTGACACACACTCATTCATTGACAGAGAGACACACACTAATAGTCACACACACACTAAATGACAGACTCACTTATTTGACAGAAACTTACAATAACGTATGCACATACATGCAATTGCAAACATACACATGCATACACTAACAGAAGCACATACACTCACATACACACGTACAAACGCTAACAGACATAAATACACTCCTACACACACTGAGACAAACAGACATCCACAGACAGACATCCACAGACAGACATCCACAGACAGACATCCACACATCCAGACGTCCACAAACAGACGTCCACAAACAACATCCACACATCCACAAACAGACATCCACAAACATCCACATCCACAAACAGACATCCACACATACCACACAAACAGACATCCACACATCCACAACATCCCACAAACAGACATCCACACATCCACAAACAGACATCCACACATACGACATCCACACAAACAGACATCCACAGACATCCACAAACAGACATCCACACATCCACAAACAGACATCCACAAACACACAGACATCCACACACAGACATCCACACATCCACACACAGACATACAGACATCCACACACAGACATCCACACATCCACAAACAGACATCCACACATCCACACACAGACATCCACACATCCACAAACAGACATTCACACATCCACAAACAGACATTCACACATCCACAAACAGACATCCACAAACAGACATCCACAAACAGACATCCACAAACAGACATCCACAGACATCCACACATACACAGACATCCACACATCCACAAATAGACATCCACAAATAGACATCCACACATCTACAAACAGACATCCACACATCCACAAACAGACATCCACACATCCACAAAC
>OW240923.1:41881292-42021720 GCA_933207985.1 Pelobates cultripes
CTGGATCTGATTATGCACAACACAAACACATGTATAAGGTTCAATCTTACACAGCATTTTACTGCATTTCATTTTTGCTGACATGACAAGCTACTGCATAATCAGCAATATCTTTTGTTGCATAACTAGAGTTCATTCAACTTCAAGTGCAAATGTTACATAGCCCAGCAGGGGGAAAACATTTCTTGCATAAATCAAAGATTGACGAGTGAGATTTTGATCCATGTATACACTCAGTAAAACTAAACTTGTTAAATATTGGAATATTGCTATAAACCATGGCCACATGGCAAGGGTCAAGGAGACATGCCATTGAAGTGGTTTCAGTGCCTGGCGTCTCCTAATGCTGTCAATCCATTCAGTGTTAAACCAGTTTTTTATGTAGCCTGGCCCCTGAGAGCACTAGCCAACACCGCAATGGGTGGGGGTGATTGGCAGAGAGTGTCAGCAGTCTCCTCTCAACCTGTCACAGTCGCCCATTGCCGGTTTGAATTGGCATGGGTAAGAAAGTGTGTAAACTCTTTGAAATACATCTAATGGGGGATGGGCTAAGGGCAACCCTCAATTCATTGCTAAACCGTTCAAAAATAGCACTTCGCACCGAATGGATGAGTAGTACCAGGGGAACTGCAGACACTATAACCACTTTGGTGCAATTAAATGGTTATAGTGCCTAAGTAGAAACCTGGGAAACCTTCTCAATGGTCTTTTCATATAATTTTAACTAATATTTGGTTGGCTAAGGGTGAAATAATAAATGGTGGGTATTCCACTACCAACCCACACAAACACACAACCCCATAACAGGTTAAATGCTCAATGGCACCCAATAGACTACATTAAACAAGAAAGAACGGTTTGTGAATAGTGACAAAGCATTCCCAAAAAAGGTTAATTTGTTTGCTACAGTCAAAGCTCGACTTTAAGGATTTACATGTTAACACTATGATCAGACTGTGTTGTAATGTAAATGTTTAATATTTGTATGATAGGATTTATCAGAGATGTAGAGACAGTGGCGGATCTACCACAGTCGCAGCTATGACCGGGCCTGTCACTCCAGTTTGCCCATCCGACCTGTCGACCCCTGCGACCAGGTCCCCGCCGCCATGTGTTGTGGCCCCGACCCGCGCAGTATAACTGCTGGGGCCACGTGTTCAGGGGCCCGTCGGGTGGCCCATGCTGTTCGGACCACCCGATGGCAATGAACAAGGGGCCCGGGTAGTGCTGCGCTTTAACAGCGCGACCGGGCCCCCTCTGATGATGTCAGACGCTAGGAGGATGTGACCCAGAAACCACCAGGAGTCAAGCGGAAAGAGGGAGTCAGAGTGGGAACTCTGGACCCCAGGAAAGTCACCCTCCTGCACCTAAAAGGTACGAAACAGGAAGGTGACAAACATTTTGCGTGTGTGTGTATGTCTGTATGTGTCTCTGTCTGCATGTGTATGTATGTGTGTATATGTGTCTGTATGGATCTCTGTATAGGTGTGTGTATCTGTATGTATGTGTCTACATGTCTGTGTGTATGTATGGGTGTGTGTGTGTGTTTATGTGTGTCTGCATGTGTATCTGTTTGTCTGCAAGTGAGGGGGGCGAAGACGTATGGGGTGGGAGTAGATGTTTGGGGGGGCCACAGGGTAATTTTCACACCGGGGCCCAGTGGTTTCTAGTTACGCTACTGTGTAGAGGTCATCATATCGTAAGCTGTAGGGAGACTTGCGCAACATCACCATCTAAAGCAGGGTGGGTATCATACGGCATTTATTCCGTTCATGGTTAGTGGGCTGCCATAGCATGGCACACAAGGACACCATATGCAAAAAGATCCTCTGAGGAAACAAACAATCCCCCCCTAGCAGGTCAAGAGCGAAATTCTCCAAGATCAAGAGCGAGTCTGCACCCTGCAGCTCCAGTGGATACACACCACTGTATCCCTCCTTCGCAATCCAGCACATCTGAGTGATACCAAATATTGCTGTGACTTACCATGGCAATGCTCTGACTCACTGAGAAGCGCCAGAAGCACCAGAGGAAAAGGTAAATTAGTCTGCATCCACCAGAGGTGCAGACTACAGGCTCCACACACTGGATCACCGGGGTGAACAAAAGACAAAACCTTCTAACACAAAACCACTGCAAACATCCAATATATATTCACCACCTCAAATATTCCACACCACTACCAACCCACACAAACACACAACCCCACAAGCAGCCCTTTTCACAATTTTATAGAGCATCCCTCTGCACACAATACAATAAACAACCCATGTACACATACATTTATTGTAATAGTTCTTATATACAACAGACAGTCTACACATAACCCACAGTACCAAAAAGCAGCCACTACACCAATACTTAAACAAGCAGACTTCCACAAACACCTAAAAAGTAACCCTACATAAATGGAATCAGCATGTACTTTTTATAAAAAATTATACAAAGCAGTTGTTTAGTGACAAGTCGAAGCTCAACAAAATATTTAAGAAGACTTTTTGAACACTGCAGTTATGAGTGATATCTTTGTTTCCCACCATTTTCCCTCCCATGAGAATCTACTCTATATACATGAAGATATTTTAAACAAAGAGCAACAGCTGGATTTAAAATGTTATGAAAAAAGCTGGAGGAAATCCAAGATACTTCTGGTAGGTCACTTCATATTTTGTATTTGATTTAATTACATTTAATTACAAACGTAATGTATAAAGTGACTAACACTATTGTTTTCCCTTATGGATCTGGTGCTGTTTACACGTCCAAGGCAACAACCTAAACCTACTCCCATAAAGAGACTTGTGGCAGATTTGTGCGGTTAAGAGTTTGATAATGGTGTGTGGGGTTTATACAACATGTCCTGCTTTTCAAAACGTATTCTGGTGAAACATGATATATAACATGTGAGTCTGAAAGGTTTAAAACAGATTTGAACCACATAGTAATAAACAAAGGGATAGCCTGTCCCTTAGTCCTATCCTGGCCCCATCAGGATAACCTGTGTAGATGTTGGTTATCCTCTTGATTCAGATATCTAAGCCACTAACATGTGACCATGAGAGAACCAAGAGTCTGGACACCTTCTTTAAAAATAGCCCACTCCCTAGAAGGAGGTCATCCAATGGACAAAAGTACCGTATATGCTCGAGTATAAGACGAGTTTTTCAGCACATTTTTTGTGCTGAAAAACCCCCACTCTTATACTCGAGTCACTGTCTGTCATTACAAGCCCGGCTGTCCTGTTGGGGGCTGGTAGAGAGCTGTTACTTACCTTTCCTGCAGCTCCTGTCAGCTCCCTTCTCTCTCCTCCGGTCCGGTCAGCTCCCCTGTCAGCTCCACTGTAAGTCTCTCAAGAGCCGCGGGGTCAGAGCATTGCCACGGGTTACAGTGGCAACGCTCGGACCCTGCGGCACTCAGACCGCGAGACTTACAGGGGAGCTGACAGGGGAGCTGACTGGACCGGAGGAGAGAGAAGGGAGCTGCAGGAAAGGTAAGTTACAGCTTCCTGCCAGCCCCCCCTCCTACACAGCCAATGACACTGGACCACCAGGGAATGAGAGCCCCCCTCCCTGGCCAGCTAACAAGCAGGGAGAGGGGACAAAAATAAATATAAATAAAGATTTAAATAATAAAATAATATTAAAATAATAATAATTTTAAAAAAATAATAAAAATGCCCACCCCCCACCAAGGCTCTGCATCACACACACACACACTGCATTATATACACACACACACACACTGCATTCATACAAACACACTGCATTATATACACACACACACTGCATTCATACAAACACACTGCATTATATACACACACACACTGCATTCATTATATACACACACTGTAAATAAATATTAATTCATATAATTTTTGGGGGATATAATTTTATTTAGAAATTTACCAGTAGCTGCTGCATTTCCCACCCTAGTCTTATACTCGAGTCAATAAGTTTTCCAAGTTTTTGGGGGTAAAATTAGGGGTCTCAACTTATATTCGAGTATATACGGTACATAACAAAGATTTTAAAATAAGTCAAATAGAATGTGTGTAGCCTCCTACACACTAATAAATGCTCATGAAAAAGTATTCCTTATTTTTTGAAGGGTCAATTGTTGGTACCATCTAGTAATATGGAGATGCTAGGAAACTGCACACTTCTTACTTATTATATTTTTCAGCCCTCACAATTAAAATGTTCCTGATTTGATATTAACTTCCCAATAAGTTTAAAAGTTGAGACCAGCCCAATACCACTGACCTCGAAGTTTGCGTAGGTATTCATTCAGCATAGTTGGAAATGTAATATTCCCGCTGCAAGGAAAAAAGGAGTGAAACTGTTTACGTTACAAAATGTGTGATGTCAACTGGTAATTCTTCCCCTGCCCACAATATATTGACCAAAATATCCAGAAACATTTGCAGATAATTAAGGCACCATAGAAGGCAGATTGTGAAAAATCTTTTCACACACATTTTCTATTCCTCAGGTACACACAATAAAGTAGAAAAATCCAGGTCAGATTGATATAGGTCAGACAACTATGTGGCCGTGCCTTCCCATTCCCTAGGCCACCACAGTCTTTCCATATACACACTGAAATCAGAAAGCCGATGCAGCCATTTAGACGAATAGGGGAACCCACCAACTAAAGGAGACAAAGGGCTTGATTGTCCAGCAATGGTGGTTCCACCAGCTTCATCTGTAGCCTTTCTTTCTCTGAACTCATTCAGAACTGTGTCACTCAGATCTTGTAAAAAGTTACTCCCAAATTCACCTTAATTAGGTTAGAAATATCTTGTTTACGCCCTTTTAAAATGGCTTGTTTACAGTGGACAATGGTATATTTGTGCGTAGATAAAACATTTAATAAACTAAAACTCACTTACAACAATAACAAGGCATTTATATACAGTAGTTGGAGATGTACAAAATTTTATATAAAATCAGACCAAAACCAGGCGTGATAATCACAAAATAAAATAATATATCTTCCATAAGACAGCCTCCAATTGGTGGACTTTAATTATTATAGTTTGTACAACCTAAAATAAAATGTTTGCCATTTGCATGCCAATTACTTTGATATGATGGGCTCCATCGATCTACTTAAATAATATTTGTTCAACTCTTGTTGTCTTCTTTAACAAAGATATCACCAACAATCAGGGCTCACAAAGGCTTGATGAATATAGACAGGCAGCAATCAAAGCGCACAGGGGGTGACAATAATAATGTCCCTTCTACTATTACGATGCATTTCTGACCCTAGTCATCTATTTTGCGATATGCCAAAACAATGCGATTACAATTCATTGCTCAACAAGTTCTTTTGTGTTGTATGTTATGCATCCTACATCTGCTCATACTGTTAAACCTAACAATGACACACACTTTCCCCAGATGATGTCACTGCTCCAATGTACATCTATCCACACTCATCAACATTTCAAATGGACAAACTGAGACCGAGATTAGTGTAGACATATGCACATAATATCTCACATTCACTCAACACACAATGATCTGCATTCTCGATACATTGGATTTGGGGTAAATGTCAAAGGTGCTCATATAAACTGATGTCAAATACAGCTTCAGTCATATAGATGCTAAAAGCAAAGATAAAACACTTGCACATTAATTTATACACAGATTCTCTTTTACTCAATTGCATGTTTTTAAATCAAAGCTATAGTTTATAATGCGGACATTTCCATAGACCTACATAGTCTCATTTTCACCATATAGGATTAAAGAACACAAATCACACACACCTCATCAGCTCTTACAATTTCAAGTGCTGCTTGAGAAGACCAGAAAAATGGACAGAGTAATATAAAGAACCTTCCCTTTTCACTGCTGCATTCTGGAATCTATATAACCACTCCAAAAAGAACACATTCTGAAACATTACGTATATTGGTTGGAATGTGATATCATCATATATTGGGTACGCTTAATACTCGAATTACAGGATTTAATTTAGAACTTGCTAATTTGCTATGCTTTATCTAATAGAATAATTTACAGGTGTAATTAGAAAGGATCTGTAGTGTTCTCTTTCATAAAATATCAGCAGTTCACTATCTAAAAATCTGTTGACTAATTGTAGAAAAACATAAATCCCAAATCATCTCACACTTTGGACAACTAAATAACTTGGGAAGGGGGAGAGAACCAACATTTCCAGTGCCGTCTTTACGCATGGGAACAGTGGGCAGTTGCAGGTGGCTCCACAAGTACAGGGCCACTTCAAGCAGGAGGACCCGGGAGGCAGATAATTCCTACCACGAGTAGGCTGTGTGGAGCATTGTCACGCCATACTATGGCAACGCTCCACACAGCTTGCGGGAAGAGTAAAGTCAGTCTACAGCCAGAGTAGCTGCAGGCTGAAGCAAATGCCGCACCACTTGACCACCAGGGATAGCAGTGTCCCCCACTAGCCAAAGGTATAAAGGGAGGGGGACATAGCTTTTTTTTTTTTTCTTTTTAAACAATAAAAAAAATATAACCACTTTGCTCCCCTTCAAACACACACTGCACCCCTCAAACACACTGCTTTGTGTGTATGTATTCCGCAGTCTGGCCGTGTGTGTGTACTCAGCAATCTGTGTGTGTACTCAGCAGTCTGTGTGTGTATGTATCCAGCAAGCTGTGTGTATGTGTGTTTGTTTTCAGCAGTCTGTGAATGTATCCAGCAGTCTGTGTATGTATGTATTGCATTTCTTGGAGGTACCAATAAATATAAGCTTAATTTTATCGATAATTTAGATTTTTATTCCTATAGGTAGGGCCCCAGTGCACCGTTTTGCCTGGGGGCCTATAATGTTGTTAAGATGGCACTGAATATTCCCTCTGGTCGATAATAAGTTACTACTTTAATAGAGTTCCCACTAAGTAAAACTATATGAAACTTAAGAACTGCTCCACAACCTAAATTTTTCAAGTACTCAATTCACAACACGTGTGTTACAGCAAGTTATCCATGAAGGTGTTAATTATGCTTTGATCATTTTATTGCACAGGAGAGTAACAAACAAAAAAACAATTGCTCATTATAGTTCCTCCAAAGAAAATTGCCTAGATATGCATTTTCATAGGAACATTATGGGAGGAAGAATGTATGATGCCATATTTTGTCACTACACCACTGCAATTTTTATATCTCAATTACAAGAATTCAATTTAGTTTGTTTTTGTTTTTTTAAATGCGCATGTTTATAGACACTGATCAGCTACAACATTAAGACAACCTGCCAAATATTGTGTAGGTTTTTTCATGCTACCACAAATTCTTTGATGCATCAAGGCATGCACTCCACAATGACTGAAAATGTCCTGTGGTATCTGATACCAAGACATTAGCAACAGATCTGTTATATGCTGCACGTTGCAATGTGGGGCCTCAATAGATTGGATTTGTTGTTCCAGCACAACCTACAGATGCTCAAATCAGATTGAGATCTGGGGAATTTGGAGGCCAAGGCAACACCTTGTACTCTTTGTCATGTTCCTCAAACCATTCCTGAACAGTTTTTGCAGTGTGTCAGGCTGCCTTATCCTGCTGAAAGACGCCACAGCCGTTAGGGAAGACCACTGCTATGAAGTGGTGTGCATGGTCTGCCACAATATCTAGGTAGGTGGTAGATGTCAAAGTAACATCCACGTGAATGCCAGGACCCAAGGTTTCCCAGCAGAATATTGCCCAGAGCAGAACACTGCCTCCACCAGCTTTCCTTCTTTCTATAGTACATCCTGCTGCCATCTCTTCCCCATGTAAACAACCCACATGCAAACAGCCATCCACCAGCTCAAAGAAAAATGAGGTTCATCATACCAGACAACCTTTTTCCTTCGCTCCATGGTCCAGTTCTGACGCTTGCAGCGGTGGACAGAGGTCATCATGGGCACTCTGACAGGCCTCCAGCTACGCAGCATGATGTTCTGAAACCTTTCTGTCATGGCCAGTATTTGGTTTTTCAGCAATTGGAGCTACAGTAGTTCTTCTGTGCATAGGCACACCCTAATCCCCGTGGCACGCCTATGTATTGAGACCGGCAGGGGAGATCTCAGGATCTCCCGTCGGCTCATGCAGCATGGAGGGAGGCAGGAGAGGACCCGGGGAGCTCAACCAGCAGCTCCGCCGGGTTCCTCTCGCGAGTTCTGAGCATTGCCGCGGCAACGCTCAGATCTCGCAAGAGTGAACTCTAGCCCCACGGGCTAGAGTTCACTCTCCACTGGACCACGAGGGAAAGCAGCAGGAACAAGAATCCCCCCTCCCTACATAAGGTAAGAAGAGAGGGGGGATATTAAGTAATGTACCCCCACCTCCACCCTCACAATCACCCACACACATACACACACACACACCACCTTCACACACACAGCACACACACATACAGCACCTTCACACATACAGCACCCTCACACATAGCACAGAAACAGCACCCTCACAAACACACACACACACACAGCACACTAACAGGACCCTAACAAACACACACCCTCACACACACACAGCACACAAACCGCACCCTCACACACACACACAACACCCTCAAACCACCCTCATGCAGCACACACACAGCAGTGTATGTGTGTGTGTGTGTGTGTGTGTGTGTATATATATACATACACACACACACACACATATATACACACACATACATATACACGCGGCTGCGCACGCCTATGCTTCTGTGTGATCGGACCAGACTGGCTAGCCTTCACTCATCATGTGCATCATGGAGTCTTGGACATCCATGACTCTGAAGCCGGTTCACTGGTTGTCTTTCCTTAAACTACTTTTGATGGGTACTAACCATTGCATACTGGGAACACCCCATAAGACTTGCTGTTTTGGAGGTACTCTGACCCAGTCATCTAGTCATCACTATTTGACCCTTTGTCAAAGTCAATCAGATCTTTTCGGTTGCTCATTTTTCCTGCTTCAAACACATGAAATTCAATAAAGGACTATTCAATTGCTCCCTAATATACCCCAGTCCTTTACAGGTGCCATTGTAACTATATAATAAATGTTATTCACATCACCTGTTAGTGCTTGAATGTTGTGGCTGATAAGTGTAACATATAAATAGGGCTGTAGTTAATCTGCGTGCTAAGTTTGTTAAATTCTCATAAAAGCATTGTACGGAGGATGACGTACACTTGCTATAATCAACATTTAATAATAAAAAGTCACCCATATTTATTTATTTTACATGTATATATAGATATAAACATTGAGCTACCTATGTGATCCATACACATACTAATACATCATATTTAATCTAACGTTGTCTGCAGCTTCAGTAAAGAAACACCAATAAACAGAAACAAACACATTTAAGTTGCATAATCATAAATCATTTTAAAATCTTTTGTAGAAATATTTTGATCCTGTAAAGAATATCCTATTGCAGGTTTTAAATGGTGTGCTATAACCTGAGCCTATAACATTTCTGCTGAACGTTCCTTCCACTTTGCCATCATGACGTCCACCTTAGTTCATCTTCATAACGGAAATAAAGGGTCATAGTCTGTTCTACATTAGGCTCCTAGCTAAAGCATGCTTTGAAATCCAGAATATTTAATAATAGGGCCAGACAAAAAAAAAACCAAAGAGTAAGGAGAACAAAATTGGATTTAATGCAATTATGAATGCTTTACAGGTTGAGAAATAGCACTGCAAGGATATTTAGTAGGCTAAAAGGACACAAAAAAATATTTTATATGCGGAGAGGATTGATGGACCAGTGAAAATACTTTAATTTTTATTGTATGCAAACTGTGGGGTGTTTATCAGCGTATATTCTTATTTTATTTGTTTTCCTCCAATCTGTGCGGACTATGTGACTCGATGCATTATAGGGCTGGTACAAAAGTAATATACATACCAATGTTTTTTTGTTTTGTTTTGTTTTTTTGTTATTTTTTGAGGGCAATACGGTTGTCATGCACAGATAAGCAGTTTCAGGTAAATGTATAAAAATTTAACTATAGTGCCAGGAAAAACAAAGTTGTTTAATTGGCACTATAGCTTCCTACATTGTCTCAACCCCCCTCCCCTCCCCTCACCTATGGTGCTTAAGTAGTTAAAAAGCTGACGTAATCTAGCAGGGGGACTTTTAATGTGCAGGAAAGTATTGTATAATGCTTTCCTATAGGGTTTTGAGTGATGCTGGATGTCCTCGTGCGCAGTGTGAGGACGTCCACCATCAGTTAGGTGACCAAAAGTCGCCTAACCACCCAGAAGACCCTCTAGTGGCTGTCTGGTAGACAGCTACTAGAGGTGGAGTTAACCCTCCATAGCAATTATTACCATTGCAGGGCTAAGGGACCTGGGACACTGCACTCAGAACACTTCAATGAGCTGAAGTGGTCTGGGTGCCAATAGTGTCCCTTTAAATACTAATGGCTATGGTCTACTCTATAACAGATTATATAATCTATTGCACATATTTATAAAACACATTTCCAGCAGTTAACACACATATTGTTGTGGAGTTAATGCATATACTCATGCACAAAGAAAACGTTCTCAACTTCTAGATAGAGAGAACAACAGGTTAGAAGTGGTGAATTACAAAGTGGAATTGTGTGTGGATTCCAAAGGGAGATATTTGGGAGTCACTGTAAATGCAGAAGTCACCTCTATGCCGATCAGTATTCAAGAGCACAACCAGCAATTACCAACATGAAGTACAAACTGCAAGGAAAAAAAGGGAATATTACATAAAAAATATGAATTACCTGATCCCATGTTTGAATGCCTTTGTCACAAATTAGGACATATCCAATGGCAAGGAGGCATGCATAAATCACCAGCGAAAATACTTGTAGCCATTTCTGTACAAAATATTCGGTGTATACCAGCATGAAGAGAACGCAGAATATCACCAATGCCAAAAACACAATGATTAATAATGCAAGATGTTGTGAAGGCACCTGTGGAACACAAAATGAGAACATAGTCAGTACCTCCGTGCAGGCAGATGTGAAGGGTCAAACCTGCCAGTAAATGGAAAAGCAGTAGCAGTATCAATGTTTTGAATTATCACATTATGGAAGGGATAAGAGTCCCTATTCCTAAACTTATGATTGAGAGTCAACTTTAAAATAAAACAAGTCAAAAGTCAGATATCACCAAAATACATGTAAAACACAGAATGGCGACAAGATTAATTTAACATGTAATCGACTACCCTACCATACCCTTCTATCTAAACAGAAAGATGGTGTACATTGAATATTTTACATAAAATACAACATGGGCCTAACAAAACGTGTTTTTTCTTTTTGACTTTATGCCTTGGTAATAATGCTATTGTGATATTACGATTAGAATTGTACAATAAACTTCCCTCCATATCTGTACTGGGGCCCTATTGCTCTTTTCTGTTAACAACATGCAAGACAGGCCCCTAAAAAGAAAGGTACAGTTTTGAACTGGATTTTTTTAAAATATGTATTGTACGAAGTGTTACTTCAACCCTTTTAGCACAAGCACAAGTTTTGCTAACTAAAAGTTAGGTATAGTTTGTACTTATAGCTTTTTAAAAAGTATATTCTCGCTTTAGTTTTTAAGTTATATCCTTTGTCAGTCAAGGCCGGGTAAAGTATATAAATTAGTTATCTCTCATAGTGGCGTACACATGACGCACACATGTGCAAAGCACTGGTAGAGAGAATTAGGAGTGCACTTGTATATGTATGGAACTTCTCTGTTAGACGTCAGAGTGCGCGTGTGGATTGCCATCGGGGCGATGAAGCTCCTGAAAAGCTTTAGTGCAGTTAAGGTAAAGTTTAAGGTTGTGTAATTTTATTTTTTATTACCTACCTTTGATGCTCTATACACCACAGAAAACACTAAGATATATGATATTTTCAGGAGAACAGGACACTAAAATGGTTCAGACACACACAAGACTTTTTTTTTTTTACACTTGATTCATAGAAAGAGGAGCGTAACAGTGTCCCTATAGAATGTGTATCCAAATATTAGACTCTCACACTGCGATGTGACATGAATTAATCATCAATAAAATGGAGGGCACTCAAACACAAGCACATAAGGCTTATAGGAAAAACAAGTGCTCACTAAGAATACTCTTATCTTCTTGGCTAGAAAAATACATAAAGCAAAAAATACCACATAGTAGCACATTGTAGAAAAGATTAATACACTATTTAATAAAAAAATAAAAAATAAAAAATACCAGATAAATACAATCAATTTATTTTAGTTTTTTAATAAAGAGGTAATTACAGTACCTATCAGTTTAACAATGTACAACGACAAAGAAGACTGTACAAAATAAAAAATACAGAGGCAAAAAAAAAAAAAGGGTTTACATACCAGAAACAATGCACATACAATGTTATGAGAGAGGGTCCTGTTGCCAAAAGACAATAGCAGCCCCCCAAAGTTTCTGCAAAAATGCCTTTCTCAAGGGAGGACCTTCTCTGTAAAAACGAGAATGCCATTAAATCCTCCATAAGAAATAGCATTGTTTAAAGACTGGTATGGTTTCCACTTGTCCATCCATTTGAGAAAAAAGAAAATAGAGCAGAGAATTCAGGAAACCCCAGGAACCAGGAGAGGCACAATGATCTTTTATGCACTTTTGGATCCTTTTGTGATGGAAAAATCAACTAAAACCAATTCAGACCTCCTGAGTAGAAATTAACAAGCTTTTAACTTGTGTCCATTTCTCACGTGTTTATCTAAGAAAACAAGCATGACAGAATCATGTCATTTATGCAAGTATTATATGAATTCTGTGTACAGAGACTCAAAAAGAAAAATAAACAAAATGTATTCCACTAATAAAATGGGGGGCTACCTGCTTCACAAAAAATATAGCAGGCAGTCTCTTATACCCCATTCCATGTCTATACACTTAGCTTATTGTACTTATACAATTTCGTTTTTACTTATCTTTTCTTTCGGTCTTACTAAAGAATTCTGCAGATTGTCACTAAAGTAGCTTAGATGTTTTCAGCATAACAGAGACTGGGTTTATGCCACCCTTTCTTTTTACGTGGCAGAGTTTGACTTCCAATCAACAATTTTCTATGGCAGACACACTATACGACTTCAATAAGCTTCAATAACTACATCTGTGATTAGAAAACTGCAAGAACCTTATTAACCTTTGCTTACAAAATAGAATTTGTGGAATCCAAATTCCTGAAGGTGGCAATCTGCCAAAATCCCACAGCGTTATCAATTCCAAACTACAGACATTAGATGTGTTCGTAAATACCACAGTGGGAAACAAACTGACAAGTGATGTAATTGGCTAATATTAATAGCAACCAATAAATTTTTATTTTTTTTGACTATACTGCATTTAAATTATTCATATTTTTTCAGACCACTTACAGAAACTAGAGCCCTAGTACAAATATTCTGTTGCAGTACGAAGTGATTTACATAGAAACATAGAATGTGACGGCAGATAAGAACCATTCGGCCCATCTAGTCTGCCCAATTTTCTAAATACTTTCATTAGTCCCTGGCCTTATCTTATAGTTAGGATAGCCTTATGCCTATCCATGCATGCTTAAACTCCTTTACTGTGTTAATCTCTACCACTTCAGCTGGAAGGCTATTCCATGCATCCACTACTGTCTCAGTAAAGTAATACTTCCGGATATAATTTTTAAACCTTTGTCCCTCTAATATAAGACCATGCCCTCTTGTTCTGGTAGTTTTTCTTCTTTTAAATATAGTCTCCTCCTTTACCGTGTTGATTCCCTTTATGTATTTAAAAGTTTCTATCATATCCCCCCTGTCTCGTCTTTCCTCCAAGCTATACATGTTAAGATCCTTTAACCTTTCCTGGTAAGTTTTATACTGCAATCCATGAGCCAGTTTAGTAGCCCTTCTCTGAACTCTCTCTAAGGTATCAATATCCTTCTGAAGATACGGTCTCCAGTACTGTATACCATACTCCAAGTGAGGTCTCACCAGTGTTCTGTACAATGGCATGAGCACTTCCCTCTTTCTACTGCTAATACCTCTGCCTATACAACCAAGCATTCTGCTAGCATTTCCTGCTGCTCTATTACATTGTCTGCCTACCTTTAGGTCATCAGAAATAATGACCCCTAAATCCCTTTCCTCATATGTTGAGGTTAGGACTCTATCCAATATTCTGTACTCTGCCCTTGGGTTTTTACGTCCAAGATGCATTATCTTGCACTTATCCACATTAAATGTCAGTTGCCACAATTCTGACCATTTTTCTAGTTTACCTAAATCATTTGCCATTTGGCTTATCCCTCCTGGAACATCAACCCTGTTACATATCTTAGTATCATTAGCAGAAAGACATACCTTACCATCAAGACCTTCTGCAATATCACTAATAAAATTTTTAAAGAGAATGGGTCCAAGTACAGATCCCTGAGGTACCCAATTTTTTTTTTTTTTACTTCTATCTGGCACTAATATATAGTGAAACCGCATCAGATATTTTCTAGATTTCATCCTGAAGAGTATTTAATCAGTTTAAGTCTCTTTCATAAATAAGGAGTGCTAAAAACGATGTAAATATATGTATATGTAGAGATAGGGAGAACAATACTCCATTGTTGTAGTCTTTTAAATTCACCACTATACCTCTTACAGGTGTATTGCCTTTACGCCATCCCCCCCAATAGCAGCCCTGGTTGGAATTATTAAACAAACGATGCTGAAGCATCCTGCTTTACCCATTTATGGATCTTTTGGCTCAAAAGCAAAAAATAAATGAGAAGAAGGCTGAACTTGATGACCACATGTCTCTTTTCAGCCTATGTAACTATGTAATCTATAAGGTTTAGCACTCAATATTCATACCTTCATTCCAACCACACTAAAATTCCCAATATATATGCTATAATCCAATTTTTATCTAAAGGAATAAAAATATAGCTACATGCTACCATGTGCAACTGACTCATTTCTTTTCCCTTGGTGGGTTTCCTTAATTAAGTGGTCTGGGTGCCAGGTCCATCTAGGATTAACCCTTTCTGCTGTAAACCATTTCAGAGAAACTGCTATATTTACTTTAGGGTTAATCCAGCCTCTAGTGGCTGTCTCATTGATTTTCACAGTGAGAAGACGCCAGCGTCCATAGGAAAGCATTGAGAATGCGCGCCGATGACCGGAAAGGAGGAGGAGAATTCCCAGCGCCGAGGGAGCCCGGCGCTGGAAAAAAGGTAAGGGATTAACCCCTTCCTCACCCTAGAGCCCGGCGGGAGGGGGCCCCGAGGGTGAGGGGGACCCAAGGACCCTATAGAGCCAGGAAAATGAGTATGTTTTCCTGGCACTATATAGTTCCTTTAACTATCAGTTTCTCCAAACATGCAGCCTTATGAAATCACATATGAAATGTGCACATAGTATAAAACCAAAACATGTCCTAAAAAAATTAACATTAGGGATAATATAAGAATAATATAATGTGGGATAATAGATGTGGCTGCAATTATTAGGTGACCAAGCATTTTCTTAGAATTGGATATGCTGTCGGGGAATTATTATTTTTTTTTAAAATAAACAAATCACAGGTGAAAGTGTTTCAATATTGTCTGTAATGGTATTAGGTCATTTATGCATAGAATCCCAGAAAGATCAAATTTTAGGGCAATTACAAAAGATATGTTAGTGAACCTATCTTTCCACAGCCTTTCAATCAGTAGCAGGTGTGAAATACCATCAATTAGATTATTTTAAAATGGTTTTCTAATAAGGTTGTGCATTCAGTGATTTACATATCTATTTTTCAATGTTAATTTCTTAATTTTATATATATATATATATATATATATATATATATATATATATATAGCGTGAGCCTGAAATTGTGGGAGGTGTTTCACTGCCTATTTAAACTCAGATTACCTCTTTCTCACCAGTCGTCCCCTCCCACCTCACCCCCTTCTTATTTATATTAATTTCAACAGATGGGCCCGCTTTATTACAGGCCTAATTCGTCAGTGGTATATAAACATTGAAAAATAAATATGTAAATAGAAAGTAAATGCGGTTATCATTCATACATGATCCTTCTAAAACCCTGCCAAGTAGTACATTTGCTGCAGGCATCATTCTGAATGTAAAGGGAAACATTAGTTTTTGGCATATTCATATGACATAATAATGCATTAAATGAATGCACCAGTTATATACTTATGCTGTTATGAACAAAACCACCAAAAAGTAATAATAAAAAAAAATAAAAAATAAAATAACATTTACTTAGATGAATGCACCAAGAACCATAAATCACTACAGCAGCATGTAGTGTTCTTTTAATTTATAGCATAAAGTAACCTCTAAACAAATTATATATATAATTAAATAAACTAAGGGACAGTGGAATGCAAGTGGTTTAAAAAAAAAAAATATATGTTCATGGTAATGATTGGTTGTAACTTTTATACAAATTTTTTTATTTTTTTTACTTACTATTATTATAGCAGATTTAATATAGGTTGACTCTACCTCCCTCCACCACCAAACAGTATAATTTAAGAATATTCTGCTTGCTTAGAATCCAAAACATACATAGTTAAAGCACCACTCCGATAACAACTTAATCTCAACTAAGCAGTTATGGTGCGAGGGGGTTGTGGGCGCTGTCTTACGTTAAGGGGTTAACCATTAAGAAAACTTTTTAACCTCAAGGTCTGGGGGATGGCGTCTGATAACTCTGCCCCTTCATTTTCTATGCAGGTCCAAGGATTCAATCAGGAAGCGTTGGTTCTCATGCTATCACTAGCAATCCTTTAAGAAAAGTGAGTGAAAGAGATGCATGTTTTTTTACTCCCTTTTCTCAATGGGGAGCCAATGACAGGCTGAGAGAGTCAGCTCACACTCTCAGCCACTCAGTGGCACCCGGGCCGAGGCTTCCTGATTTAATTCTCGTACCTCCATGGGAAGTGAAGAGGTTGAGCGATCAGGCACCATTGTCTAGACCAGGGGTAGTCAACCTTTTAATACCTACCGCCCACTTTTGTATCTTTGTTGATGGTAAAATTTCCTTACCGCCCACCAGTGGAGCAGTAACTCATTTTTAGAAAGGAGGGTTTTAAAATATATATATATATATATATATATATATATATATATATATATATATATATATATATATATATATATATATATATATATATATATATATATAAATGTATTTAGGCTGGAAGAAAGGAGATTTCATCTAAGGCAAAGAAAAGGTTTTTTTACAGTAAGAGCAATAAGGATATGGAATTATCTGCCTGAAGAGGTGGTTTTGTCAGAGTCTATACAGATGTTTAAACTGCAATTGGATAAATACTTGCAAAAACAAAACATACAGGAATATAATTTCTAATTAGTGGGGTAATAGCTGCTTGATCCAAGGAGATATCTGACTGCTATTTTGGGGTAAAGATGGAATTTTTTTCCTAGTTTCTTGCAAAACTGGAAGCGCTTCAGACTAGGTTTTTTGCCTTCTTTTGGATCAACAGCAAAAACATATGTGAGGAATGCTGAACTTGATGGACGCAAGTCTCTTTTCAGCTATGTAACTATGTATCTATTTTTTCCTTTTTTTCCTATGTGTGTCTGTGATATACTGTGTCTGAAGGGTGTAGTATGTGTGACAGGTGCTGTTTGTATAAGTGGTGCTGTGTGTGGGTGAGAGGTGCACTGTGTGGGTGAGGGGTGCTGTGTGTCTGCCTGAGGTGCAGTTTGTCTAAGGGGTGCGGTGTGTGTGTGTGAAGGGTGCTGTGTGCGTGAAGGGTGGATTGTGTGTGTTTGTGTGAGGGGTGCAGTGTGTGAGTGAGGAGGGTGGGTAGACATAATGTTGCAAATCCTGGTGGTCCAGTGGTGGCATGTTCACTTTAGCCTGAAGCTACTCTGGCTGCAGGCTGACTCTCTTGTCCTCCTGCGAGCACAGCACTGTTTCAGAGCGTTGACATGGTAACGCGCAACAGCACTTTGACCAGTCTAATTGTGGGAGGAACACAGAGCCTCCCATGCCCAAGTGCCAGCGGGCCTATGAGGGAGATCTTTGATTTCCTCACCAGCCTGAGAGGGCTTACAGCAAGGATGGCTCTGGATGGGCCGGCAGGGGAGATTAAAGGATCTTGCCTGTCATCCTTGGTCCACGTTTTCTGCAGAACCCACCACCGCCCACCTGAAATCCCATACCACCCACTAGTGGGCGGTAGGGACCAGGTTGACTACCTCAGGTCTAGACTTTGGGGTTAAACTGTTAAGAGTTTAACCCTCAATGTAAGATGATGCCCAAGAACTCATCGCACCATAACAACTTTATGTTCCCCAGAGTGTCCCTTTAAAGGAAAAGTCATAACTTATTCTTTTTAAAATTAAAAGTGCCTTTACCTGTATTATAGCTTCTGTAGAGGCTGTGGTGCCATACCGAAGTAAGTAGTCTAACTAATTTAGTATGTTTTAAAAACTTACCTAGGTCCCACAGACACATCCCGTGCTTCTAGTCCTCTTCTCTAGGAAAATCTAGTTTCTTCTACCGAGCTAACCAGAGCCATGCAGGACTGTGCTAATTGGCAGAGAACACTCAGCTGACACTCTCAGCTCATAAAAGTAATCCTGATCAGCCAGGGGTAACTCTACAGAGCGATATCCAGCATCTCCTGGAGGAGAAATCCAGATATTAAGCAGGAGCCTAGCAGACTCAAGGAAGAGAAGTATCAGATAACAATTTGACAACTATAAACTCAGGATTCATTTAAATGGACACAACTCTTTGGATCCTGCAGATGAATTCAGCAGGAATCCTACGCCGCACAAACCTTTCATATTCAGTAAAAAGTCTAGGAGAATTGTAGTATACTTAAGTGATTTAAAAGTTCTAAACCTGGGAGAGTGACTGACCACCGAGCTGAAAAGGTGCATGGTGTACTAGCTCCGACACTCAGGGCCTAAATATAGCACAAAGCAACTAGTCTGAGGCAAAAAATGCACATCAGTGAGCATTTATAGTCTTCTGCACTATTATGGCACAGCCAAAATGCATAAACAAGCATATATGCATGGAGGAACACTATAGTTACTTGAACAACTACAGCTTATAGTTCTGGTGTCTACAGCCTGCCCCTGCAAGATTTTTAATATAAATCACTGCATCAGGGCCGCCATAAGAAATTTAGGGGCCCCTAACTCAGCTCAGGGTCTCCAAATCCCACCCACAGGAATACACACGCACTGATACAAAAAGGACACAGATACACACACACAAAGATACACACATACTGAAGTAGACATACACACATATAGGCATACATACTGACACACACATACTGAAACATACACACATATACAGAGTGACACACAGACACACACACATAAAGACATACAGACACAAGCAGACAGACATACATACAGACTTACACACACAGAGCTAATTTTTCAGCCACCCTCCTGTTTCTTACCTTTTCCTTGCAGGAGGGTGGCTGGGGTTGATAGGAGTCGGCGTGGCTCTCCTTCTTCAAGGCCTTCACGCTGACTCCCCTCCTTGAGCTGGGAGGAAGTGGCCGGCTTTCACTTCTTTGCAGCAGCACTTGCGTTGCAGCTGCAATTCTTTTTAAAGGGGCCCTGTCGCGCTATTACACGGTCACATAACTGACTGGGCCCCTGAAGATATAGGACCCATAGGATGTCCCTAAGAGCGTGGGCCACCTGATGGGCCCCATCTTCGTGCGGGCCCCGGTGCTTATGCACCGGCGGCAGTTCTGCTGCAACACGTGGGGCCCTGGCGGCCGAGCCCTCCAGGCCCGTGACAACCATCATGGTTGTCACCCCCTGATGACGGCCCTCACTGCATTTTCAGAGACAAACAATTTAGAGCTTTCGAATGATTCAAGATTGGTGCCTTGCAGAACAACGATCTCCTACAAGGGGTCTTCGTCCTCTACATCACCTACCACTAAAGTCTCACCAGATTGCCATAGGGTGAATGCGCCCACTTAACTACCCTAAGGCAACCACATGGTACGTTTGGCGAGGTTGTAGTTCGGGGCCAAAAGTCACACATTGTTCAGGACTGACTTACCTCTGAAGACCAGTGGGGTAACTGATCTCCAGTGATGGAGAATCTCTCTTATAACCAATTGCCTATTGTATATATTTTGCAGGGTAAACACAAGGGGCATTTGGGGGCAGCATTTTTTGAGTGCCTGCAGGAGCAATGGGAACGGTGTAAAAAAAAAAAGTGCAGGAACGCCATTCCCACGCGACTCGAGCCCTGACATCATAGTACATTTTCATAAAGAACTATAGCCGTACAAGGAATAGATGGAAAGAGCACTAGCAAATTGGAAAAGTTAGGTTTTTGATTGATTGTTTTATTTAGAAAACCAGTACCAGACACAAACATTTCTCAGGCACCCACTAGTAGTGTAAGGCCCTCATGTAAGGGGTACCACCATTCACCCCTTGCATTAACCTCACTCAGGGAAGGAGGGACTAAGCCAGGGGTAGGCAACCTACTGCACTAGTGCCATGCATGGCACTCGAGGTGTCTTTCCACAGCACTCAAGGCTGCTAGAGCCAAACAGGCTCTGGCCTATCAGGAGTCTCAGTGAAACTTCAGAAATCTGCTAATACGAAGAGGTAGTGAAGGACAATCCTCAATTAATGCATTGCAGAACATAGAGGAAGTGATCTCAGATCAGTTCCTCCCAGCACTTGTGAATGGGAATCCACACTGTAAAAGAGCAGCCTGCAGCTGCTGTTGTAGCTCCTGTCCTTGACCTGTACCTGGCCAGCCTGGTCTCCACTGGAACCCAGTGAAGCCACCCACACTGCTAGATATACACAGACCTACAAAATAAGCCTCCCCTCATACAAATAATACAAACAGCCCCCACACAAACATACACACAATCCCCCCAAACCCAACACCACTAACAATCCACATACATGAACACAATCCCACATGCAGCCTCAAACAAGCAATACCCCAAACAGCCCCCACACACTACCAAATACTCAATGTGACATATCCATCTACACACAATTCCACAAGCAGCCCTCATACACAGCCGACATTTATATGTATCATACACGATACCATAAACTACTAATGAACATATACAATATAATACATATACGCACAAATACAACGATACAAAGCAATTACAGTAAAAATAACAACCATGACAACCATCATGGTTGTCACCCCCTGATGACGCATTGCACAGAATATGGCAGCATACACACCTCAATTTAAAAAAAATAGGACCAGCAAGCTACGGGACATCACAATCCTATATCGCCACAGTGCTGCTAAAAGGTTGCCTACCCCTGGACTAAGCCATATATAAATGGGAACCATTCCTTTCTAAAAATACATTTTGCTAAATCTGCTCAATTATTGACTGCAAATTTGATTTTTTTTCTTATCATTTCTATTTCATGCATTATGTTATTTAACAATTGTATGATAAACCTGAAAATATCACAGCAATATAGGATTAGGTTTACACCACTCTTTAACTACTCCAATAGTTCTTTCAAAGCGATCTCTGTCTAAAAGGACAAATCAATACAAAGAGATTATATACCCAGAGGGACCACGGTTAAACAAAGGATACAAACAATAGCCAAAAGTCAATTAACAAATAACTTGACCAGCACAAAGATTACACACCGCAGAAACGCAGACTAGCCTTTCAGGCAAAATCTCTAACAATACCATTCTCAGAAGAGGAGGTCATGCAAACACTTCAATCACTACCAAAACACAAAGCTCTAAAACTCGGAAAAAAAAAAAACATCTCTTGGTTCCGCACCTAACCTTCGTATTTAAACCTAGGACATATTCCGAAATAATTGTTCGCACATATTGTAACCCTGCTCTTTATCCCCATTAATATTTATTCTAGCCTTAGAACACTTAATCCCACATTACAAAAGGGAAACGGACATCCAAGACTACCAGACTAAAGTGGGAGAGAGGATAAAAAAAATTAACAGGGAAGACACAAGCATTACAAATACCCTTGAATACAGTACAAACATTGAAAAAACCTATAACATTGACTAGAGAGAAACATATATAGCTTAGTTAAGGGTCAACCTAACCAAATCCTTGCATGCCCTAATCAAGGAAAATCACTCCAAACTTCTGTCCAAAGCTGACCAAACTCTCACAAAATGGATAAAACTACTACTATTTTGGTTGCAACAAATACACATCACCAAAATTATGATATTACCAATCATTCTTTACCTCTTCCATAGTTTTCCCATGGCACTTCCCAGTACGTGATTGAAGAAATTCCAAATGTTAACCAATTGTCACATTCGGAAACGTAACCTTCTCATAAGAACAATATGGTTGCCGGTTGCTTTAGGGGTTCCAGACATAAGATCTCTCAACATGCACATACAAACAAACCCCTATATAGCTGAAAATAGAAAATGAAAACATTGCTCAATTATCTATCCAACAGCTGATGTTGACACCATAATGGAAATTCACGTACGCCAACCACATGTTGACCTGCATCAGGTTTTCCCTGAGAAAATGGAATCAGTCGGTAATCAAACTATGTAACCCATATCATCTCTTATAAACAGCTCTGTTGAAATCCCTACAGTTGTACACTAAAAGATTTAACATGGGTAACTGACATACTACACGGTGATGGAGATAAGGCAACTATTAGATGCAAAATGAATAAAACCCTTCACAGATCTGGGGGTAGAATTCTCACTCCTTTCAAAATGTACCTTTCACAAATTTTGTTGGGGGATTAAATGCTGGAGCAAACCGTTATCACTATGTTAACATTTAATTGCACAGATTATTAAACTCAAGAAAAAAAACTCAAGAAAACTACCAACAGTCTTATACATTGGCAAATAAACTATTGATGAAATGGTTTTATAGTGCCTCAAGTTTAGCTCACATTTTCTCCTCAACATTCCTGAGTGTGCTGAAGATGTTAAAGATGAGGGCTCTATGTTACATATATGTTGGGCATGTCCATCCTTACGGACTTTTTGGAACCAAATACATACTATGATAAGTCAGGTAACCTCAGTTAGAATAAACTTTCTCCAGAACTCTGTTTGCTGGATAAGTTTCCCCTGCAAATAATGGAATCTGTCAAATTTACCAATACATAGCTTGACCGCAACAAAAAATAGTTTAGAGGCGTCGTGAAAATTTACATCTCAAACAGTAACCAATAGGCTACATCAAACTAGCAGGTATGAAGCCATGGTAAACATTATTTGAAGAAATACAAGACAGACAATAGGTGGATCACACGTCTGGATGCATCTAAAAGAAACAAAATAATATAGTGCAATATTGCCAATATATATAATATATGGATGTTATGGGGATAAAGTACTCACAAGCCTGGAGCCAAATAATAACATATGGCTCTCATGAGTGATGCAATGGGACTTTTCAGTAGGATGTCCCAGTTATTTGAAGAAGTTTGGAGGTCTTGGGTAGATACATATACATTATTTTGAAATAAAGCTATCAATGCTGACAGAGTTTACACTATAATGTAAAGGGATATTGTTCAATACAAACAACAAAATAAACAGGGGAGCTTTTATTTCATAAACACCAGTGAACGTAACGTGCATTAGCGGTAATACCTTTTTAGTATCCTGAAGTGCAAGTATGGTATATACACCTTTAAAAAAAATTAACACTTAAAAACATTAAAAAAAATTTAAAAATAAAGATTTTTTTTTTTTTTTAAATAACAAAAACTGGTGGGGTGCTGCCCCAATTTCCCCTACAGTCTCCACTGCAGACTGGCAATCCAAGAACACTATCTGTGTAATATGGCGCAAGATCTATAAGATGTCGGTTTCTGTGAAGCTGAATGTAGCCAAACTCCACAGGGTACCCCATTTTGCAAAGGATGCATAGTGGAGGATTAATCTGTTATAATAGATCCCAGTAACGACCAAACCTCGTGAAAACATGGCAACCTACGATAAAGGTAAGGTAAGTGCTAAAAAAAAAAAAAGTCACCAACTAGCAATGAAAACAGAACTGTGACCAAGCAGAATACAGTGATTAGGTTTTAAATGACTACATTTTATAACCCTTCCACATCCCAATACCCTCCTAAAAAAACATAAAAATAAGTACAACCATGAGTTGTACTTGAGTGGCTTTTTCAACTTATTAAAACACTTTCTTCTCTATGGTTTGATTTTGGCATAATAAAACTATCTGACTCAGAGATTCCAAAAGCTCAACACTTCCTCTGTCTGTCATGCTAAGCACAGTGTTACATAATGGGTCTCCAAAACCGGTATGAATATTTACCTAAGAGCATTTCAGATGTGGATAACTTCTCAGTCACAAGTGAATTGTTGGTATAATTAACTGCAGTAACGTGGTCTACAACAGATATTTGCAATGTTGCTAATTCACAAAGATGATAATAAGGAAAAGTACATTTCTCTGTTAAAGGAACACTAAGCACCATAACTATTATGTAGTGGTTATGGTTCCAGGAGTGCCCTGGCACTCCACCCCCCCAATGTAAGTAGTCAAACCATTTTATAGAATGGGTTGACTCCTTAGCTGAGACTCGCCTCCACTACTGTTTTTGGAGAGTCTTAAAGGGACACTATAGACACCTAGTTCACTTCAGCTCACTGTCCCCCTTAGTCCTGTTTACATTGCAGTACCAAGACTACATTTATTTTTATTTTAAGCATTCGGGTCAGACCGAAGTAAAGTCCAGAACAAATTCAGGCTCGTTTGGGCTGGAGTTCAAAAATCAACATATTGTATATAAACAGGGCAACCAATTTCTAGATTTTGTGGTCTGACTTAAGTGACATAACCATGTGAAAACAAATACACAAAAGTAAGTCCTGCGCTCACACTCCCACTACTCTTAGGTGGCAACAATTACCATAGTACACATCAGCTCCAATACATACAATAAAAACCAAATAAAAGTTACTTGCGCACTATCCCAAATCTCAATGCATATTTAAATAAGTGGAGGTTTCTAGTAACTCCAGTGGTGTGGCAGGGTGCTTACATCTAATGGCCATTGGAGTTACTAAAAACCTCCAGCTATTTGAGTACGTAAAGGCAAAGGCGGCTCTAGACTTTATGAGGCCTTAGGCGAAACTCAAACATGAGGCCCCACTAACATCCAATGTGAAAAAATGATAGGGTTGCATTTTGTGTGTATAAAGAGCAGTCGTATATAAAGGCGGGCTTGCAGCGCTGGATACAGAGAGTTAGTCGTGTATACACAAGTACTGGTGTGAAGGGGTTGTTGGAAACAAAAATGAAAATGTATTTTAAACAAAAAAAGCTTTTAATAAAATCAGTTACCATATAATAAAGTGTGTATGATGTATGTCTTCAGCTGGTGACTGTGACAGGGTGAGTAAAGGGGTACCAGTGGCAGGGAGTTGTGAGAAATAATGAGGGAGGGAGAGTATGATATGGTTTGATGAGGGAGTGTGACAGGGCGAGTGGAGGTAAGTCAGGGCAATAGTGGCATGGTAGAAAGGGACGAGTGTGACAGGATTGGATGGATTAATGTGACAGGGTAAGTGTGGCATAGTTGGGGGGAGTAAGTATCACAGGGTTGGTGTGAAGGGTGAATGTGGCATGGTTGGAGGAGGGAGTGTGACAGGGTGAGTGTGACAGAGTGTGATGGGATTAGAGGCATTAATGTGACAGGATAAGTGTGGCGGGGTGGCGGGAGAGTGACAAAGAAGGTGAGTGTGACACAGTTAGGGAGGTTAATTTGACAGGGTGAGTGTGGCAGACCGAGAACAGGTGCGAATGTGACAGGATTAGGAGTGGTTAATGTGAGTGTGGATATGTAAAGGGGCTGAAAGTTTGGGGGGGGTGTGACAGTGTGTGAGTTGTGACAATGTGTGGGGAGGCGGACAGTGTGTGAGAGTATGGTGACACTACATTGTGGGGGATGACTGTTGTGTGAGGCAGGGAGACAGCGAGTGGGGCAGGGTGACAGTTTGTGTGAGGGGGTGACCCTGTGTGTGTGGGTGACCCTGTGAAGGCCATTGTGTGACCTTGTGGGACGGGGTGACTCCTGTGAGGGAGATGGGTGTTAATGTGTGGGAGGGGTAATACTGTGGGGAGTAGGGTGATGGTGTGAGGGGGTAATACTGTGAGTAAGGGGAGATTGTGCAAGAGGGTGTGATGAAGGGGGTGATACTCATGAGGGCGGGGGTAATACTGTGGGGGTACTGGGAGGGGGTAATACTGTGAGGGGATAATGCAGTGACTGAGGGGGTAATAGAATGGAGGGGATACTGGTAGAGAGAGAGTAATACTTTGAAGGGGGGATACTGAGAGGGAGCGGGTGATGCTGTGAGGGAGGGTGGTAATACTGTGAGGGTGGAATTCTGTGGGGGGTAATGGTGTGAGGGAGGGTGGATGATACTGTGAGGGAGGGGGGTAATAATGTGAGGGGGGAATTCTGTGAGGGGGGATACTGGGAGGGAGTTGGTGATAATGTGAGGGGGGATACTGGGAGGGAGAGGGGTGATAGTGTGAAGGAGTGGAACATTGGGAGCGAGGGGTGATAGTGTGAAAGAGAGGGGATGCTGAGAGGGAGGAGGTGAAGGTGTGAGGGAGGAGGATACTGTGAGGTGATAGTGTGAGGGAGGGGGTGATAGTGTGAAAGAGAGGGGATACTGGGAGGGAGGGGGTGAAGGTGTGAGGGAGGGGGGGCACTGAGAGGGAGGGGGTGATAGCGTGAGGGGGGATCCTGGGAGGTGATAGTGTGAGGGAGGGTAACACAGAAGGAGGAGATAGTGTAAAAGAAGGGGGATAATAGGAGGGAGGGTGTTGAAGGTCTGAGGTAGGGTGGGTGATCGTGTGAAAGAGGGGGATACTGGGAAGGAGGGGGACCTAGTGGGAGGGAAAGGGGTGATCGTGAAAGAGGGGGGATAGTGGGAGGGAGGGGGGGAAATAGTGGGAGGGAGAGGGGTGATCGTGAAAGAGGGGGGGGATAGTGGGAGGGGGGACATTGGGAAGGAGGGGGTGATGGTGTGGAAGGGGGGTACTGGGAGGGAGGGGTAGTAGTATGAAAGAGGGGGATACTGGGAGGGGTGAAGGTGTGGAAGCAGGGGTACTGGTAGGGAGCGTGGTGATAGTGTTAAGGAGGGGGTTACTGGGAGGGGGTAAAGGTGGGGGGATACTGGGAAGGAGGGGGGTGATGGTGTGGATTCTAGTGGGCTAGATTAAATTCTGTACAAACTGCAACATGTCCAAATTTGGCCCAATCAGTTGATTTTACAAATTCCCTACGAACTGAAATGTAGCTGAATTTCGAACCAAATGACGTGTGCAGTGGATGAGCATGAATTGATTTGCAATTCAAAATTCTGCCTGTGGTGTCAAAAAATAGATTGATGGGACAAAAAGATTATTGACGGCTAGCAGACAGTCATTAAATGTTTGTTTTTTTGCTCAAGTGATCAACAGAGGAAAAAAGTGATAAAAATTTAAAAATATATATATGAATATAGATTTACACACACATATATATTTATTTATTTTTACTGGCCCTCATTCTTCCCCTCTATTGCTTACTTTTTCTCACTTTATATGTAACCAAATGAAGGGAAAATGTGTGTACTGTAAATATATATACATAATTATAATAATTTTGTAATACACACATTGATCCATTTTCAAACCTTTTTTCCCCCCATCTTATTTGTTTTCTCGAAATCTTTTTTCTCAACTTTATTTTGTTAATTTTCAGGCAAATTGGTCCAGCCAAAACAATTTTTTTACATTGTGCCCAACTCTACAATCTTGCACCAGGCACAGAAACTTTAGCATGAAAAGGCTCATGGCAGCCCTTTGAAAGGGAGTGATTTTGGTCTGGAAAGCAATATGTGAATTCAGGCAGAATAAACAATCCCATCATTACAACAACAAGTGTGCCACTTCATCCATGTCATATTTGTCAAGAACTATATTTTCAAGAATTCAGAGTGGGAAAAAAATTCCTCATATTTTCTAAAATTTTGTTGAGTTGTAACAGGAAACCCATGTCTGCTTCTCTACCTGTGGAAGTCAAATTAATTAATGCTACACAGTGTGAAATGTCTCACTGGACTATAAATCCCTTGGCATTTGCTAGTCTTTGGCGTAGTTACTGAAAATGGCTGCCTGCTATCATTTTAAAGGTGACCATGGAGACAGAGAGGAATTCAAATTCTGAATTATAAAATTTGTGAAAGGTTTGATCCACTTTTAAAAACTATATAGACATGCAATGACGAAATAGGAAATCGTTCTGTAAAAACAACGTTTGCAAGTAATGAATAGATGTTGATGAAAGATGAACGAGTAACATGCTGTTAAATGAGTGGTGTTAGTTCTACAGGCACCCGCAGACAGTGTTACAGATAAGAGGATATATTTTTTACCTTTAACTCTCACTGATGTTACACCCTGACTTTTCTTTTTGTTTTGTTTTTTGTTTTGTTTTTTTTTTTGGGGGAGAGGGGGAAGAGGGTTTGAAGGGATGTAGAAAAAGTAATAATTTTGAAGTTAAAATTACTTGCGGTAGGGCTGGCAGACACTTTTGGATTTGCAGTACTTCTGTTGAAGGGTGTTGTCTTATTACTAGCATTTGTAGCATTATTAATATGGAAAAGGTTGGTTTTTGAGGTCATTGGTAATGGGGTATGTAGTAGCAATATTTTGACTCAGTGCAATAGAAATAAATTATGTCTGTTACTATACAAGGTATAGCATGTATGTTGGGAAAAATGTTTCAAACATGTTCTGTTTGTCTGTTAAGTCAAATAACCACAGCTGTTAACTATGGGTTCTAACCAATACTTTGTGATATTAACGTTCAATGGCTGAAGAGTTTCACCTAATAATTGTCCAGCTTATACATGACGCTGCACAACTTTTGTCACAAAATGTAGTTGTCTGATCTAGATGGTTGCTTTGTGACAAATTGTTGACCGCCCATGTAAAAATAGTGTAAGCCACATATAAAATAAGCCTTAAAGGACCACTATAGACACCCAAACCACTTCAGCTTAATGATGTGTATCTGGGTGCCAGGTCCAGCTAGGGTTAACCTTTTTTTCTATAAACATAGCAGTTTCAGGGAAACTGTTATGTTTATGTTAGGGTTAATCCAGCCTCTAGTGGCTGTCTCTCGTGCTTCTCACTGTGATTTTTACAGTGAGAAGACACCAGCGTCCATAGGAAAGCATTGTAAATGCTTTCCTATGAGACTGGCTGAATGCACGCGCGGCTCTTGCCGTGCATGCGCATTCAGCCGAAGAGGAGAGAAGGTGGAAAGGAGGAGGAGAGCTCCCCGCCAGGCACTGGAGAAAGAGGTAAGTTTAACCCCTTCCTCTATAGCCCGGCTGGAGAGGGACCCTGAGGGTGGGGGCACCCTCAGGGCACTATAGTGTTCCTGGCACTATAGTGGTCCTTTAACAATAAGTCAGATTCATTAATATTTTTGGAAAATAAAAGTATATATTTACATATACACATGGTAGCTGCACTTACCTGAACAAGTATATGTTATAAGAGTGCTGCTGGGTTTTTTTGTTCTGTTTTTTTAACACCTAAAGTAAAAATGTTGTGGGTTTAGTTACAGATTATGATCATACATTGCATAAGCCTGCCACAACGCCAAAGTACCCAAGTTGTTATGCAATGTATGATATGCGGATATGCCTAGGTTAGGGGTTTTATAAAAAAAATAACACATTCTGTAACCTTTGAAACTGCGGTTTAGTGAATGAGTGAGTGCGCTGCATCTTGTATATTGTATGTGTGTGTATATTATTTATTTATAAAATACTTTACCAGGAAAGATACATTGAGATTTCTCTCGTTTTCAAGTATGTCCTGGGTCCACAAAACAATGCATTGATACAATAGGGTACAATAAAATACAAAAGCAATATTAATACACAATATATACAAAATTTAACATAGAACAGGTAGGAAATATATGATCAACCATGACAGGTGCATTCTGTTTTGAGGTATGTAGAGCGGGATCTCTTAAATGACTTTAGGCTTGGGGAAGATTTGAAAGTGTGTGGGAGGTCATTCCATAATTACGGTGCTCTGTAGGAAAAGGAAAATAAAGTGCTGGTACTGGATCGGAGGTTATAGGAGGTGGGAACAGCCAGGAAGAGCATTCTGCTGAGGTAGGGTGGGATCGTCCCAGAAAAGCTCTAAAACACAAGGCTGAAAAGATGATGGGTGCATCTGGATTCCAGCGACAGCCAGTTTAGTTATTTTAGCATGTCACAATGTGGGTCCTGTAATTACATTGTAGCACAAATCGGCTGGACGAGTTATACAATGTATTGAGTTTATTAAGGTGGGTTTGCGGTGCAGGTGCATATACTACATCCCCATAATCAATGATTGGCATCAGCATTTGCTGTACAATCTTTTCCTTTACTGTAGGGCTTAGGCAGGATTTGTTTCTGTAAAGGGCACATAGTTTTGGATAAAGTTTAGTTTTTCTATGTGGAGGTCAAAAGATAGATTGGGGTCTAACAACATACCCAAGTATTTGAAAGAGTGGACTGCGGTCAGTGTGTTATTTGAATTTGTTTTGATGGATAGGTGGGAATTGTGTAATTTGTGTAATTTAGGTACTGTTTCAAAGTTCTTTGGGACTGTTTTGTCAGTGTTTAGGAAGAGTTTGTTTTTTGCGATCCACTTTTCTACCTCTGTAAACTGGTCTTGGAGCACAGCCTCAAGTTGCGGTAGATTGGATTTGCTTGCATAGATTACAGTGTCGTCTGCGTACATGTGTACATTTGAGGATTTTCATACATTAGGTACATCACTTATAAATATCTCTTAACTCTTTTGTATCCTTTTAAAGGTACTATCTGGATGCTCCGAACTACTGTGGTTTTAAACAGCGAACTTTTACCCCTGCTACAGCATCTAACCCCCACAATATCAAGGAACTCTGGGACATCTGAATGCACATTTTTCTTTGGAATGTATATTGCCATAAGATATCAAAAATAGAAGCAAGGCTTACTGGCAACCAATAGATATTGTATCATACAGAATGGCTGTACATACATATATTTTCTTTTTTAGAATATCAGTAGAGTGCCCCCTTTTTATTTTACTTGGCGCCAACATGATTTTAATATATAAATAATTTGAATAGATGTCACATGACTGACAGAAGGAGGGAGTTGCTGTCAGAGATGGACACATATTGTGAACGATCTGATACATATGGTCGAAACCAGGTTAGCGGACAATCACCAATACCTGAGTTTTTGAGTTTTGTGGAGTAGTATGTCGTGGTCTACTGTGTCAAATACCTTTGCAAAATCAAGGAAAATAGCTCCAGTTAGGTCTCCTTGTTCCATGCCAGTTTGGAGGTCATTGCAAACTTTTAAGAGGGCAGTTATAGTGGAGTGATTTGGGAGAAAACCCGATTGATCAGGGGTCAGTTAGATTGTTGGTAATACTAAGATTTTTTTACAATACTGGGAGCAATGATATTGGGTAATAGTTAGAAACCAAAGTAGTGTCACCATTTTCATGGACAGGCACTACTCTTGCAGTCTTCCAAAGTTTGGGTATGTATCCAGACA
Organism: Pelobates cultripes; assembly: GCA_933207985.1. Classification (NCBI taxonomy): domain Eukaryota; kingdom Metazoa; phylum Chordata; class Amphibia; order Anura; family Pelobatidae; genus Pelobates; species Pelobates cultripes. The sequence goes on from OW240923.1 coordinate 41,912,937, forward strand.
CCAAGGAATCGTTAATTAGGGTTGTGACAGGTGTAGCAATTGCCCGCACACTGATCAGGTCCAGACTGGTTTTTCAAATCCCAGTCACTAATGACACTAAGAGATACAGGTCTAAAATTTAACTTGTCTATATTGGGTCTTTGCAAATTTAGTGGGGTCGATCCACATTTGTAGTTTCAGGATGCGTGTCATTTATTAGCTTGGCAATCAGGGTAGTGGAGCATCTGACAAAAAAAATTGTTAAAGGCATTTGCTACATCTAAGGGAAGTTGCAGGGTTTGGTTATCCACTTTGACAGTGGAGGGTTGGAAGTGGATTGGGTGAGTTTGTAATTTATTTATGATTTTCCAAAAGTTTCTAGGGTTTGATAGGTTATTGTTCAAATTTTCACAGAAATATTGGCCTTGGCCAATTTTGTTTGTTTTGTGCATATTTTTTGCCATTGTCTATACGCACAGTGATTGTTCCTAGAGCCAGTACGCTTGAACTTTAACCACAATGAATCCAGAAACTGGTACATTTGGATAAGGTCAGCTGTGATCCAGTTCATATCTGCTCCTTTTACTCTCACCTTACGCAGCGGGGCATGCAAATTCCAAACTTGTAGAAGTTCAGACTGAAAGAATTCAACTAAATATATTATATTTATGTAAAAAGATATTCTAGTTCTGCTATTTTTTTATTTTAGTTTTTTTGCTACTTTGGCTTAAGTAATTCTTGATTTAGTAAAGAAAATCTGTTTTGTAGGAAGCTGTAGATGTATACATGTGTTAACTAGCTACAAATTGGCTAAACCTTTGCCGGCGAAGAACATTTCCCATGTAAATATAGTTTTAAAAAATTTACTATGTCAAAGATAGTCATTACTGAGCTAGAATGAGCATGTTGTCTCTTAATTCATAAACACCTTTAAAAATAATAAACCACACAATAGTAAGAAGTCAAAGCATTTTAGAACAGTTTGACTTCTAACCCAGAGACTGGTGAGCCGCCCTCCCTGCCTTCCTCTACATCCTTTGGGTTTAACTCATAGGCTGACAATGATCAACTGACTCTCTCAGCCAATGAGATGGCCCTGCACTTCCTGCTCTCTAAAATAGTGGAGGAAGGGAGCATGCCGGTGAACCTCAATTAAAAAGTCAGGCCGTTGAGGTGTGGTACCAAGGCACTCATGGCAGCATAACCACTAATGCGAACTATAGTGGTTATAGAGCTTAGTGTGTTCTCTTAATGTAATATTGATTTCAATAGCAAGTTGTAGCCAGTTTTTGTATCCAACATAGCCCCTTATGTATGCATTTTTCTAAATCTTTTCTCTAAAAATAAGGGATGTTTTAAGCCTAATTTCAACAGCTTAAAAAGAGCAACCGTGCGTGTTATAGTTGCAAAACTGCCAGAGTATAAACGGTAATGTTACTTATACAAGTCAATTTGTTCACGACAGGATAGCCATGGGAAGTATATGCGTGTTTACTTAGCAGGAAACATTCTAGTGGTGTATGATGATTAAGTTTGAAACTGCATTTTGCACAGAGGTAGAAAGTGAATAGAATAACGTAAAGGCTGACCACATTGCTATTTGTTCAGAGGTGTCTACAAAAGAAAGAAAAAAAGGCACACTTCAGAACTGTAGTCAGTAAAATGTAGACAGCAGTTTTTATTTCAACACACAGGAAGCCTGTGTTTTTCCAAAAATTACATATTGAAACCAATAGATGTACTATGCACATTTGAGTAAGAAAAAAAGAAAATGTTACAATAACAACGTACAAACTACATAAGTGGTAGTCTCTGTTCCATACCTTACCATCCAAAGCTCGGTGGAATATACCGTGGTTGCAGTAGAAGAGGGTAAAATGATAACCATAATCTTGAAAACCTGAAACATGTTAAACAACTATTTTGCAATGGCACTTGTTCTTTCTGGCCTTCTATATTAATAGAAACATGGACTGAAAGATATATATCCGGGATTAAAGGAACTCTGTAGGCACTATAACTGTTCCATCTTTTTAAAGTGGTTTTAGTATCTGGAGTTCCCTGGTTCTGTCCTTTCTTTCAGTGTTAAAACAAGCCCGTCTCCTCTCTGCTGCTTGGTCTAATGTAAAAGCCTTAAAGGAACACTATAGGGTCAGGAACACAAACGAGTATTCCTGACCATATAGGGTTTAACTATTTAGGTGACCGGTTCCCCACCCTTTATCCCCCTTCAACAGGTATTCCCTGAAAAGGCAATGTTTACATTAAAAAGCCTGCAGGGACATGCTATACTCACCAGAACAACTACATTAAGCTGTCTCTGTGCCCCTTTAAGTAGCAGTGGATGACTGTAATTAGCTGACAGTGTCAGCTGACTCCTTTGGGTCTATCACTACACCCATTGTTGGTATGAATAGGTAAGACTAGAAGGAAGTGTGTAATCTCTGCCTTAGACATACCATCAGTGAGGGTGGGGCTGTGGGAGGCCAGGAACCCATATTTAGTGTTAAACTCCTTGAAAATGGTTTAACGCTGAATGGAGGGACAGCACCAGAGGACTCCAGGCACTAAAACCAATGGGATTAGATGAAATATTTATAGTGCCTACAGTGTCCCTTTAATAAGGTTTGTGGAGGTTGCCACAGTGAGAAACAAAACCACTTTACATCCAGCCCTATTTATGGAATCACACAATGGACAAATGTCATCAGTGGTGCATGGTGGAGCAGAACCAGATACATTTATAGCAGAGAAGGTTCCCATCTATCTGATCTCTCAAAGCAAATCACACTGAAACCTGAGGGTAGGGTAAAATGTCTGATTATACAAACAAATAGGATCCCACAAATGGACCTGCGGACCTTCTTGTGATTTAAGATTAAAAGCTAGATTTGATTGGACCCTGAAAAAGTGTGAAAATATTTATAAAGTTACAAAAAATTTTTAGCAAGGTCAGGCTATTTAAATGTTATGATGGAAATATATTTTCTGGTGCTAGTTATAGAGTAGATTATTCAGCAGGAGCGTCAGAACATAACAGAAAGACATATTAGTGAAGAACACTGCTCATGTGTAAAATGGCCTATTGAACTGAAAATTATAGGCTATAACAGCCAAAAGGGGAAGATACCACACTGCATGGCTATGTGGGCCTAAACTTAAAAAAATCCCATTTAAAATTTACTCACAGTTCATGGTACAACCATCTGTATATGTTTATATTGCGATGACCGTCATTATTAGACTTGTGCATTGGTTTTTGGATGAATGCAAATTCGTTTTAAGTTTGGGCAATTCGTTCATTCCTAAGAATCTAATTACGCATGAATGAATAGCATTTATAATGAAATAAACGAAAAGCTAATTGCCTGTTTGGCTGCAGCTTATCTCCTCGCAATTAGTATCTTTAAAAATAGAAACAGAGATGAGCTTGCTTCCTTCCCCCAACACGATGGTCTCTGGCATTGAAGGGGGGTACTATTTTACATCCAATGCATCCCTCACCCAATGCTGTGGGTGAGGGGTTAAAATTAACATTTTTGCATGGCTAGATTCTGAGACCTGCAGTTTGACATATTTTGCTCACTTCTTATGTCAAACAGCCCATCTCAGAATCTTAATTTTGGCATCTCACCTGTGGCACTGGATGAGAGTAGGTATGAGTGGAGGTGTAAAAGCGTACCCTCAACCCCAAAGGTCAGGGGATTGAGGAAAAGCAGCAGCAAGGAGCAATGAGTGGAAGGTTAAAGGAACACTATAGGGTCAGGAACACAAACATGTATTCCTGACCCTATAGTGTTAAAAACACAATCTAGCTCCCTCTGGAACCCCTGGCTCCACTTTGCCTCCCTAAATATAGTAAAAACCTTACTTGCATTCAGGTCTGCTGCTGGCTTTGCCTCTGACATTCCTGCATGTCTGACATCATCAGAAGTGATTCTGTGAGCCAATCACAATGCTTTTCCATAGGACTGGCTGATGCTATCAAGGAGGCAGATCAGGGGCAGCGCCAGCACAAGTCAAACACAGCCCTGGCCAATCAGCATCTCCTCATAGAGATGCACTTAATCAATGCATCTGTATGAAGAAAGTTCAGTGTCTGCATGCAGAAGGTGGATGACACTGTCCCAAGAAGCACCTCTAGTAGCCATCTGAGGAGTGGACAGTGGAGGTATCCCTAGGCTGTAATGTAAACACTGCATATTCTCTGAAAAGACAGTGTTTACTGCAAAAAGCCTAAAGGGAATGATTCTACGCTCCAGAACAATTACAATAAGCTGTAGTTGTTCTGGTGACTATAGTGTCCCTTTAAAAATAAAAATCGGTTTGTTTGGATTGCATTTGAAATGGAAAAATGCAAATAAACTGAGACAGACAGAACCAAAGCATTAACGAATTTCAGTTTGTCAGAATTAGTTCATATTATTTTGATGAACTAATTTGGAAGAACCAAATTTTCTCTCTGTGCACAAGTCTAGTCATTAATTGGTTAAATGAAAATGCAAGGGAGATAAGAGTTTCTCTCATTATTACTTGATGACTGGTAAATTGTCTGTGCAGAACAAAAAAAGAGAGATTTATAAGGAGAAAGAAATATCACCAAACTCTCAATCTGTACTAAATCTCACTTAAAAAAGATGTCAGAAGATACATAAATATTAGTATAGAGCAATCCAAATAGTGTAATCTGTACAAACCAATATTCATTGAAACTAAAAACAATACAACATTGTCAAGTCTCTTTGTATAGAGAACACAAAATAATAATCCAATTAATAAGAGAACACGTTCTATTGTGTTATCGGGTTCAGAGAACTGTTTGGTTGTAAACACTGTAACACAATCTGAGTTTTTCTTTGACACATTTAGTTACAACACGTATTTTCTGAAAGATAGACAGACAACAAAGTCTTTTTTTTTTTTTTTTTAAAGAAGCTAAATATTATAGGATAGATCACGTTTACAGATGACAATTATATTCTTGCAAAAACATGGCTCTGCCAAAATTCAGAAATTAATTTCAGCGTAATTTCAGTATGAATAAAGTTTAGATGGGAATTCCATGCTGGTGCTGATCATTACTTTACTGCATTAAAACAAACATTTAGCAAATAATAATAAGTGTGCTGCAGTGATCTTTGCTCAGTCTATGTATCGGCTGATAACCTAACATTTGTTTATCCTGGGGTTTTTTTATCTGCATCGATTCTTTTTTTTTAATAAAAAAATTAGCAATTTGGGGGGCACAGCTACAGCTCAGACGCCATATTTCACAGCTCCGTGACCAAACTCACTAATTTGACAATAACTGCAATTTTGTCTGAAAACCATCTAAGAGTGTTTGCCTCAAGTGGGCAAACTCCTGCAGACCACGCTCATGCCCTTCCAATTCGGATCGCCCACCGTGCCATCCAGTAAGATCTGACGGAGGCTTAGGCCTGAAAGCCTGAAGGCCGCACCTACCAACGCCGAACTCCTTGAGGACTGGTGTAACTACAATCCTCCCTACCTGAACGCCCCCAAAACTGCAACTATGGGTCAAAAGACTCAGAAACTACACATGGCACCACTTCAAGAGGCAAGGGATATTGGGGCACTTCTCAAATGCACGAGGTCCAGACCGGTGGAGCACTCAGCTCATTCTGCCAACTGGGAGGCCTCTGATGATGAAGAGAGTATGATGGAGTTCAGGCCTGAAAGCATTCAACCATCTACTTCGGCCGCAACAAGTGAGACTGACAACAGCAACTAAACAGGACATCTCAGACCTATATGACAGAATCAGACTGTTATTTGATGCTGACATTGCCCTGGTGAAAACTGAGGTCCAAACAATTGAAGCATCGAGGAAGATGTGAATGAGGTCAAGCAAGCCCTGGCAGCCATTGCAGACACTGTTCAACAAATGCAAACCTCACACTCCTTCCTTTACTTTTAATTCATTCTTAATTCTCGTTTTATTGAAGAACCTTGCTAGACTTTACCTCAGAAACTTCATGGTAGCTATAAAGGAGTTGCTAAGATATGCCCCCAAAAGCACCATATTGTACAAAGATGTATGCTTGTATGGAAAATGGAAGCAATGTGATATTTTATATTGCTGTAGTTATGAGTAATAAAAAAACAACACAGGCACAGCTATATGATTATTCATAGCATTATATAGCACCAATATATTTTGCCGCTCTTTACAATTCTAGAATGGAGATATCGGAAAACAAATAACTGACTTACACAAATTCAAGAGAAGAAGGCACTGCTTACACTAGCTTATAAAAAACTAATTACAGTGATATATCCACAATACATATTAATTTTAGACACCTTTGTGTTAGCCAACTTTCCTGACCCAGGATGACGGTTTCCTTGGGGTCTAGTGGTAATGGGCTAAAGTAACCAGAACTTTAACTCTTTCACTGACTTTTTTTAGAGGATGGAGAAGATGTGATATGACATCACAGCTTCCCAACACAGCCTTGCGCAAGCTGAATATTGTGCAGTAAGTTGCTCCCTCTGTGGCACGTCTGTAGTCTGGTCGGGTTAGTGGAGATGTTTGAAGGCATAGCGTTAACGGAGCAATTCAAGCACCGCAGCGACTACAGCGTTCTGTAGTGGATATAGAACTGGAAATGCCTTGGCGACCACTAAATAGAAAAAGTCAAACAGTTTGACTTCTTACCTGAGATCTGCCAGGTGCTGCTTCCAGTCTAGTCTCGGCAGCCAAGACAGCAGGAAGTTTATGCTTAGAAGCTTCTGTTTGCTGTCCCGAGCTAAACCCTGTTCTGAGCTTAACCTCAACCCACATTCCAAAAAAAGGTTTGACTATTTCTACTGGGTAGATACCAATGCACTCCTGACACCATAACCACTACTGTGCTGTCATGGTTATGGTGCTTGGAGGTTTCTTTTAAGTTAATGCGGAAAACCACCAGAAAAATTATTTCAGTTGAATTTTCACAGTGAAGGTCTCATGTGTTCAGTCAACTGTGACCATATTGCTATGACTTCTAGCTCCCTAATTTTGGAGCACAAACCAAGAAAGTTATGGTGGTGAAAAAAAGTGATTGAAAACCCCTTCCACCTGAGGTCAGTGGATATTAAATAAATTGTTAAACAAATCTGAACACACCAGTGAAGCCATAAGACTTACTTTTCCCAAAGAAATCTCAAATTTGCAGCGATGTTACTAACCCAAGGGATTCTGGGTGGGCATATGCAAATGAGTTCCACAAAGAATCCCCTTTTTGCCTCATTATTCCATTTTAAACATGGATTCCTTCAAGTTTATGTTTGCTGTATACAACACCTTTGAAACACAATTCATGAAGAGATGCAAAGCCAGTGAACCACTCATGGACAGCTGTTTTAAAGCAACTCATCAGCTCTCTAATTTTGTAGTTAAAAATCAACATCATTGTAGCAGCAAGAGACTGTCAACTGCTGGATTCCCTGCCTGCTCCACTTTTCTGTGCAGGTTTTGTTGGTAAAAAGAGTGTGCATGCCTTGAAAAGTACCCAGTGATTTCTAAATATTCTAAGTTTCATGTGGAACAAACAGGGGTCATTATTTACGTTTTTGACATGTTATGGGCTGATAAAATACATGCATTAAAATATTTTTCTTCGCTTTCAGTTAAAAAACATGAAACAAAACACACACACAGTACCCTACTTGTATTAATGACAGAGTTAATGAATTAAAAATACCAAATTCTATACTTGAGAACTAGGATAAAACATTTTAAGCAAAATAAACAATAAGCAAACCAAGAACAGTGGTTATATGTCATCATACCATACAAACACAAGCCCAATTTACCGGAAATCTAAAACACAGTCATTTTGAGAAAGTCCCATTATTTGGCATAGTTAATCCATCACACCGTAGCAGGACAGCAGAACCCTGGCACAAAAAGATAGCAGCCATCCTTCAAATTACAGAGACCTAATGAGACGTCACAGCACTTACTGCCACTTGCACGAACGCCCCTGTGTGTCCTTTGTAAAGCCACAACTAGAAAGCAGGACCCTTATCTACTTTCTCTAGCACTGTTTTGTCTGTGTTGTCAAATACCTTGTTGGCTGGTCTGCTGTCATTTCATTAGGATACAAAAAGACCATCTAAATAGCCACCAACTAAGTTATTGTGTTACAAAAACTGGCACAGCAAAATTGATCTTAAATACTGTAAGGCTCTTATTTCACTCATTGTGTGCCAAAGTAAAATGCGATATGCACACCTCTTGAAATCCAGCTATTATTATTAAAGCACTTTCAAATTAGGAAGGATATCACGTACAAGTATATTATCTTAGCAAGCATTTCACAGAGAAGTAATTTTTTGGGTTGACAAGCTAGACTTTCAAAGCACATTTTAGCTATTGGTTTGCATATTCACTCACTAAACAGCACATTAAGTAAATTAAGAACTGAATGGCAAGATTTAGACAAAAATGTTAATTTTTAAAAAAAGTTAAAAATAAAACACAATTCTACGGATTTTTCGGATTTCAATACCTTACGATACTTTTGGTTTTAGTTTCTAGTAAATCATTGATACATGTACTGGAACTGATGTTTTGTTTACTTTTTGTGACCAATGAGCATGTAAGTAGTAAATTAACAAAGAAAATCCCAATCTGTTAGGTACCGAAACAGTTAATTCTACTTTTCCATAGGTCCGAACAATGCAAGGATAATCAAAGAAGTCTGACTTACTTGGCCTGTTGCGAAGAAGAGCGCGATGAGAGTCACACAAGCTGATCCCACTACAAAAAGTAAAATGAGTAGAAGTGGGTAGTGTTGGCTAATGCACTGGTACTTTTCGTAAAGTGAATGCGTAATAACCCAGTCCTCACGGTCGTTAATAAAATACTTCCCCTTGGATGGCATTTTAATCCAGTCTGGTTTCTCCCCCTTCCTGCTTTCCCAGATTTCACAGTACATAGGACAGATCCAAGCTTGTTGTATCCCCTAGCTGGTGTGGCTAGTCTGTCTGATTCACATTGCAAGCCTGCATCCGCTGTGAGAAGTATGCAGCTGGGGTAAGGTAAGGAGCCCAGGTCCCTCCTCCCAAAAACATGTGCAGCTTATCTAAGGCTGCTAGCAAGCATTGCTGTGCCTGGGTGATAGTCTGTCAGATGGAACAGAAGGATAGCTATTTTTCCAGACAGCATCTCACAGTGGGACCTTCGGTGACTCCTTTTTGTTCTGATAGAGCTGCGAAGAAGCAGAAAGAAAAGACAGATTTAGACAAATGTTTTACAATTGCCAGCTCCCCCCCGCCCCCCCCTCCTTCTCATCCCAAAATGCAAATGAAGTAGAGCAGAGTAACAAGCACAATGTCTGATCGTAATTATTGCTTTCTCTGCTTTTAATGTCATTTAAAAAAAGTGTCCAGAAACCTTTCTTTTACTAGAAGTCCTGTTAATTCACCTAGGTTTCCGTATTAAAGGTCTCTAAATTTAAAGAACGACTCTATGAACCTTTGAAATTGCTCTGGAGAACTTACAATCTACTGTTATATTGTTACGGAGCTGTAATATCCTGGGAGAGTTACAAGATATTTCAACTCAGGATGCTTCCCCAAAGAGGTGTATGTGTCAGAAAGGTCTTAGAATGCCTACGGAATAAGGAAATAATGAGACAAAGGGAAGGGGGAGGTATACACAGTTATAGGTGCAGCATGAGGACGAGGGATAGATGTTACAAAATCATGGTGACTAATTTTTGAATGAGAAGTCATAAAAATGAGGTAACATGTTATATCTGTTAAACAAATGTTAAATGTACATCACCACCTTAACATGTTTAACAAGTTTTTTTGTTTTTTTTTTCTATTCAGAACTCGTCAAAGGTTTTTGTTAGGTTGTTTTTTTAATCCCATGCAGCGCAAGTCAGGTGAGAGAGTGTGTTATATAAACCCACACATTTTACCATCCACCTGTCCAGCACATCTACTAGATCAGGGGTGATCAGGGGTGCCCTATTTGTTTTAAAACTACAGCATCTATGATGCTTTGTCATTCTAAAGCTTTCTAAAACATGCAAAACATCATGGTAGTTGTAGTTCTACAACATCTGGGGAGCTACTTTTTGGATACCCCTGTACCAGATAAACCAAGATCTCTGTAAGCACAATTCATTTGTGAAGACATACATATTTTAATATTCTGGGGGTCTGGGAACACACTGCATTAAAATCACTGGTGGAAAATAAATGCCTCTTTGGAAGTGGTTTAATGTGTCAAAACGCTCCTGTATTTTAAGTGCATTGATTCACACTAAACCTTTCAAATAGAAGTCTTAGATCAAACGAAACGTTTGACCAGTCCCTTTACCAAACAGACTTAATTGTTCTGCTGAGAGTTTTGAGACATATCCAAATCACAGCAACTTAAGTAGGGAATCTGACCAATTACACACATACTGCTCACTTACCGACCGGGTTCCATTCTTACGACCCGGTCGTAAAGCAAATTGGTCGGTAAGTGAAGATGCGTGCAGGTCTATGTTCGGGGAAATTTCCCCGGACATTGATAAGCACAGCAGTGCAGGGAATCCCTCAAATCTATGTTCGGGGAATGTTAGATTAGAGGGATTCCCTGATCTGGTGCAATTGTCTATGTTAAGGGAAATTTACCCAAAGGTAGACATATGCACCAGAGCAGGGAATCCCTCATCCCTCTAATCTATGTTCGGGTAAAATTTCCCGAACATAGACCAGCTCTCTAACGTGGGGAATCCCTTGAATCCCCATGCTAGAGAGTGGGGCGGTCACTTCCAAGGTTTTTTAATAATTTTGTTTACTTTATTCAACAAATACATGTGAAAAAAATAAAATGAAACATAGAAATCAACAACTCTTTATCCAGCAACTGGGTGCCACATTCTAACTCCCTATCAACAACGTTATAAGCTCTGCTACACCTGATCATTTTATGTTTTTTTGTTGTTGCAGGTTATCAGAGAACCAGTTCTCAGCCTAGTTCTGCCTCAGTAGCTTAAAAAGGTATACAAATGCATATTCTAATTAAGAAATGCATATAGTACCACAGTCAGGTACTTAGAGGTCTTAGAGTTAAAGATAAAGGAATTTATGCAAAACACATTTGCATAGTAAACAGCATTCCAGAGTTGCTTTTGTATAAAATCGGACCTCTTTACTGCTTTATAAGTCATTTTCAATGTATTAGATTGCACTTCAAGTTAACCAGACAATAAAATACCAAGGTAACAGTAAAAACAACCTTTTAAAGATACATTTGAAGTTTTTTCTGAACTAAATTGACTTTTGCTTTCTGGACCCCAGTGGTTCTATTATACAAAGGGAGATGCATAGTTACCTACACAAAAGGTTCTTTCAAGGCCTTTGCAGAGGTTTCCTGTAGTACGCAGAGAAAAGAAAAAAAATATATGGGGCAACAAATCCATATTGTTTTGCAAAACAAGACGCAACAGGTTTCCTATGTTTTATGAGAAAATCCATGGAAGAGTATTTAGGCAGTAAAATAATTTTAAGGCCTAGTTATACAAAATGTATTGTCCATGTAGGGGCATGACTTGATTGGTGTTGTACCTGTAATTGCCCAAAAACCAAAACAAAAAAAAAAAAACAGACTACAAGGAAGACAGAAGAGGGGCACACTGGGAAAAAATTAGTAGTAGACCCCAAGAAAGATGGGGGAGGTGACTAAATCACTGGATTGAGTGATTACAAATTATTGTTTAGTTTGGGTTAGTTCAATTCAGTGTTAATTTTGTTGACTAACAATTGTAGTCAAATTTTAATCAACTAACATTTTTGAGATTTATTCAACTAAAATATGACAAACTAAAATGGCTTTTTAGACAAAAGACTATGACTACAACTAAATTGAAATTTGCCACCAAAATTAACACTGCACAGAAGAGTTGTGGAAGGGGCAAAAGAGACAGACCAGGGTTTGGAAGAAAGACACCTAGAGGAGCTGGGGACACCCAATAAAACACACAAAGGGGCTGCGGAAGGGGAAGAGAGGCATATAGAAACTTGAACTAAACCTATTTTAGTTGTGTCAACTAAAATCCACCAGAGATATAGTCGACTAAAAATAAAACAATTAGATGACTAAAATGTGACAAACTAAAATGGCTTTTTAGTCAAAAGACTATGACTAAAACTAAATTAAAATTTGCCACCAAAATTAACATTGGTTCAGTTTGAGTTTGAAGAAAGATCATCATCATGACTAAAAAAATGTGATGAATGCGTCTAAATTATTGTATAAGTCTGTCTTCCCATTTTTACAGCAATCACACATTTTCTATTACTCTTAATACCACAAATCAGCACAGACTGCTCAAAATGTCATCTTTTATGATCAGTTTTATGTTCCACACAAAGGTTAAGGCAGTGTTTAGAGTTTAAGTACACATAGATTAGTACAGGGGAAACAAATCAGATAAAATAAAGTTTTGGGAAAATGAGCATGGGCTCAGAAAAACAGGGAAGTGCTTTTTCTTTAAATAACAAAAAAAAAAAAAAAACACAGGGATGGCTGGTTTGGGAAGCTGAGGAAAGGGAGGGTGCACAGACTGCTTGAAGCAGTGTGTGTAGACAAACCACAGAATTAAACAAAGAAGTCCAACAATCTCTTTTTCTAAGCAGCTTTCCCCTCTTCCATGGTAACCAGCTAGTTCATTTCACAAAAGACTGGTGTGCACTGGCTCTTAACCCCTTATCGCCCAAAATGTCTGGCAGAAACAAAAACCCATACCTTGTAAAATTGAACTGAGGCACAATAATTCCTGTGCTTTCAGAGACCAATTAACTATCACCACTCACTGGAAAAAGGAAAAAAATAATTTTTTAAGGAAACCATCAATTACCAGGTTTTAAATATTATGTTTACTTATTCCTCATTTTCAAAGCGGTTCTGTCACGGTCTAGGATCTTCGCATAATTTGCAAAGACCCCCAATGGTGACATCACCACTGGGTGTCCAGTGGCTGGGCGGGGGGGCAGGAAAGGGTGAGACTAACCTGAAACTTTCACCCCATGAAGATAGTTTTTATTTCCCCCCCACCTACAGCCATCACTGCAGATGGCTGGGAGAAATTACAAGCTTGACAAAAGGAAACTCCTCCATTTGTCAAGCATAGGATAAATACAGACAAAGTAGTCCTAACTTTATGTCTGTTTTTATTTTGACCTGGTTAGAATTTCAGTTAAAGTCCAACACCGTTAACGTGGGTATTTTATAAAGGTTAAATCTTTACAAATTAATCATTTTAAGGGGTGGTGACCGTACAACTTTAGCTAATATGTATTTTGTGCATTCACCTCACTTCTAGATTGTATAGGGAGAGGTATTTGCAGCAGAGGAGAGAGGGAAGTGCTCATGCCATTGTACAGAACACTAGACATGTGCAATTTGTTTCGGTCCAAATTAAAATTCGGCTGAATTTCGGGTAATTCTGACATTCGGGTGCTTCCGAATGTACGAATAGCTGAATCGCCGAAGTGCCGAATTGCTGAATTGTCGAAGTGCCGAAATTACCGAATTTCCGAAGTGTAGTAGTGCCTTATTGCTGAACTGCCGAAGTTCCAAAGTGTCAAAGTACAGTATTGCCTAAGTACTAATATACTTACCCAGCAAAAGAAGAAGAATGTTACATTGTATACAATTTTAAATAAAAAGTAAACAAACATAGCCAGGATTCAGCTGTAAGCGTTTGCAACACTTACAACAATCAAGTAACACACATTCATATAAAACGTAAGTTACTTAGCCAGTCAATGTAATGACCGGAATGAATAAGTAGATAACTCCCTAATTCCCATGGTATTAGGGAGCTATCTACTAAAAGGCTGAAAGACTTGAACTGGTCTTTCAGCCAAATTTACTTATACTAAATAAAGATAACTTAGTATTAGTAAATTATGCCCCTACTCGCTTTATCGCAAGTAGGGGCATGTCTATTAAACAGTGAGCAGCCTGTGGAACTTTCCCACGCTGTGTAAAATGACACAGAGCACTCTGATTGGTGGATTTCAAACCAACCAATCAGAGTGCTGTGACAGGTAAATGTAGAGACTTACCTGTCAGTCTCTTCAATTACCTGTCAGAGCACTCTGAATGGATGGCTTAAACCCACTAATCAGAGTGCTCTGAGCCTAATTGCAGGGTGGGGCAAGCCTTCCCCTGCCCCGCAGAGCTCAGTCTGCGCAGAGCCCTCGCCGGGTGAAGATGGATATTTTTTTTTTTGCGTTCTGTTTTTTTTTTTGTTTTGTTTTTTTATTCCGTCGGTTATTATGGATTTTTATTTGGCCTTTTTTGGGGCTGAAAAAATAAGATTTTAGAAGAAAGAAAACATCAAATGGTAAGTTTACTTTTATTTTTACAGGTACTTAGTTAAAGGTTCCCCCCCCTCATTATTTTTAGGGTGAGGGGTGTAGATAGGGGTTCATTTATTTGGGGAGGGGGTGACTAGGGGTTTGGGGACCCCGAGTCACCTGGGGGGGAGGGGGTTACATTTGTATTTAGGGCCCCCACCCGCTGCTCAGGGGTGGGGGCCAGGGGGAGGACATTAGGTCCCCCCCCAATTTGTACTTAGGGCCCCCACCGCTCAGGGGTGGGGGCCAGCGGGGAGGAAAATAGTGTCTCAGGGACACTGGGAAACATGGGGACACAGACACTAGGAGATACAGAGATACATGGAGACACAGCCACTAGAAGACATGGGGACACTATATATATCCCAGTGTCCCCGTGTCTGTGTCCCCATGTGTGTCTGTGTCCCCATGTGTGTCTGTGTCCCAGGATCCCCCCGTGTCCCCATGTCTGTGTGCCCCAGTGTCCCCATGTCTCTGCGTCTCCCAGGATCCCCCAGTGTCACCATGTCTCCCAGGATCCACCTATGTCCCCATATCTCTGTCTCCCAGTGTCCCTAAGTCACCCCTAGTGTCTGTGTCCCCATGTCTGTTTCTCCCAGGATACCCCAGTGTCCCTATGTCTGTGTGCCCTAGTTTCCCCATGTTTCTGTCTCCCAGGGTTCCATAGTGTCCCTTTGCCTCTGTGTGCCCCGGTGTCCCCATGTCTCTGTCTCCCAGGATCACCCAGTATTCCTATGTCAGTGTGCCCCATTGTCCCCATTACTCCCCATGTCTCCCCTAGGATCCCCATGTCTCCCCTAGGATCCCCATGTCTCCCCTAGGATCCCCATGTTTCTGTGTGCTCCAGTGTCCCCATGTCTATGTGTCTCTGATCCCCTCAGTGCCCCCTGTGTTACCTGTTACAGACTGCCCTTCCAGTTGACTCCCCCCATCCCTCACTTACCTGAGCTGCTGGCTGGACTCTCTGTGCAGAGCTGCTCTTCCGTGGACCAGTGAGTAGAGAGAGGCAGGGAGAGAGATGCTGTAGCTTCCTATCCCTGTCTCTCTCTACACACAGACCTACTGGCTGGCGCTGGTATTGCATCTAAACTCAGCTTATACTGAGAAAAATACTGGCATTTGTATTGCTGGTATAACTGCAATACCGGCACCAGCCAGGCGGCCCCAAATACCGTCTGTGCCGGTAAAATACTGCCGTGCTGCACCAATCAACATCTCATAAAGAAGCAATAAATTATTGCAGCTCTAAGAGGGGTGTTCAGCATCTCTATGCAGAGCGTGGAGACACTGACCCAGGAAGCACCTCCAGTGTCTTCCTGACTGAAAAGGCAGTGTTTACAGCAAAAGGCCTGCGAGGACACACTATACTCACCAGAACAACTAGATTAAGCTGTAGTTGTTCTGTTGACCATAATGTCCCTTTAATTCAGAAATTGAGTATCTGGTGCAGATGGTCAAAATAATTAAAGGGACACTATAGCCACCAGAACAAGTACAGCTTATTGAATTTGTTCTGGTGAGTAGATTCATTACCGTCAGGCTTTTTGCCGTAAACACTGTCTTTTTAGAGAAAATGCAGTGTTTACATTACAGCCTAGTGATAACTTCACTGGCCAATTCTCAGATAGCTGCTCGAGGTTCTTCCTGGGTCATGGCTGCATAAAAAATGCATCGAAACATTCAGTATCTCCTCCCTGTGCATGCAGACACTGATCTTTCCTCATAGAGATGAGGGGATGCTGATTGGCCAGGGTTGTGTTTGAATTCTGCTGGCTCTGCCCCTGATCTGCCTCTTTGTCAGTCTCAGCCAATCCTATGGGGAAGCATTGTGATTGGATCAGGCTACCACTTCTGCTGATGTCAGCAAGTCTAAAGGAAACAGGGACATTGCATGCATCTGCAGACTCGAATACAAGTAAGATTTTACTATTTTAGGGAGACATGAGCGGGCCCGGGTGGCTAGATGGTGGTTTAAACCGTATAGGGTCAGGAATACAGGTTTGTGTTCCTGACCCTATAGTGCTCCTTTAAAAAAAAGCTACGGGTGATTTTCAAAGCTGCAATTTCCATGGATGTGACAGTTCTCCTTTGACATCGTTAATTTATCTAACACACAGATAAAAGACAGGTTTATAAGGGACAAAATTGAAACTATTCTTAATGTAGGGACATTTCTGTTGGTTTCTATACACTGTGTACCTCTTCGGCACTTTTGCTCCAGAATGGACTCTGTTTTGCTTTTATAAATATGATCTTTTGCTTTTTGCTTGGTGGAATTTTGAAACTTGCTTTTTCGTGTATCTCCTATGATCACATCAAACCAGAACAAACTGACACATGATGCCACGGACTAGACTACATTAGCTCTGAAAATACCAAATGTAAATGAAGAAACAGTTGTCTAAATATTGGATTTCATGAAGAGATCAAAGTCACTTTCCACTCAATTTAAAATTAACAAATGTATACTTAAACTGAAAGCAAAAGGATGTCAGAACTACATTAACCCCTTAAGGACACATGACATGTGTGACATGTCATGATTCCCTTTTATTCCAGAAGCTTGGTCCTTAAGGGGTTAAAAGAGAGGAACATAATATTTTTACACGCCCAGCATATGGGAAGGATTGGTAAGAGCATATAGTCGGACAGACACCTTAAAGTCTTATCAATAACATGCCAAGACTGACGTGTTTTGATAATGTAAAGTCAGTGTTGCAAACATGTTCACCATCAGTTGACATGTTATTAAAGGCACATACACACAAATGTCAAGTAGCTCTCATGTACACACAAAGTTTTATTCTTTTTAATCCCAACTACTTTCACATTCAAGGCACCTGGAAATTATTAAGGGATATGAATCCTTAAAGTAAGAGAATATAATTGGTTTAAATCAAATAGAAAGAAAGTCAGGAATGAAACGAACACCTGGAAAAAAAAATCTTAACCTTAAATTAATCTCATATTAACCTCATATAATAGATTGTTGGATTTTTAAATATGGTTAAGGATGAGAGTAATTAAACATTGCAGGCCCGATTTACAAGTAGAGACCACCAAAGACTGTCCAAATGTAGAGAAAGGTATATTTTTGTGTCTTGGCATTGTTCTCATTTTGAAAATGTAAAGAAGCTTATATACACAGGGATTTGGGGATTTTGTGGGGCTGGTATGGAAGGAGTTAACCAATGTAAAAAAATTCTACAATGCAAAAATAAGTCCAATTGCTTGGACTAAATTAGGAAGTGTTTACTTCACTCTTACACCTTAATCTGAGAGAGAATGAGAGGATACAGTCTGTGGCGACTTTACCAATGCATAACAACATGGGACACAATGTTATCAAACTCATCACAAGTCTCTGATCAGCATTTCTAAACAGAAGCAAATAATAAAACAAAAAAGATAGAAAAAAAAGTTATCATTCTACTCAAATTGTACTAATGCTTTCTTGCCATGGTTAAAGAAATCATCTTATAGGATTGTTCCTCAAAAATAGTACTTTTTCCATGGGGCAGAAAATTTCCACTTGTCCACCCCGATGAAGGTGAGCGGATATTAAACCAGGGTAAGCAAGCTGCAGGGTAAAAGACAAGTGGCGACAATACTGTAACGTTACTGCGTGCCGGCAGGGGTCCTCCGAACGAGCCACACACGGCTCAAGCACTCCTGCCTCCAGGCAAGCCGCGTGCGCCAGTCTGATCGGGCGTGCGGCCTGTACAGTACGTTTTAAAGGGCCCACGTAATTCTGGTGCCCCCATTCACGCACATTTTGGGGCGCAGGCATGACGTGGACCAATCAAATTAAAAATAAAAGTATTTAAACTTATCTGGCCCTAGATTCTGTGCCCTATTGGGGTTTCTGTTCCCAGTACCCTTTAGTACATCTCTTGTGATTAGTATTGTTTTCTAGTATTGACATTGGCTTTGTTTCCTGACTTTGGGTTTCTCTTTAACCCTTGCCTGTCTTGTTTGTCCTTCTGATTATTACGGTGTACCTGACTATGGCTAGTACTCGTTTTCGCTGTCTCTCCATTACCCTGACCTCTGCTCGTATTTCGACTTTACTCTTTCTAATATTAAGTCCGGCCACTCCAATGCCCAGTAAGACATTTGGATTTCATTAGTCCATTCCTTGCAATCCTAAACTCTGCATGTTAGGGTTATAACCCGTGACAAATACTTGAGCATTAATGGGTAGAGGTGAGCATTAATGGGTAAAGGCCATATTAAATGGGATCATGGGTGGGTAGAAACAGGGGCACGTAGAAAGCAAGCATGGATGGGTGGGGGAAAAGAAACAGAGAAAGGAAAGATTCTCCTGCTCAGATATTCTGCCCCAAAAGACAATTTAATTTTAACCGAAAACATTCAAACACCCTTCATATGATGTAGAGATGTGGAGATCTACATGTAGGTTTCAAGCTGCCAGGAAATAACGAATAAACCCCCTACACTTTTCTGGCTCTCAACATATGAACTTGTACACTTTAAATAAAAAGAATCTAAACTAGAAGGCATTTATTTGTGAAACTGGATCATGAATTCTTCATTTACAGCCAAAAACACAGGTGGCTTTTAAAAGAGCTGGAGGTATAAGCCATTGTTCCATCAGATAACTATCCCACATCCAGCTGTGCGGTCCCAAATTGGAACCAGCGTCCTGATGTCCTGGATTTTGTCTTTAATGTCCTGCTCTGTAAACCCCTGTGCTATAACTTGAGAAGGACTCTGGGCATGCCAAAGCTCACTCAGCAGCACTCAGCTTATGAATAGAGCTGGCAGGCTTGCTAAATTCTTTACACGTCAAGTCTGGTTGGAAGAACTGCCAGGAAACATGGTCCTTGCCAAACAGTTCCACCTGTCCAAAACTAATAAATGGTGGATTATGATTAGTAATAAATTCACCTGGTAAGGTGTCAAGAGAGCTATAAAAATATGGACAACAAGCCCATGGCTGTGGTTTGTAATTCTCTCTAGTACCCTGTGGTGATCATGGCAGTCAAATGTGAAAACACAGGGACAATGCAGACAGGGAGGTCTCCAGTGAGAAACCATTAAGACTTCTATTTAAGCCAATTGTTCATTAGGTCCTACATGAAGGCTCACATACAACTCCAGGACCTATGTCCCTAATGCAGAGCTATATATTTATAATACAGTTTTATAATAGGTGGATGTTTATCTCTTTATATAGACATTCTACTGAGCAAGTGAATACAAATGAACATTCACACTTTCGCAACACTTTTGTCATATGCAGATTTCAAAACCCCAGAATGGTCTAACATAGCCAGGCAGAAGAGCGCACTCAAATTGTCCCCAGACTCTCACTTCGGGTCATGTCCCCCTCTTCTGTGGACCCAACTTGAGCCTTGGATGTGTAATTTTATTAATTTGAGATGAAGTAAACTCTGACTTTAACTCATATGTGTATGATAACTTAATTCTGTGAGGTGGGCTTCAGTCGGGCATACCATAATTTTCCATGTTCTGCCTATGAAGTATTTTGCCGCTAGTGAGATATGTGCCACCAATGTTTTCTGGAAAAATGAAAGTGCATTATTATGCACCTGGGTTAAAAGTTACATTATGCAACTCTAATCTGCCAAGAAGGGTGGCTAAAGAGCTCCAAAACTGTTGGACTACTGGGCAATCCCACAAAATATGTACCATTTAACCCCTCTGTCTACATACATATATCAGTTCGTAATGCCTTTCAAGGTATTTGTCAACTTCATCCAGTTGGATATTGAAGTATCACTGGGACATATATGAAAGTTTTTTTGTCTATCTCAAGACTCAACAAGAATCTATAATTAAAAAGAAAGGGCTTTGGGATTTAGTGGCACTTCATCACACAGAGTAAGGAAGTGGTTCAAATCCTCCTGGAGAGTGGTCTCTTTATCTTTTCTGCACATGTTTAGTAGCCACGTTTTTAATTTGTAAGTATATAAAGACCCGTTTAGGTTGTAGCCTATAAAACTTGTGAAGATCAGTGAAAGAAAAAAGTGCCCCGTTCCTCAGCAATTAGCGTGTATACACTATGCCCTGAGAAATCCAAGGCAAGATTGATGGCCAAGGTGAGAGTGCTTGAAGCGATGCTAGAGGTGCTAATGGTTTGAATTTTGTGGGATCTCCCAATTTAGAAAAAGAAAAAAAAAATCCCATATTTTTACAGACAAGCTGGTAGTTGGGAGCAGATCATGGATAGTTGTGCGAGATTTACGTGCGGTCCACAAATATGTCATATGACACATTGTGAGGACCTGATTCTGCTCCATGTCCACCAAAGGCTGGTTAGCATGGCTGGTGAATGCAAGACTAGCAGCCTAGGATTGCAGCTCTGTAGAACGAGTAAATGGGTGGTACCCCCATACCTCCCTCCTCACCCGGCCTCTACAAAAAAGATGCTGCAATGTGAGCCCTTTTCCATTCCCATATATAGGAGTTAAACAGTGGCTGCATAGTGTAAAAGCACCCATAAACGTAATCTATGCCATTTCAGACAATTTAATAAATTGCCTTATCTATACTATTGCTATATCTAAACTAAGTGATTTAAGCACCATTTATAGCAAATGCATGTCATTTTCTAAGCTATGCAAACTCCTGACTACATAATAAATCATTTTTTAAAAAATAAATACATAAGTAAATATAAAAAAAAAAAAAGACTACAATTACTACAATTAGCCTCTCTTTTATGTATGTACTTTATGAACATGTCACATATCGCTTTACTAGAATTAATTCTATTTTTACTTGTTGTCTAATGATTAACAGTTTCAGGAAGAGAAGGCTGGACTCTACGGTATTAGCAACTTGTATCCAGGATCTGAACAACCAGAAAATTGCATTTACTTTAACAATGTAATAATAACTAATAACCTTGGAACAGGAATACAGATAAAATAAAGTAAAAATTGGAACACAGCTGCCCTTTGCTAATTGTTTTAACACAGACTTTGTGAGCAGGAAGTTATATGAGGAGCCAATAGAATGGATTATATTTATATGTAATAGGGAAACATTAAAAATACATTTTAGTTAGCGATGGCTTTATTCAGAGGTTTTGAAATATAACATTTTTGAAATGGGAGCTGTCAATTCGCTGGAATTTGCACCATTGGAGAGAGATTGAAGATCACCTATACTTTTTCCATGAGATGCTGCGCAGTCTTGTAAAATGTATATTAAAGATTTGGCAAATTATTTCATAATTCATTTAGGCAAGGCAAAGTTTAGGACAAATATTGTTGATGAGGAGGAGAAATAGAAACATTGTTTAAAAAGGGTTACTTTAGCCCTTAAAAAAACAAAAACAAACATTCTTTACTTTAAAATGTCCTTCTGGGCAATATTCATTAGGTCACTCCCGCTTTTTAACCTGAAAAGAAGATCAAAATTTATATGGAATCAGTGCTAGGTGAAGCTTCCCTTGCAAGATTCCATGCTCCATACAACTTCACCATTGCCCAGTCAAATGTTTCTCATAGAGAAGCATTTGATTGAACTGTTTCAGAGACTCAGGGCACATGCAAGTACTCTGAGCTGTGTAGAGGGAGGTGCAGGTGGACAGATGGAGATTTTTTTTTTTTTTTTTTTTTTAATGTAATAACTTTTACTAGAGAGGCAGGGAGCGAAGGGAAGAAGGGCACACAATTTTTTTCCCTGTATGTACGCTGCCTACAAAAAGAAGCTCTTTCCGTCCGTTGCCAGCGCGTTGACTACAGATGTCCTTTTTGCACAGAATTGACATCGGGCAGCACGAAACAGAGTCCTGGGCAGTCTAAGACATTTGTGCCAGGGATGAAACTAGTCTCCGGCATCGAAGTGCAGGTTACTTAAGCTGAAACGCTGCACAGATTTCTACCACCATGACCACTTCTAAAAGCAGAAAAGGTCATGGTGGTTGGGGTAACCCTTTAATGTCTTCTCTGTATGCTTTCTCAATGCCGATTGCCAGGTGGGAAGGACATAGCTAATGTAATAAATATTATAAAAATGTGTGAGAAGTGGGAAGCCAGTGTGAGGGCAGAAAGGGGGGCAGAACGGTGACATATGCCTATCAACCATTTAAGCCAGTCCACTGAGACCAGAACCTGCAAGGAGCACTTTTTCAGTGCTCTCTACTGGGTTCTGGTGCCTTGAACATACCACAAGCACATCTTATTATGCACTCACGCATCAAAACTTGTGTCGAGGCAGAGGAAGATATTGATGGCTTCCTCCAAGATTTTTAAAGACAGCGTACTCTGCACAACGTGAGCCCAGTAGATTAGGTCCCACTTTTGGCAGACAAATTATCTGGTCGAGTGGCCGAGGAATACTGGCCGGTTCCAGACAAGGATTTGAAGACTATGCTCAGAGTAAAATAAGTAATCTTGGCCCGGTACGCAATTCCTCTGGAGGCATATCGACGGCGGTTTCAGGAGTTAAAAAAGACAAAGGCTCACATGCCGAATGGGCATGCCAGCTGCATCGAGCTGTTTGGTGGGTGCAAGCCTACCAAGCAAAAACTATAGAGGAATTGCTCCAACTCATACTCCTGGACAGTGGCGTGCACACGATCCATGGGGCCCCGGTGTGAAAACTGGTCCGTGGACCCCCCCTCCCCACAGCTCTTACACTGCGCATTGAGTAATGCTTTCCTATTGGCGGTTTGAATGCGCGCGCGGCTCTTGCCGCATTCGGAGCTGAGAGGCGGATCGGGACGGAGAGATCCCCAGCGCCAAGGGAGCCCCTTCAGTCTCCCCTTCAGGGAGGGGGGCCACAGGGTGGGGGGACCTGAGGACTATATAATGCTTGGAAAACAAGTTTGTTTTCCTGGCACTATAGTGGTCCTTTAACCCCTTAAGGACCAAACTTCTGTAATAAAAGGGAATCATGACATGTCACACATGTCATGTGTCCTTAAGGGGTTAATGACAAACATTCAGATACACATACAGACAAACAGATACCCATGCAGACCAAGAGATACACATACAGACCCACATACAGGCACGCACACACACACACACACTGAGTGACAGACCCACCTACACACTCACTGACAAACACAAACACACACTCACTAACATACAAGCGCGCACACACACACACAAACAGACGCATACACACTAGCGAGCAGACACGCACTCCCTCACTTACAAAACATACACTCTCACTAACAGACACACTAACAAACACACTCAATAGCAGACACACACAAACTAACACACAACACACTCAGTAACAGACACACACACTCACTGACACAAAACTAACACTCACTAGCAGACACACACAAACTAACACACACAGTAACACACATACATACTTAAAAATTTTTTTATTTAATACCCCAGCCTCCCTACCAGTGGCATACACATGATCCATGGGGCCCTGGTGCGAAAATTGATCAGTGGCTCCCCCCCCCCACATGTGCTTACTCTGCGCGGAGTGGGGCCGCAACACATGGCGGCGGGCACCTGGTCGCAGGGTTGCGACCCCTGCAACCGCGGTATGTATGCCAGTGCCTGGAGATGCACACACACTTAAAGGACCACTACAGACACCCAGATCACATCAGCTCAATGAAGTGGTCTGGGTGCCAGGTCCCTCTAGTTTTAACCCTGCAGCTGAAAACATAGCAGAGGGTTAATCCAGCTTCTAGTGGCGCTCCCGCAATTCTCACTGTGATTTCCGCTGGACGTCCATAGGAAAGCATTGAGTAATGCTTTCCTATGTGTGGTTTGAAGGCGCATTCGGAGCTGAGAGGCGGAACGGGGCAGAGGGATCCCCAGCGCCAAGGGAGTCCGGCGCTGGAGAAAGGGAAGTGCCAAAATTCAAAGATAAAAATTAGGTGGTCACACTGTCATTTACATAGACACATGCAGTTAGAAAGGCACCCAAGGGGAGCACAGACGAGTAGAAAAAAAAATTGTAAGTTACCTGCATGTCTAGAAAAATAAATAAATACACCCAGTATTCCCTCTTAAAAGGACCACTATAGGCACCCAGACCACTTCAGCTTAATACGCTGTATACGCATTCAGCCGATGACGTCGCTAGGGAGGAGAGGAGGAGGAAGGAAAAGCTCCTCGCCCGGCGCTGGAGAAAGGTAAGATTTTAATCCCTTCCTCTCTCCAGAGCCCGGCGGGAGGGTGGGGGCACCCTCAGAGCACTATAGTGCCAGGAAAAAGAGTGTTTTTGGTGGTCCTATAGTGGTCCTTTAAGATAATGAATAATGAATTCCTATTCCAACACTGATGGCCTGTTAAAGAAGTTGTCAAGTCTGTATGAACTTCTAGGATCATAACCAATACTAACGCTTTAAACAGACTTTTTTTTAGGTGTATTCTGATACTGTTCCCATGTACAATATCAAGCTAATTTTTGTTTTAGTTTCTGTATATTAAAAATTTTAAATCACTTGCCTACCCTTCCCGCACCGACAGTCATCTTAAGGTTCACTATTTTGCAACGGTCTTGCTTTTCACAAAAATCTCCTGACAGAAAATTCAACAAAAAAAGCAAATTGTTGCAAAACAGTGACTGCAGCATGAGAGAACTGACATCTGACTGAAGGTGCATAAAAGATGGCGGTCAGAAATGGGGATTGTGAAAGGTACTGGTCACAAACTGTGTCACTAAAAGACTACTGTCGCAAACGGTATCTCCCAAAAGACTATATTTATCCCTGTTAACCCCGTTGTTCCAGCCCACTTGCTTGCCTGCCTATCTGCCCCTACAAGAGCTATAATCCCTGTCCTTCTCCGGTGCTATCTAAGAGGAGATATACACCGGAGAGAGATGCGAACTAGTAGGCCCTCTGGAGCTAGGAGTCGGTTTCAAAGCCACAGAGTCAAGGAGTTTGTGCACCCTCTGCCACCCAGGAGATGGCCATTACATGGGTAGAATGTGCCTTTATATTTGATGATTCCCCTGTGAGCAAACCTTTCTACTATCAGAATTTGTCTTCTACCCAGTGTGTATATAATGTACTGTCATTCACAGTTTCGTGGGATCCTCCTTAGACCATGTTATACTCTCGCACATGATAGTAGAGCATTGACGTGAATTCCTGTCATATGAAGAGCCAGAAGCTGAAGAGGATCCACCAGATAGACAAGGCAGCTGCCACAAGGCACAGAATCAGGCAAGTAAAGCCTACCTTCCCCTGCACCCCTGGGTCACTGCACACCAACCAGCAATGTTACAATCGGTGGTCTTTGCAAATTATGTGAAAACTCCAGAAGGTGACAGAGCAGCTTTAATTCTGTCATAGAGAATAGCCAGGAAAATAAGTGTGCTGTAAGTTTTATTACATTTTCCTAAATTTTGTATGATGCAAAGTGCTAGTACAAGATGACCATGAAAGATAAGATGGTAATAAAATAGCTACAAGCCCTTCTGTTAAGAATAAAACTGTGATTCCCATGCCAAGTGATATATTACGGAAGGTATTGCTTATTATTAGGTCTCAATATATCTTAAACCAATCACCACAAAAGTATTTTTTAATTAACCTAAATATCATTTCTGTAATAGCAGATTACCTAAAAAAGCAGTATGGCCAAAAATGGCAATCATTGTTATTTCTTTTGTTTATAGACCTACAACTTAGTTTCAGAATATGCCATTAGTATTTGATATACTGGCCTTTAAAGCACATTTTATTCCACTGGAAAGGTTTAAAAAACCAATCTTAGAGGATAATACAGTCTGGCAAACAGTTCAACACTGTTGTTCTGTAATAGTTAATCATGCTCTTGAAAAGGTGTGATGTGCTGCAGATTTATTATTTATGTTTGCCAATTCTTAGTGAAAATAAAATCAATAATCTGCTGACACGTAAAACTATAAAATTCAGATAGGTTTATGTCGGAGGCTCGGATGCATAAGTGCAAATTTGCAGCATTTCTGGCACCAACACTTGCTCTCTAACGTCATCCTCAGTTCTCTCATTATTAAGAGCAAGAGATGAGACCCAGGGAGGGCTGGCAATTTTTGGCCTGGGGGGCAAGTACAATTGCCTTTTTTTGTCCACAAAATTCGCTGACTCACTATTGATAGTCCTAGTTACTAGTTTGGTTGCCAACATTGTTTGAAAAAAAAAAAAAAAATACCAGCCATGCTAATTGGCATCATTAATTATATCTGTGACATCACATGACAAATAAACTACTTACAATTTAATTTTGATATATAGAGACACACAGATTGCTGAATGCACACACACACTGCTGAATACACAGACTGCTGAATATACACAATACACACAGGGCCGCCATCAGGGGGTGACAACCATAACAGCGCTGTGCCCGTGGTATAGCGCGACCGAGCCCCTTTAAAAAAATAAAAAATAAAAAAAGCAGCCGCAAGTGCTGCTGGGAGGAAGTGGTCACTTCCTCCCAGCTCACTCCGCGCGGGAGGAGCGCGCGCGCCAGTGAAGAGGGAGAGCCGGGCAGTGAAGAGGGAGCCGCACCGATTCCCATCAGCCCCAGCCACCCTCCTGCAAAGAAAAGGTAAGAGACAGGAGGGTGGCTGGAAAATGAGCTGTGTGTGTGTGTGTCTATGTCTGTCTGCATGCATGCATTTGTATGTCTCTCTGTCTTTGTATGTCTCTCTGTGTATGTATATATGTCGGTCTGTCTGCATGTCTATATGTCTGTATGTCATTATATATGTATATATGTATGTCTGTATGTCAGTACGAACGTATATCTGCATATCATTATGAACTTATGTCTGTATGTATGTCTGTATGCCATTATGAATCTATGTCTGTGTATGTCTGTATGCCATTATGAATGTATATGTGTATGGATGTCAGTGTGTGTATGTATGTATGTACCTTTATGTCCTCATGCATGTGTGTCTGTATGTATGTCTATGTGCCTGTCTGTCACTATGTATGCCTGTCTGTATGTCTAAGTATGTGTGTGTCAGTATGTATACCTGTATGCGTGAATGTCTGTTTCAGTATATGTGTGTTAGTATGTATCTGTATTCTTTTGTATCAGTGTTTGTTTGTGTCTGTGTGTATTCCTGTGGGCGGGATTTGGAGGCGGGCCCCAGACCCTGAGCGGAGTTGGGGGCCCCAAAATTGCTGGTGGCGGCCCTGCACACACACACACAGACGGCTGAATACACACAGACACAGACTGCTTACACACACACACACAAAAATAAATTTAGTTTACCTAAAATGGAGACTCCTGATGCAGATTAGAAGCTGCTGCTTGCACTTTCTCACTGTTGCTGCTCCCATGCGGATTCTATGGAGAGGACAGGAACATGTTGTGACTTCCTATCCCTGCCTTCCTCCACACACACCAACCAGTCTAGCGTGACCTGAGAACACTACACATCCTGGTGGCTGGTGCCGGTATTGCAGAATATTCTCCATGAGAAAAATACCAGCATTTGTATACAGTAGTTGGTATTTTGCAATACCGGCACTGGCCACATCGTCTCACATACCGGCCAGGTGGCAACCCGAGTTACTAGTGAGGCATGCAAGATATGAATTTTAAAAATTAAGGTTTTTGGATTTGCAATGGGTCCCATCATATATACCAGCAACCTTTATAAGTACAACCTGTGCAGCACTACTAAGTATTAAAGGGACACTCCACTGCCCAAACAAAAAATTAATAAAAATCACTGTTTAATAGTGGAGACACTAGGGAACTGTCCTTGGACAGCACAGCGCAAGCGCATCATCTGACATGCCCATGTTGTGTAGCGGGTACTAGGACCATGCAGGGAGCACATGCTCTCTGCATGACACTGATTTCAGGGACTGGCCAGTAGGCCATCAGCCTGGCATGTTTGATGTCAAGCTGTCACGGTTCTTTAATGACCGGACCTGCCCACTCTCCACACAGATCAACCCATTAAGGTTTAACTGTCCAATCAGCTCAATGAGTACTTGCAAGGCCGGTTTTCGGGGCAATTGCCGCTTTTTGGAGTTTAGCTCCATTTGGCAAAACAGCCAGGAAGTAACAGAACCTGTTGTGTGATTGCTAGCCAGTGTGGTG
This sequence comes from Pelobates cultripes, assembly GCA_933207985.1. Classification (NCBI taxonomy): domain Eukaryota; kingdom Metazoa; phylum Chordata; class Amphibia; order Anura; family Pelobatidae; genus Pelobates; species Pelobates cultripes. The sequence goes on from OW240923.1 coordinate 41,941,328, forward strand.
TAGCCAGATTTATTTATAATAGTGGCAATTTCTATTGAAATGAAGAAAAAAAATTAGGACGAACACAAAAAGTATTTTAAAAAGCAAAAGCGCTTTATGGTAATGGAAGCTTCAATTGGCACTTTAATGCCGAACTTACCTTTCTTTAATCAATTCCTCTTCTCTCCCTCTCTCAGGATCGGTTATTCATTTCTTCCTGTCTGCTCTAGTTTTCTTTAAAACATAAGACAAAGTAGGGACTACTTGCTTTATGGAGGTTTCCTACGCCTGAACATCTATGACCAGCGGAGGAGCAAAGTGTGCTTCATTTCCGGTGGTCAGAGAAATTTTCCCATAATTCTTAGCTTTCCTCCCTGTTCCCGCAATGCTTCCTGTCAGTATTGCCGAACATCCTGTCACTTAGACAGAACGCTGGCAAAACTGCCAAATTGGGTCCTAACAGAATGTGGCTGCTCACTGTTAATAAAAACAAAACACCTTATTATCCCCCCGCGCGAGTGGGGGGGCTATTAAACTGAAGGGGGGACCAAGAGGCCCCCCACCCCCCTGGCCACCACCCCTGCACGGTGGGTGGGGGCCCTAAATAATAATAAGGGGGGGGAGCTACTGTCCTCCCCGGTCCCAACCCCTGAGCGGCGGGTGGGAGCCCTAAAAGAAAATCCCCCCTTCCAAGGTGACTAGGGGTCCCCAAGCCCCTAGTCACCCCCTCACCCAAATAAATAACGATCCCATACCTACCCCCCTCACCCTAAAAATAGTGAGGGGGAATAAAATAACTAATTTGTAAAGAAAAAGAAAACTTACTATTTAAGGTCTTTTTTCTAAAATCTTTATTTTTCAGCCCCAAAAAAAGCCAAATAAACCATCATACCCGAACTTAAAATAAAAGAAAAAACCTGAGCGCAAAAAAAACCAAAACAAAAAAAAAACCTGACGCTAAAAAAATTAATCCATCTTCACTCGGCAAGGGCACGGCGCAGACTGAGCTCCCCAGGGTGGGGCAAGGCTTAGAAAGCCTTGCCCCGCCCTGCTATTAGGCTAAGAACACTCTGATTGGTTGGTTTAAGCCAATCAGAGTGCTCTTTGTCATTTTACACAGCGTGGGAAAATTCCAAAGAACTTTCCCACGCTGTGTAAAATGACTTATAACACTCTGATTGGTTGGCTTGGAATCCAACCAATCAGAGTGCTCAGTGTCATTGTCACCCAGAATATAGATCAGGGCAGAAAATAAAGATTAAAAAAAATAGGTAATATGGGGGGCTTAGGGGCATTTGGGGGTGACTAAGGGGTCAGTTAGATGTAGTGAAGTTGGGAGGGAAAGTAAAAAAACTAAACAAAACAGGATTCGGCCATGACTGTGCCGCTTTAAGTCAAAGTTATATATTGTAATGAAGTAAAATATAACATACATATTGAGATATTCCTGGAGTGAGCCTTGCAGATATATTCTTAAGAAATCTAGGAATCATAATCCGAGACATGTCCATACATGTACTCAAAATACCTGTAAACTAAAAGGTAATACAGTACATTTCGTCCACCATACCTAAAATGTACACTGTGACTGTAGTCACCATCACTGGGAACATAAGATGGACACTTCAATTAGATCCCTGGATGACTCCTATGTTTAAGTCACTCTGTGCCCATTGTAGGTGCAGGGTGTGCGTAATGTATGCTTATTATGTATTTATTGTTAATTGTTCGTGTGCTCTTGTCCTGCTGATGCTTGCTACCAACTAGGAGGATTTGGCTATGGAGCCTGTTGGTTGCAGCAACAGCTATATGCACTACCTGAATAGCAAAGCGTGCTAATTTGCATATTTGGGTAGATTTGCTAATTCTGCAGGCAGGAGAAATATTTTGTGTTAACTATTATCTTCCTTACCCCCTTATGAATATGTCATTGTGTTACAATAAGTTGCTGTATGTTGCCTGCTATGATTTGGTTATTTGTATTTTATTTAAGTTGTCACAGAAATCTACTTGTAATGAGCTAGTCCTGAGAAAAAGTTTGGTATTTGGATTTTACAGTTCCTGTGTGGATTTTTAGGAATCCTATTGACAGTCTTTGGACCTGAAAGCTGGTTGCAGGATCCCTCTAGTCCTGGGATATATCAAAATAGCTAGGCCTGAGAGCAGCCATTTCCTTTGTAAAGGCATTCACTATAAACACTGTAAGCAGAGCGACAGCGGAATATGCATAGGGGACGATACCTGCCTGGAAGAAGGGCTGCAGCGGAATAGGCAGAGGGGACGATACCTGCCTGGAAGTAGAGCTGCTGCCTGGTCGGGTGCAAAAGTTCCAGAAGGATCCCAGTCAAGCTGCGGCGATTGAGGCAGAAATGTTACAGGATCTCTGCAAGCGGCTAGGAAGGGTACTTGGCGGAGGTACCCTGCCAGGGTACAGGGAGCTCCGTCACATACCATTTCTTAATGTGATTTCAGTCAATTTTTTTAGGTTTTATAAATAATTCATTATACATTGAGATTTTGTTTTACAGGTGGTTTGTTGTGTTATATTTTACAGACTCAATATTATCAGGTCAGGATTTTAAAACCATGTGTTTAATGTGCACACACATACCTATATAAATCAATTCCTAGATTTTGCATATACATACACACACACACACATACACGCTAATGAATTATGTGAACTCTGAAGTTACTGTTTGGTAAATGAGTGAGTGCGCTGGATCATATATAAAACATTTTCCACACAATACAAGTTTCACATTTATGCAACTTTTAAATTTCATATTTGGGGGAGGCTGGTATACCCCTCTTTCTTTCTATATCCCTCTTGGCTACATAGGCAAGGTCAGAGTGGGATATAAACGATTAATGAGTCCAGGCTATCAGCAATCTCTGCCTTGGTCGGGACTCAGTCTTAATTTTGGTGCCAGTAGCTGTAAGTAGGGGTGAAGATATAAGGTCATGTACCCACTGTTTGCGGTTTCACTGTTAGCCATTGCTCTTTGCACCAGACTGAAAAAGTCCTGGCAGAGATTGTCACAAATCGCTTTTTTAAAAGTGCCATTCACCCCACCAGAGAGTATGTATTCCTTCCAATATCAAACAACCATTAGTTGAAAGACTAACTCTTGCACGTAATTGGGGGTAACCCGTTGTGGGTTGGATTTCTCTGTTGGCACACTCCCTCAAATTTTCTCCACATCCAACCAAGTCTGTATGTGAAGATGTCAATTGTATTTTCTAAGAATTCAATAATATGGTTAGAGAAATGTCTCAGTGACCAAAACAGTGTTGCTTATAGACACACTCAGAGTACACCACTATAATGCACTGCAGAGGTTATGATATCAGGAGTGTCATAGTGGAACCCAATGAAAAACGTCAAACTATTTGCCAGCAGTAGGACTAGTACACAGTTTGACTACTTACATGGTGGGGGGAGGGTCTTCCTGGCACGATAGCAAATATAACATGCTACAAGGGTTATTTAAGGTGTTGTGAGTTTCCCTTTAATCCATACACAGAGAATTAAGGAATGTTTTTCAAAGTGCTATAATAGAATCAAAAACGTTGGTACAATAGAAAAGCCGCTACTCTTATTGTAAGCCTGTTTAGAGTAAGATTTATTTTGACACGTTGTCTGGTCTACTAACACATGGACACAAATAAATAAGGGATAAAGTCATGTCTTTGTGATCACGATATGATCGCTGTCTGAATCAATTGGATTTTATTTACAAATCTATGTTTAGGTGTTAGATGAAGTGTTTTTAATTATTTCAACATGTTCTTGAAGTCATCATGGAATAAAGCTTCATTATTTTCAATCAACAAATGTTTAATGAATACAATTGCATTAAATGTGCATTCTTTGTATTTCTAGGATTTGGTAATCCTGGTTAATTTCTTACTAATCCCTATGTCTAAACTGTTGACAAACTCTTAGCAGCCAAGACACGACACAAAACGAATTATAAGTGGCAAGTGTAAACATGATTTAATTACAACAGAGTGAGGTACAGTAACCACAGAGAAGCAGACAGTGTCGGGTACAAGAAAGAGTGAGATCTGTAATTAAAGTCTCTGAGTAATAAACCAGCTTGGTGGTATGGGTGTTATAAATCTACTATAAAATCTCAATTAAGGATCAAAACACAAAGGAAATCTCAAAATATAGAATATCAAAGCTTAACAACCAGAAATATATCCTGCCCCTGGAAGAATCCACAATGGTGGTTTTGTCCTTACTGGTTAAATGACAGAAAAGCAAAGAAAAACAACATACAAACAAAAGATAAAATTTACTTTTAAGGGTGGAAAACAATGAAGAAATTAGAGGAAATAAAAAATTCCTCCTTTGATTTTACTGATCCAGGAAGCAGTACTATGTTTGATCAATTCAATGTAACAATAGGTTATTATTGGGGAGCAAGGTAGTCCATGCCAGCGGTTTTCAACCTGGGTGCCATTCCAACCTACTGCCCCTCAAGCCTCCTCAAAAATTTGTCATGAACATATTGACTTCAGGGAGGTAATAAACTGAATTCAATCCAAATGTGTTTTTAATAAGTGTCAGCAGTAAAACTATGATTGGCATAAGGCGGTTGAAATGAATACGTAAATTTAGCATCAATATGCAAAACTCCCTATTGAATAAAAATTAAATAAATTTAAAAAAAAACAAGTATATTTGTATTCACTTTTTGTATCACACAGCAATGTTACAATGCTGCCGCCCATCCCATGTGTTCCTTATTAAGGGTTAATAAGTATATAAGGGTTGATATAAAAAAAAATACCCCTCTCTGTCTCATTAGAGATATCTTTGCCAGAAGCTCAAGGAGGCACCTGAGAGGTTTGACTTGACGTGGCAGTCTGGCATTCCCTCCAATGGCCATTGGAGTAACTAAATAACCTCCATATGTTTAACCCCTTAAGGACAGAGCTTCAGAAGCTTGTCTTTCACTTAATGACAACAGCATTTTTTGCAGTTTACGTTCAACTGCAATTTGCATTTTACTAATTTATTTCACCGACACATATTATATACCGTTTTTTAAAGGACAGAAAGGGCTTTAATTTGATGTAACATATATATATATATAGATATATATATATTTATTATAAAAAAATACAGAAAAATGCAAAAAAAATAAAAATTGTGTTTTTTTTTGTTTTTTGTTTTTTTTTTTACAGTTTTTGCAATAATAATGTGTGCATAATTAGTGCAGGTTAAGGAAAGTAATTAAAAATAAATTCATTTAGTTGTTCTGATTTACAGAATATATAATGTGTCTGGGATTTTAAGGTTTTTTTTTGGTAGTTACAGGTCACAAAGCACAAGGAGTAAAATAAACTTTTAATGTGGAGCGATTTTAGAATTTGGTATGTTTGTCTTGTAAGCTTAATAGCCATAAAAGAAAACAAAATTGCCACACAAAAGTATATATTTATATAAAGTAGACATCACAGGCTATTTACCTACGGTTGTTTTGACACTTTCTATGTAGTCATTTCACCGCCAACTAAAATTGTGTTTTTTGGGGTTTTTGGCACACAAATTTATAACAAAGAAATTCTCATGTGTATTTTGTAACGTTGGTGTGTGCTATTCCTGTACAAAAAGATTTATTTTGTGTTCAGTTACATCTGCTGAGTAAAATGACACCCCCATTGTATGTCTTTGGCACTACTTCGTGAAGTTACAGTGCCATATAGGATACCTGTCCTTTTCAGTATTCACAGTAGAATTTTGAGAGACGGATTTAATGAGCCTTTGCTTCCATTTGGGGTATTATAGTAGTTTGACTGTTCAAAAAAAAAAACCCACCAAGGCCGATCATTTGTAAAAGTAGACACTCCAGGGTATCTCATAAGGTGCAGATTGTGCCTTAACATGCCCCCATTTTTTCACCAATATCTGCCAAAGTATGTGGTAAAAAAAGAATTTTGTGCATTTTTTACATACGGATTGCATTTTTGCTGGGCATTTTGTATATTTCATATGTGCCACTAAGTTCAAACCCCCCCAAATCTTCTGAGTAAAAAGACACCCCCAATGAATGTCTGTGGAACTATTTCGTGAAGCTACAGTGCCATATAGGAGACCAAGCCATATCAGTTTTTACTGAACTTTGAATTTTGACGCTGGGCCTATGTGCAATTTCCAAGCATCTTCACAGGTTTTAAATTCAAACTACCCCACAAAGGCCTACCATTTCTTAAAGTAGACACCCCAGGGTATTTCAAAAGGTATATTTTTAAACTTAGCATGGGATCATTTTTCCACTAATTGGTACCAGGTGTAGTGGTAATAAGCGTTTTTTCTGCCTTTTTGACACATAAAGTGAGTTTGCACAGTATATTTTGCAAACCTTATGTGTGCTACCAGTGTATAATACTTCATTTGTTGCTCAGCTATGTCGGCTGAGTACAGCAATACCCCCGTATGTACCTTTGCCAGGTATATGTGGACATCGAAGGGGCACATTTGGGACACAGCAATTCCAGTTTTTTTCAAACTTAAAATTTTTACGCTGTGCCCAGGTCCCATTTTAGAGTATTTTACAAGGCTATATAATCCAAATACCCCATAAAGCCATACCATTTCTTAAATAAGACATCCCAGGGTATTTCAAAAGGCATATTTTGAACCTTAGGATGGGATCATTTTTCCGCTAGCTTGTACCAAGTGTAGAGATAATAAGCGTTTTTTTCTGCCATTTTGGCACACAAAGTGAGTTTGCACAGTATATTTTGCAAACCTTATGTCTGCTACGACTGTATAATACGTCATATGTTGCTCAGCTATGTGGTCTGAGTACAGCAATACCCCCGTATGTACCTTTGCCAGGTATATGTGGATGTTGAAGGGGCACATTTGAGACGCAGCCATTCAGTTTTTTTCTAACTTTGAAGTTTTACGCTGTGTCCATGTTCCAATTTGGAGTAGTTTAAATGGTTGGTTAGTTATACTTCCCCACAAACACATACTATTTATTAAAGCATACACCCTGGGCTAATTCAAAAGGCATATTTTGAACCTTGGCGTGGGATCATTTTTTCTCTAGTTTGTTCCAGGTGTAGTGGTAATGAGCGTTTTTAAATGTATTTTTTTTTTTTACTTTTAAAAACTAGCTTTTTCTTTTACCGTTAACCCCTAACTAGCAGTAAGCAGCACTAACAGTAAATTCCCCATTTTCCCATAACTCCCACCCACCCCAACTAGCAAAATCTATAATTATAAAATATTTAAATTAATTAAATAAATTGAACCCCTGAGGGTTAAAAAATAAATAAAAGTTAATCGTCAGGGGTTAAAAAAATTAGATCACAGTATAATACTGTGATCTGTATTTTGATCACTGTAGGCAGTGATTGATTGGCAGAGAAGGGGTTAATTTTTATTTGGACTGGCTAAAGGGTTTTTTTTGTGGTTTTTTTACTTAAACGTTATTAAAACTTTTTTTAACTTAATTTTGAACTTTTTAAAGCTTATTTAGAAACATAGAAACACGGCAGATAAGAACCATTCGGCCCATCTAGTCTGCCCAATTTTCTAAATACTTTCATTAGTCCCTAGCCTTATCTTATAGTTAGGATAGCCTTATGCCTATCCCACGCATGCTTAAACTCCTTTACTGTTTTAACCTCTACCACGTCAGCTGGAAGGCTATTCCATGCATCCACTACCCTCTCAGTAAAGTAATACTTCCTGATAGTATTTTTAAACCTTTGTCCCTCTAATTTAAGACTATGTCCTCTTGTTGTGGTAGTACTTTTAACGTTAACCCCTAGTTAGCCTAACACCAAATCCCCCAATTCCCCACTAACTTCCACCCACCCCAGCTAGCTAAATTTATAATTTTAAATACTTAAATTAATAAATAAATTTAACCCCTGAGGGTTAAAAAAAAAAAAAAAAAGTCTGATCAATTGGCAGGGAAGGGGTTAATTTTTTATTAAAATGGGTAAAGGGGGTGGGATTTTAAATTAACTTTATTTTTATTTTCTAACAGGGACAAGATCATCACTGTTCCGGCTCCCTGCACTTCACACAGAACCAGGAAGTGCAGCGAGGCGGAAGGTGAGTATATGCAGCACATGTGCTCGCTCTGACATGCTGTCAGAGCGAGCACGTGTGCTGGGCAGCGAGATCGAGTGCTCCCAGTCTGCCTCTAATAGAGAGGTAGACCGGAGCACCATTAACCCCGCAATCACGGCGATCTGGGGTTAATTTTACCGCGTGACGGACAAGGTCCGTCACTCGTCGTTAAGGGTTTCCCCTGAGTGACGGACCTTGTCCGTCACTCGTCATTAAGGGGTTAAAGGACCACTATAGTGCCAGGAAAACAAACTTGTTTTCCTGGCAAACTTGTTTTCCCAGCACTATAGTGCCCTGAGGGTGCCCCCACCCTCAGGGTCCCACTCCCGCCGGGCTGAAGGGAAAGGAAGGGGGTTAAATACTCTCTCATGCGCCGGGCTTCCTCGGCGCTGGGGACTCTCCTCCTCCTCTGGTCGTCATTGGCTGAATGCACGGCAAGAGCAGCCAGTCCATAGGAAAGCATTCTCAATGCTTTCCTATGGATGCTGGCGTCTTCTCACTGTGAAAATCACAGTGAGAAGCGCGGAAACACCTCTAGCGGCTGTCAATGAGACAGCCACTAGAGGCTGCATTAACTCATCTCTGAAACTGCCATGTTTACAGCAGGCAGGGTTAATCCTAGAATCATTAAGCTGAAGTGGTCTGGGTGCCTGATGTGTACTATGGTCGTTGCTGCCACCCAGGAGTGATAGGAGTTTGAGCGCAGGACTTGTTTTTATGTATTTGCCTTAACATCTATAGTTTTAGAACTTTTGTGATCATTATTTAAGCAGAACACAAAGTCAAACGCTTTTGATTTGGTGTCTTATCCAGCTTCTGAAAGGCTGTGTGACAGACATCCTAGTCAACTAGGACTGGTACATGTCTCCCAGCCGCCACTTACCTCCAAAAATAGCTACATCCATGTTATTTATCACTCCATCCCGTGTCTCCCAGCCGAGCGCCTTGGCCTTGGAGCACTTGCAGGCCGGCCAGGAACCTGCTGAAACAGTGTGCCTGACCAGGAGCAACCAGCAAATCTTCTCAGATCTTAATCCTCTGGAGTTGCCACGGCTTGGTAAAACTGACGAGGGCACTCTAGGCCCCAGAAACACCTAGCAGGGCACTTTCTTGGAGTGATGACAAAGGGGTGGCAAGGCATTTAATGATACCAAGTACCTGAAGGAGCACAATTTACTGACTGAAAGCACCATCATTTTAAGTAACCATTATTTCTGCCCAGCACTGTGGAATTCTGAGTCAGATCAGAGGATGGCTGTGGACCGTTAAAAAAAAAAAAACTTCACTTTCCATCTAACGGCAGCTAGTCACCTCCAATCCAAGCAGTTTTTAGGCAGATTGGGTGCTCAGGGGATGGCACTATTGTGGGGATGTGGGCAAGGAACCCCCAAGTATTGTATTTTCCTCTGATGCCAAAGTGTCTGGCCACTAATTAAATCAGTTCAGGTACAGACACCAAGGTGCCTAGTATGTCACAATTCTATTGTTTCCCCTGGGGGCCTCCTGTTGAGGCCGCAGGTAGAAAACGGTCACCTGTGTGACAATAAACCAGTTCTTATTCACCCTTCACCAAGCTGCAGCTAGTGTTTGGGTGAGTCAGCGATACGACAGTGGCAAGGAGCTTAAATAACTCTGGGCTAAAACAAGAAGGAGAAGGGGAATTGGCGCTGACAACCCTACTACTCGTGAGTATACTGCCACAGGCTGCAACCCAGGGTTCGCCGATAAGCGAACAGTTATGAAACTACAATGTTCCTTCCAGTTCAGGAAGACAAAACGTGGGTAGAAAACATGGTTTTTCAGAAACACACATGGTTTTACAAAAAAAATATATATATATGGGTGTTTCTTCACAGACTTAAGGAAGTGGTTTTGAAGCAAGTTAGAACAAGCTCAATAGTTAATGGTTTCATTTTAGAAGATATCAGTGCAGTTTATATGTGAGGCCAAATTATCATATTTTTATTATATTCAGACTTGAAAAATGTTCATAGATGATGGAAGGCAAGAATGTATTGTATTTTTTGTTTTTAAACTGTGGCTAGTGAATTCTTTATTATATCAAGCAGGGCTTGACATGCTATGTGGCAAGGTTATGCATCAAATTTACTGAGTGAAGGATAATGTTTCCATTTCTTCAGCTTGATATTCCTCATCATGGCCTCCATACGTAATCACGGCTGAATTTACGTGTGAGGTGCCTGTAGGTACAGATGTTTATGGTCCCCCTGCTCCCTCAACACAAAAATGTATGCTGCTGTGTAAAAGCATGCAGAGCTGAACAGTGGCGGCTCTAGACTTTGTGAGGCCTTAGATGAAACTCAAAGATGAGGCCCCCTCTAACACCATTAGTGAAAATAATATAGGCGTTGCATTGCTTGTGTATAAGGAGCTGTAGTTATATTGAAAGACGGGCAATGCTAGATACAGAGATCTTGTCTCTGTATTCAGCATTCAGAGGCTTGCAGTGTCGTGGCTCCCTGCCGCTGAATTGTGAGCTCTATGATGGAGATTATGGCATATTTTGCAATAAATAAATTTAATTTACAATTATGTTAATTGTTTATACACAAATGCGGGGTATGGTTGCACAGCCTGGCAGTTGAGTATACATAAGTGGTGGTGTGAAGGGGTTATTGGAAACAAACATGAACATTTTTTATTTGGCAAAATAGCTTTTAAAAATCATTTACCATATTTAAAAAAAAAAAAAAAGTCTCACACATTTTCCCAATATATTCTATAATACTTTCACATATATATTATCCTATATGTGTTGCCCCATGTATTGCATGTGTGTGTATACACACACATACACAAAATATAAGACACAAACATACACATGCTCACACAAAATATTGACACTTTGGGCCCAATTTGGATGTTTCCATTTAGGGGTATGCTCACTTTTGTTGCCAATGGTTTAGACATTAATGGCTGTGTGTTGAGTTATTTTGAGGGGACAGCACATTTACACTGTTATACAGGCTGTACACTTACTACATTACATTGCAGTAGAGTGTAATTTCTTCAGTGTTGTCACATGAATAGATATAAAATATTTACAAAAATGTGAGGGGTGTATTTATGTTACAGTTAATGTGCAGAAATCAGTTAATGTGCACATTACCTAGTTAATCTGCAGATTAACTAGGGCGATAAGTTAAAGTGCAGAAAATGATTTTGTTTCTCAAATATTTCTCACATTACCTAGGTAATTTGCACATTAGCTACTAGGCACTCGTTAAAGTACAAAAAAAATAATTCTGTCCTCCATCTCTCTGAGGGGCTCACAGCTCTGGAGGACACCATGGTGTGCACAGGCTGCTGTTCTGTTCTTGTCTGGACCACAGTCACATAACTCTTCAAACAAACAGTTATCCCGAACTGGTAAGAAATGAGGAGTCCCCACCACCACCACAAGAGAGCAAGCGCTTCCTTCACATTATGCAGCAACACCCTGAAATGATCCCAGCAGATGCTCCCCACTGTTCTCAATATCATCATATATTTGAAGACTGTCGGAATCAGTGGTCCATGAGCAGACCTCTTTGTCTCATTCTCCTCAATGAGAGAAGTATTTCTCGGACTTACGGAGCAGCATTGTTAGTAGCCACCCCCCTCTGAGAAGCAACAAGCCATGCGTCTATGCTTTGTGAATTTGATGGTGGAGGGCATTGAAAGGAACTTGCTCACAAAAAGAAAATCGAGACAGGTTCACACAGAATCTTTCTGCCTTCAGACGAGAAGTGAACGAAACAAACATTTTGCACTGAAAGGGTTAAACAGGTTCTGTGAGGACATTGTTTTTTGTAATAAATAATATCCTCTTTTACAGAGGGAAAGAAACATACATTTTGCACTTTAACTAGACGGAAGCAGTTAATGTGCACATTACCTAGGTAAAGTGCGGAAAACTCTTGATTCCACACTTTAACTGAGCAAATCAGTTAATCTGCAGATTAACTAGGTATTGTGCACATTAACTGATTTTTCACTTTAACTCTAACATACACACACACACACAGTGCCACTTTACCTTTGCAGTGTCCATACCATGCTACCCTCACATTGCAATCAGACACAAACACACTAATCCATGCATACTCCGATAGACGCACATGCATACACACACAAATACACTGAGGCACAGAGACACATTGACAAATACAGACATACAGTCACAATGTGTATCTGGCTATGTATATTTCAGAGTGTGTCTGGCATGTTCTACCTGTGGATGGTTCAGAGTGTGTTTGTCTGAGCATCCTTGTGTGTGAATGTACGCCTCTGTGAGCATGTGTATGTTTGTGTCTTGAACTTTTGTCTGTGTGTGGGGTAGCTGCTTGCGTTGTGTTATGTGTATGGGGGGCTGCCTAAGGCCTTTTGTGCATTCTGTTTATGGCAAAGCTATGTAGGTAACTGGCATGGTGAGTTTGACAGGGAAGGGGGGTGAATTGTGACAAAGAATGTGTCATGTTGGGGGATGTGTGTTACAGTATTGGAGAGATTAATGTGAAAGGGTGACTACGACAGTTGAGAGATGTATCACAGGGTTGGGCTGAATGTGGCATGGTTGGAGGAAGAAGTGTGACAGAACAATGGGAGGTGATTACAGATTCCCTTTGGCATGATCACTAGGTATCTCTGTACCCCTGCTATTATATACTCATGGCAAAATGTCTATATATGACTGCCTTAAAGCTTATAGCATAACATTTATAATCACCATTACACTGCATTTACAAAGAAAAAATACTATAAGCAATTTGGTGGCCAAATGCACATCACCCAAAATATTATTTATTGCTTAAGACTCCAGCCATGGTTTCAAAAACAAACAAGAAATGTACCGAAGACAACTTTTTGTGCATTTAATCAATATCTTTTCCACTTACCACTCCTGTGCAGATTGTTCTAAAAATAGTCCTTTGTTGGGTAACATGAATTGGTTATTATATGTCCTCACTGTTTGCATTGTGCCATTACTAAAGAATTAATCTGTGCTTCCTTTATTTGGGCAAGATGACGTGACTGAGTACAACAGAGTGGGTCAGGTGGAGAATGATAAGAGGGTGTCCATAATAAAAGCCTTGAACACAGCACACCTTGTAAATATGATCCTCTTGTAGTGCTCCTGAACAGCAGTATGAATCACACACAAAGAGATGCAGCAATCACTGGCAAATGACTCTTTCCTAATCTGACACACACAAAGGTTAAAAGCTAAACTTAAAGAAACATTCAAAGTACCATAGCCACATACAAACGAACAGTGATGTCCCATAAAGATAAAAAGAGACATACAGAAAGGAAAGGGGAACAAAGTGACACAATGTTTTTGGGGGGGGCAAAGCTGGGCTGGGGGAAAGAGAGACTCAAAGTGGCCAGAGAAGAGAAAGAGGTACACAGAGTCTGGAGGTAGAAAGAGACACACAGAGGGGATTTGGAAGGGGAAAAAAAGAGACAAAGAGGTTGAGGCTAAGACATACACTAAAGGGTCGGGGTGGAAGAGACCTACAGAGGCAGGGGAAGGGTAAAAAGAAACACACAGGGGCTGGGATGAAGTAAAAGATACACAAGGGGAGCTAAAAGAGAATTACAAGGGTGGCTGTGAGAGCCAAAAAGGAGACAATTGGACACAAGATACAATAAACAAGGTTAAAAAAAAAAGCCTCTTATTAAATAGATTTTCCTTCCAATATATGCATTTTGCTAGCAAACTTGCTAACACAATGTACAGATAGATGTAATTGATGTGATCCTGACAGTACTACACACACACACACACATTAGTGTGTGTATAAGTAATACATATAAATTATGCCTATAATATTTACACATATATTAATACACATTTATATATGCATAATACACACATAAATGTCATTAATATATAACATATGTAATGAGCAGATATTGGCCCAGTCTTGTTGCTAGGTGCATACTCCAGCACAAGAACATATTCAAAGTGAAGAGCACACCCACAGGACTTTAAAATAAAACAAGATAACTTCATTACTACATTTTTTACAGCTGTGCAACCGCATACATTCACTATTTTAGTCTTATTACTAAAATTTCCTTAATATGTCGAGGTAGTTGGACTTAAACATTGATTACACGCAAATGTACGTCTGCTTAAAATAAAGGTGCTCTTTTGATTATTTTGAAGCCTTATATGCTTTCCTTTCTTGGAGTAAGAGTTTTCAATTTTAAGTTAGCTTCTCACCCTCTATCTCAGCACACTATGCTGGCGCAACGCAACGCATTAGTGGGCTGGTATAGAATTTTTTCTAGGGCTGCTTTTAGTTCCCATTCCGGCCCTGGTGCCATCTGTCTACTCATTTAGACAAAAAAAACACACCACCACAACTTAATGCCTGCAATGTCATGTTATGCTATTTCAGATTTTCCATTAATTGTTTTAGGAATCTCTCAATCAAGTATTACATTAAAAAAAAAAAAAAAGGATGATGCAGGATTAAGAGAAGGATTAAAATTTGCTCTGAATTTGCCACACAAAAGCAAAAACAATTCCTTCTCCGCTCTAAAATGGCAATTATAATTTTACTTATATTACCAAGAATAATAACAATTTGGTTAAAAAAAAAAAAAGCTGCAGATTTTTGTATGTAAACAAAAAGGTGGAATACTGCACACTTATTAGAATCCTGGTGCAGCCAGAAATGGGATTGGCCACCCCTTCTGTAGTGTGTTAAACAAAATTGTGGTCCAGGCACTCAAGCATTAGTTGGACAGCAGGTTTGTTGGACAAAGTGCAACATTTCGATCCCACAAGAGATCTTTCTCAAACAGATTTTTGTAAACATACTATATAGAAAAATGTAATATTAAAGTAGAACTTAAAGATCACAAGCATGAAATGGGCAGGACAGCAGCACCATCAGTTACACGTCACATTTTCTAGTTAATATTGCCTGTAGACCAGTCAATCAAGTAATTTTATCACATCAGGAACAGACAAGTTAATTCTAACATGTTGGTTAATTTACTGTATAGATCACAAAGCATCTGGCTTTAAATTCATATTTATATAAATATAGCGAATAAACAATTACAAAATAGTTTAATTGTATGCATTCAGAATTAGAACCAAAAATAAATCCAGTTTTTAACAAAGACTGTCTCCAGAGACGCTTCCCAATTTCAACACAAAAATATGAAGCATTTTGTTCTAGGCACAACTTCCCTATCTCTTCTTAACACTTCTTGTCTAGTACTGAAAGGCCCCACAGTACCGAATGATTCACTGTACTTTATACACATATATATTCTTGTTTTGTATTTTACACATGATCAGGATTAGTAGTTAGCACCAGGATTTAAAGCTTTCATGCACAAGAGTGTTGGTCAATACGTTACTTTATTATTATTTATTTTTCTATACATCCTTTGCCACTCTGGGACTTGAAAAGGTAAAACATGTGAGGGCCTTGGGAACCAAGGGGGAGGAAGGAAAGAGGCCGGGGCGGGGAGGAGGCGCACAGTGAGGCCGGGGCGGGGAGGAGGCGCACAGTGAGGCCGGGGAGGAGGCGCACAGTGAGGCCGGGGAGGAGGCGCACAGTGAGGCCGGGGCGGGGAGGAGGCGCACAGTGAGGCCGGGGCGGGGAGGAGGCGCACAGTGAGGCCGGGGCGGGGAGGAGGCGCACAGTGAGGCCGGGCGGGGAGGAGGCGACAGTGAGGCCGGAGCGGGGAGGAGGCGAGACAGTGAGGCCGGGCGGGAGGAGGCGACAGTGAGGCCGGGGCGGGAGGAGGCGACAGTGAGGCTGGGCGGGAGGCGACACAGTGAGGCTCGAGCGGGAGGGGAGGCTAATAGTGAGGCCGGAGCTGGGAGGAGGCGACAGTGAGGCCGGAGCGGGAGGAGGCGCGACAGGAGGCTGGAGCTGGAGGAGGCGCGACAGTGAGGCCGCCGGGAGCGGGAGGAGGCGACAGTGAGGCTCTGAGCGGGAGGAGGCGACAGTGAGGCCGCCGGAGCGGGAGGAGGCGCACAGTGAGGCCGTGGAGCTGGGAGGAGGCGACAGTGAGGCCGGGATGGGAGGAGGCGACAGTGAGGCTTCTACGGGAGGAGGCGACAGTGAGGCCGGGAGCCGGGAGGTGAGGCGACAGTGAGGCCGGAGCTGAGGAGGCGACAGTGATTCCGAGCGGGAGGAGGCGACAGTGAGGCCGAGCGGGAGGAGGCGCATTGGTGAGGCCGGAGCGGGAGGAGGCGACAGTGAGGGGCCGGAGCTGAGGAGGCGACAGTGAGCCGGAGCGGGAGGAGGCGACAGTGAGGCCGAGCGGGAGGAGGCGACAGTGAGGCCGGGCTCGTGGAGGGCGCACAATGGGGCCGGGCGTGGTGGAGGCGCACAATGGGGCCGGGCGGGTGGGATGCTAATAAATGGGCCGGGCGGGTGGAGGCGCACAATGGGGCCGGGCGGGTGGAGGCGCCATTACCGGCCAGGGCGAAGCACAATGGCCGGGCGGGTGAGGCTAATAATGGGGCCGGGGCGGTGGAGGCATAATAATGGGGTCGGGCGGGTGGAGGCTAATAAATGGGGCCGGGCGGTGGAGGCGATTAATGGGGCCGGGGCGGAGGCTACAATGGGGCCGGGCGGATACACACAATGGGCGGAGGCTGCGCCAGGGTGGAGGCAATGGGGCCGGGGCGGAGGCGCATGGGGCCGGGGGTGGAGGCGCACAATGGGGCCGGGATAGGGTGGAGGCGCACAATGGGGCCGGAGAGTGGGAGGGGGGGGGGGGAGAAGAGGCGCACAAAGGGATAAAGGGTACAAAAAAATGGTGTTCTTTTTGTTACTGCAATTAACCAGATTTGTTATATACTCAACATATTACTATGGAGAAGTTGCGAAAAGCAATCTACCTGCCTACATAAAAAAAATATACTATAGTCAAGAATTTGCAATCTCTCTTTAAATAAACTTAATATTTCATATAACAAAATAAAACATTAATAACTTAAAATTGAACTCACTGCTAGATAATATCAGATAAAATAAACAGACGTGGACAATATAATGCATTTTACACACTAAAATAGATCACTGAGAAATTAAAGAAAAAAAAAAATCCTCTGGAACACATGACTATACCTTAATGAACATTTGTATTAAACTTCCAAGTTAAGTCACTGAATTTGTCAACACATTAGTGAAAAAAAAAATATAATTTATCAACACCGCTAATAGAGCAACGTAAAGTCAAGTAACAGTACAACGACCAAACACACTGTAATATCAGCAAAACACTTTTCCAACTGCAAAGTGACTCACAATATTAATCTGTCTAGTTTTGAGAAACCCTAAACAGTCCCATCACCTCCTTTTCGGAGTTTGACCACCCATTATAGGACTTCATATATAGCTTCACTCTAAAGTAGTACTTTTTTAAAATGGTCTAATATTCATAGGCAAAGATACATATTATTGATATTCGCGGCTTACAAATGCTGAGATATAAAAGAGTATGTAGAAAGGTGAGATGTTAAGATAAAAAAAATAAAAAATAAAATAGTTCTACTATAAATTTTACGAATGTATATACAGAAGAAACAGTTTGACAAGTCAGTATGCAATCTACTTACCTGCATGTTAACAGGCCAACTTTCTGCCTGCAATCTGATGTTAACACACAAAAAAAAACTACTTTCCTCCCTTGGCAAAAAACTAAAAAAAAAAAAAAAAACTAAAAAAGAAACAAACAAAACTGCAGAATCTGTTTATCGGTTTCATCTACTTAATTTGCAGAACTTCCTCTGTACACCCAGTATTACACAACCTCAAAACAAACTGCTCAATTTCCTCCTAGACTCTGCCTAATATCACCAGAAATACTCACAAATTTGGCTGTAACTTAGAACGTTGTGAATTGGAGGTTTGAAACCACTATGAACAGGATATTGATAGATTCTCAACTGGTTATCAAAACACACACACATTTATTGCTGTATTTTGAAACCGTTACAGTTGTGCTTGTTTTATTGCCTTTTCCCCTCATTGAGTCACACTGTATTGAGGTGTTGAAATGGTAACATTTTCATACCATTATCACAGGACTAAACGCAGATTCAGAATTTATCACATTCCGAACATTTCATTAAGTTTACACTGCTCTCCATCACCAATAATCAACTTGTATGTATACAGGTATACTGATATCTTTGTGCCCTTTAAAAAATAAAAAAAGTAATTATATAGATATTTACATTTCATGTGAAACTCGAATTGTATTCTGTTTACTTAAAGGGCCACTTCACCCCATCATTTTATCTCAATTAAGTCGCTATGGGGGCTGAAGTCCAGAAATGCCTTTTTCCTTTGTCTCCCCCCTATTTTTTTTAGTAATACATTGGAAGAAGTTAATATAGTAGTCATCATAAAACAGATTCCCATGGGGATTGCCATATGTTTGGTGAATTACATAACAATGATCTTCTAAACCAGGGTAGTCAACCTGGTCCCCACCGCCCACTGGTGCGCGGTTCAAGCTTTCATGGTGGGTTTTATCTGCGACCCTCTGTTCTCTGACACAACCACAGGTGCGCACCTCCCTCCAGCCATCAAGAGAGACCTCACAAAAACGCCCTACACGCATTGTGTGAACACCTCCGTTTTCTAAATCTCTCTCGATGGCTAAAAGGAAGTGTGGTCGCAGCTGCACTCCTTATTGGGACAGGTGGGGGCATGATGATGAGGAAGAAAGAATTACTATGAGTAAGTTTGTAATACTTGTTGCTTGCCACAAGGGAATTCTACTAAGTAGATAATGTACAAAAAGTTTCAGTTTCTAGAAATTTGGATTTTGCGAACATCAGGATTCTTTTTCAGTATGGTTACAGGGAAATCTACTATAATTTTGGGTATGGGTGTATGGGCAAATTAGACAATCCCTTATGCTGCAATTATAAATGATCTTCAGACCCAACAAGCAATTATAAATCTCATCCACTCCATCCAAAATAAATTGAGCTAGGTATTATTGAGCACACACATGCCTATTACAGAGAAAACATGGGAAAGAAGCATTTATGACCATAACAAACAGGGAAGCACTAATAAAAGCATGTTTTAGCATTGTTTTGATATTATGCTTTTAAAAAATTGTTTTGTAACTTACTAAATGGTATTGTAATATGAGAGGTGATTGCCTGCACTTTACTTTTTTATTAAGTTTTGATGCATACCTTGAATGGAGAGGATGTCTACATTTTGGACCTTAAAGTTACATAGTGACATAGCTGAAAAGAGACTTGCGTACATCAAGTTCAACCTTGCTCACATTTGTTTTTTGCTGTTGGTCCAAACAGATCGGTCTTCCTGGTGCATGGCGCTTGCCTCGCATGTGCTTCTCATCCACAATTCTTTACTATGAGAAGCTTTGGATGATAAGCTAATGACAAGCTAATAAATGACACGCATCCTGAAACTACAAATGTGGATCAGGTCCCACTAAATTTGCAAAGTCCCAATATAGACAAGTTCATTTTTAGACCTGTACCTGTTAGTGTCATTGAAAAACATCTTAATAATCTAAAAATGAAAAACCAGTCCGGACCTGATCAAATCCCAGCAATGCTGTTTAAGCTCAGTGTGCCGGCAATTGCTAAACCTGTCGCAACTCTAATTAACGAATCCTTGGTGTCTGGATACGTACCCAAACTTTGGAAGACTGCGAGAGTAGTGCCTATCCATAAAAGTGGGGACACTACTTTGGTTTCTAACTATCGCCCAATATCATTGCTCCCGATATTGTAAAAAATATTAGAAAAATGTGTCCATACGCAATTATGTGAGTACTATCAACAATCAAACTATCTGACCCCTGATCAATCAGGCTTTCACCAGAATCACTCCACTACAACTGCCCTCTTAAAAGTTTGCAATGACATCCAAACTGGCATGGAACAAGGAGACCTAACTGGATCCATTTTCCTTGATTTTGCTAAGGCCTTTGACACAGTAGACCACGACATTCTACTGCACAAACTCAAAAACTCAGGTATTGGTGATCGTTTGCTAAACTGGTTTCGATCGTATGTATCGGTCCATTTCTGACTGCGACTCACTCCCTCTCCCAGTCACGTGTGGTGTTCCCCAAGGTTCCATTCTCGGCCCCCTACTATTTACATTATTTATAAATGATCTGCCCAATGTCTGCAAATCCTTAAATGTACACATGTACGCAGATGACACGGTAATCTATGCGAGCAATTCTGATCTACCACAGCTTGAGGCTGTGCTCCAAGACCAGTTTACAGAGGTAGAAAAGTGGATCGCAAAAAACAAACTCTTCCTGAACACTGACAAAACTGTCACAATGATCTTTCGAACAGTACCCAAAGTACACAATTCCCACCTATCCATCAAAACAAATTCAAATGGCACACTGACCGCAGTCCGCTCTTTCAAATACTTGGGTATGATGTTAGACCCCAATTTATCTTTTGGCCTGCACATAGAAAAGCTTGCATCTAAAAACTTTATCCAAAACTAGGTGCCCTGTACAGAAACAATTCCTGCCTAAGCCCTACAGTAAAGGAAAAGATTGTACTGCAAATGCTGATGCCAATCATTGATTATGGGGATGTAGTATATGCACCTGCATCGCAATCCCACATTAATAAACTAAACACATTGTATAACTCGTTCTGCTGATTTGTGCTACAATGTAATAACCGACTCACCATTGCGACATGCTAAAAGAACTAAACTGGCTGTCGCTGGAATCCAGATGCATCCTTCATCTTTCCAGCCTTGTGTTTAAGAGCTTTTCTGGGAAACTCTCACCCTACCTAAACACAATGCTTTCCTCAGTTGTTCCCACTTCCTATAACCTCCGATCCAGTACAAGCACTTTACTTAGTCTACCTCAATACAAAAAGAAAGCAGCCCGATCCTCCTTCTCCTACAGAGCACCGCAATTGTGGAACGACCTCCCGCACAATTAAAAATCTTCCCTAAGTCTAAAGTCCTTTAAGAGATCCCTCTCTACATACCTCAAAACAGAATGCACCATGCACCAGTCATGGTTGATTATATATTTCCTGCCTGTTCTATGTTAAATATTGTATTTATTGTGTATTAATATTGTTTTTGTATGTTATTGTACCCTAATTGTAACAATGCAATGGACATACTTGACCCAGAAATCTCAATGTATCTTTCCTGGTAAAATATTTTATAAATAAATAAAATAAGACATAAAGGAAGAGGAGTCAGTGTCATGTTGCAGGAGGCAGATATGGTAGCTGCAAGGACTGGACTTTGGTCAGTGCGACCATTAGACAGGTGATGAACAGGCCTGGCACCCCCTTCTGTCGGTCACAGCGCTCATCCTCCTGTCGGTCACACCATGTAATGTAGCAGAGCCACAAACCGTGAGTAGAGGATCTAGTGTATCATCTACCTGGTCTGATAGGATGTGCTCACTGAGAGCACCGAACAGCTTCCTGTCAGAACGGTTAGAGGAAGCAGAAGCTAAGCTGGCATAGGGGGAAAGTCAACAAAGGTGCATACAGAGGGCACGAGACACAGAGGGGCCTGGGGGAGGAGGAAGAGGAGAGACACTCAGGGGGGCTGGGGGGAGAGAGAGAGAGAGAGAGAGAGAACACCAGGGGCTGGGGGGAGAGAAAGGCAGGGGGCTGGGGAGAGAGGAGAGAGAGACACACCATAGGAGAGAAAGGCCACCAGGGGGCTGGGGGAGAGAGAGAGAGAGACACATAGGCAGAGGGGGCTGGGGGAGAGAGAGAGAGAGGGGGCTGGGGGGGGAGAGAGGCCAGGGGGCTGAGGGAGAGAGAGAGACACCAGGGGCTGGGGAGAGAGAGAGACACCCAGGGGGCTGGGGAGAGAGAGAGAGAGAGAGACACTCAGGGGGCTGGGGAGAGAGAGAGAGACACCCAGGGGGCTGGGGAGAGAGAGAGACACCCAGGGGGCTGGGGAGAGAGAGAGACACTCAGGGGGCTGGGGGAGAGGAGAGACTCAGGGGCTGGGGAGAGAGAGAGACACAGGAGAGAGAGCAGAGAGACACCTGGCTGGGGAGAGAGAGAGACACCAGGGGCGCAGAGACACCGAGCTAGGGGAGAGATGCTGGGGAGGAGAGTGAGACACTCAGAGGGGGCTGGGGGGAGAGAGAGAGACACCAGAGGGGCTGGGGAGAGAGAGAGACACCAGAGGGGGCTGGGGGTGAGAGAGAGACACTCAGAGGGGGCTGGGGAGAGAGAGACACTCAGAGGGGCTGGGGAGAGAGAGACACCCAGAGGGGGGCTGGGGAGAGAGAGAGACACCCAGAGGGGGCTGGGGAGGAGATCACTCAGAGGGGGCTGGGAGAGAGAGACACCAGAGGGGGCTGGGGAGAGAGAGAGACACCAGAGGGGGGCTGGGGAGAGAGAGACACCAGAGGGGCTGGGGAGAGAGAGACACTAGAGGGGGCTGGGGAGAGAGAGGGGGGCTGGGAGAGAGAGAGACTCAGAGGGGGCTGGGGGAGAGAGAGAGAGACACACCAGGGGAGAGAGAGAGAGACACCAGGGGCTGGGGAGAGAGAGAGAGAGAGAGACACCTCAGGGCTGGGGAGAGAGAGAGACACACCAGGGGGCTGGGGAGAGAGAGAGACAGGGGGGCTGGGGAGAGAGAGACAGGGGTTGGGGGGACACCCAGTGGGGAGAGAGGGGACAACACTGGGGGAGAGAAGCAGAGGGGCTGGGGGGGGGAGACACCAGGGCAGGGGGCTGGGGAGAGACAGAGACACCAGGGCCTGGGGAGAGAGCGAGAGACACTCAGGGGCTGGGGAGAGCGAGAGACACCAGGGGCTGGGGGAGAGAGCCAGAGAGAAGAGGGGGCACACCAGAGGGGGCTGGGGGAGAGAGAGGCACCCCAGGGGCTGGGGAGAGAGAGAGACACACCAGGGGGGCTGGGGAGAGAGAGACACCCAGGGGGCTGGGAGAGAGAGAGAGACACCAGGGGGGGGGAGAGAGAGAGAGACACCAGGGGCAGAGAGAGAGGGGGCTGGAGAGAGAGACACCTGGGGCTGGGGAGAGAGAGAGACACTCAGGGGCTGGGGAGAGAGAGAGACACCAGGGGCTGGGGGAGAGAGAGACACCAGGGGCTGGGAGAGAGAGAGAGACACCCTGGGGAGAGAGAGACACCAGGGGCTGGGGGAGAGAGAGAGAGACACCAGGGGGCTGGGAGAGACACCCAGAGGGGCTGGGGAGAGAGACACCAGGGGGCCAGAGGGGGCTGGGGAGAGAGAGAGACACCACAGGGGGCTGGGGGAGAGAGAGAGAGAGAGACACCCAGGGGCTGGGGAGAGAGAGAGACACCAGGGGCTGGGGAGAGAGAGAGAGAGACACTCAGGGGGCTGGGGAGAGAGAGAGAGAGAGACACCAGGGGCTGGGGAGAGAGAGAGAGAGACCCCAGGGGGCTGGGAGAGAGAGAGACACCCTCAGGGGGCTGGGGAGAGAGACACCCAGAGGGGGGCTGGGGGAGAGACACCAGAGGGGCTGGGAGAGAGACACTCAGAGGGGGCTGGGGAGAGAGACACCAGAGGCTGGGGGAGAGAGACACCAGAGGGGCTGGGGGGGAGAGACACTCAGAGGGGGCTGGGGGGAGAGAGACACCCAGAGGGGCTGGGGAGAGAGACACCAGAGGGGGCTGGGGGGAGAGAGAGACACCAGGAGGGGGCTGGGGAGAGAGAGACAGACACCAGAGGGGCTGGGGGAGAGAGGCTGGCTGGGGGAGAGAGAGAGACAGAGGGGGGCTGGGGGGAGAGAGACCCAGAGGGGGCTGGGGAGAGAGACCAGAGGGGGCTGGGGGAGAGAGAGACACTCAGAGGGGCTGGGGGGAGAGAGAGACACTCAGAGGGGGCTGGGGGGAGAGAGAGACACTCAGAGGGGGCTGGGGGGAGAGAGAGACACTCAGAGGGGGCGACACTCAGAGGGTCTGGGGAAGGAGATAAAAAAAAGCCACACATGTTCCTTCACTCCTCCACTAGTTCCAGATGTGCTAAGTAGTGTTATAGCTCTCTTTATCCAGATGTAACCAGTCGGATTGGGTACAAGAAGTGAGTTTATTCAGCCAACTGTACTCATATTTATACCCAAACCCCCAGCATGGGGTCTCTATTCATTAACACTTAAAGGACCACTATAGTGCCAGGAAAACACTCGTTTTCCTGGCACCATAGTGCCCTGAGGGTGCCCCCACCCTCAGGGACCCCCTCCCGCCCGGCTCTGAAAGGGGGAAAGGGGAAAAGAGCTCTTCTCCTCCGATCCTCCTCCTCTCCGCCCATTTGGCTGAATGCGCACGCGCGGCAAGAGCTGCGCGCGCATTCAGCCGGTCGCTTAGGAAAGCATTCACAATGCTTTCCTATGGACGCTGGCGTGCTCTCACTGTGCTCTAGCGGCTGTCAATGAGCTAGCTGCTAGAGGCTTTGGGGGAAGGCTTAACCCATTTATAAACATAGCAGTTTCTATGAAACTGCTATGTTTATAAAAGAATGGGTTAACCCTAGCTGGACTAAGCTGAAGTGCTCTGGGTGCCTAGAGTGGTCCTTTAAGCCCACCCAGGTGTCTCAGTCTCTGGGAGATAATTGAGTTGTTACTCTGTAAATTAATTATCCCCTGGATACAGAAAGAGCCATACAGAAAACAAGTTACCCCCACGTAATCCATCATTCGAAAGGTCTGATCTGAGCGCCCATTCTCTGAAAATAGCAGATCCAAGCTGCATTGTCCAAATGCCATCACCTCAAAGATGACCGAAAAGAGTTCCACGTGGTCAGAGCCTTGCGTCTGTGAATTGACAGGGTTAATATCATGGCGTAGAAGTGGAGCACCCTGATGGTGATAAGGAGCGATTGTGGGGCTTGAGTGTTAGATGCTTCCATTCAAAAAGCACCGTCTTGGGGGATTGGGAAAGGGGCAAAAACACAGTTGCAAAATGAGCAATGGGTTGAGATGGGCCGAGCCAGAGTTCCAGGGCAAACCTAGGTTACCCTGCTGATGGTGTCTAGACCGGCTCCCGAATTATGTTTCTTGGGTAGTGAACAAGTTGCGGTGAGGAAGTACAGGGGAATCCACGGAACAAATATATTTGGTAGGAGAAGTCATGGCTTCCGTGACACCTAGGGTGGAAAACTAGTCTCGCACCGGCCCTGCACTCACCCATGCAGACTGACACACACACACACATTAACCCATGCAGACTGACACACACCCACACCGATCCATGCAGACTGACACACGTCTGGAGCTGATTAAAGGGAAACTATAGTGCTAGGATAATGTTGTTTTCCTAGCACTATAGTGACGTACAATTGCCCCCTCCCTTGCGTCCACCCCTCCAGTGTCGCTGGAAGTGTTAAAAACCCACCGATTACATACCTGTTTTCAACGCTTATGTCTCTCGGTGCTGTGCCAGGCTCCACCTTCGCTTCTCCTTTGCTGACATCAGAAGGGGACCTATTATTTTTTATATTTTTGTGCAGCAAGTGCTGCGCTTGCAAATAGGACTATCCCAAATGAAAACATTACTCAATGCTTTCTTATGGGGTTTTAGATGATGCTGGATGTCCTCAAGCAACCAAAAGTCACCTAGTCACCCGGATGTGCCTCTAGTGGCTGTCTGGTAGACAGCCACTAGAGTTGGCGTTAACCCTGCAAGTTAATCATTACAGTTTAACCCTGCAATTGTAATTATTGCAGTTATTGATAAAGGAACTGAGACAGTGCACCCAGACCACATCAATGAGCGGATGTGGTCTGGGTGCTTATTGTGTCCCTTTAACAGGTCTGCAGGTGGTGGCCCAGGCTAATCAGCTAAAAGGCATCAAAAAGATTTATCATGCATTGCTGAATCCAAAAAAACAAACAAAACAAAAACAGGTAACACACATTGAAGTTTCAATCAGTGAACAATAAAATTCAGTGATCATTTAATCAATTAAAATTCAACCATAGGCACATCTAAGAGGGACAGCAGGTCAGATGCATTTTGTGTCCATATAATGTACTTTATCAGAGACACTATCTGTTGAAAAAGTGCTCTCTACAGGCACAAAATGCGCCTGGCTCAATTTAATTGATCAAATAAAAAGCGTAATTCTATTGTTCACCATTCAAGGTTTCCATGTGGCTTTCCGGTCTTTTGGATCCGGCAACACATGCAATTTCTCTTTGGGTATTACAATACCCAAATATTTACACTTATTGTGATCATAAAAGGCAGACTGACAGACAATCACACTTGTTGCTCTACCAGATATATGCAAACACGGACATAATAAATATCTGATAAATCTCTCTCAAATCCCAGATAAACAGTTTTGTTCTTTGTGTTCTGTTCCCTGTTTGCAAAGCAAATATTTTGCCTGACATTTGTCAAACATACGGACGGGCAACTCATATTCTGGGACTCAGTGGTCCTTTAAGACATTGACAAACAAGCAAGTTAGAAATATATCTTCTTTAGAACATTTGAGAATATACAGTGAATAAAGTCACAAGGGAAGGTTTATTACGTCACTGATATTTCCATGTTTTCTTTATCTGTTTGTGTCTACACGTAATCATATGTACTTTGCATAGCAGCTGCCGGTAGTCTTAGTTTGGTCAAAGAGAACTTTGACCATTTGCTCTAACCAAAAGCTCCTGTCGTTTTCAAATGACATTCAACTCATTTGTATGTATAAAACTATAAATACATATTTCGCACTGGTGGTTTAGAAATCACTAAATATATCTGGACACTTAAGAAGGTGTAGAAACTGACTGATGGGCAGATATGCAGTGTGGCAAATACACTTATATGGGTCTATGCCAAAGCAGCCAGCGAGTTGGCAAGTATGTTAGAACACCCTAAATGAATGGCATGTATTATCTGTTTATATTAATGCTACTTATGAGTAGAATGACAACCGAATAAATCAAATTAGAGTTTTAACTACTTTGGATGAAGGCACTCCCCAGTAACAAGATTGGCATATATATGTGAACCTTAGAACCTTAATGAACAAATTGGAGGGCTCACAGTAATGCATTTCCAACCTCTTCAACATTGATCATTAGATGCATGCCAATCACAGAAAAGTCAGCAATTCATTGGGAATAAAAGATACTCTAAAAAAGGTATACATTTTACAACCTACCATTTAATGTCTTTTAGCCAAGATGTGATTCATTTTTTTCAAATTAAAACCCATTTCTGGCAGCCCTAAGGTCCAACAAACAATGGAACCAACTGATCTCTTCTTTGATTCACGTTAATTAAGTGTTATTGCATAGCAAGACCACTTAATGTTATCTCACATATATATTATTCTTATTATTATAGCCAAATTTACCACCCTAACTCCTCCCACAGTTTTTACACTACATCGACAGTAATATACTGAAACGTGCGGATTGTTCCCGATTGGATTGCTATTACTTTGTGGAATGTTTCGCCGAATGGTTTGCGGAATATCGTCGTTCTTGTGGTGAAACTGGTCCCATAGGAATGAATGGCAAAATGTTCAAAACTAGAGTGGGAGCTGGCAAAAGCTGAAAAATCAGGACATGATTTCTAAATTGCAACCGCCAAAATACTCTGACCTGTGCCAGGCTGCAGCAGCAAGTGATGTCACAGACAGGGCCTTTTGTACACCTGCTAATGTTTTTATAAATGTGTGTTTTAATGTAACTGTGAAGCACTTTTGGCAACAACGTTGCAATTAAACGTGCTGTATAAATAAATAAAAGTTGAAATGCATTTCTCACTCTATCAATATCGGCATCTTTAGTGGCCGATACCGATATTGCCGAAAATACCAAATATCGGCAAAACCGATAATCGCTCGATCCCTGGTTGTCGACTACTAGTGGAGGCAAAAACACTTCACACAATTTCCCCAGAAATTGTAGCTTTTCTAGTTATTATCATTAAGTGTTCTTGCATAGCAAGACCACTTAAAGGACCACTCTAGGCACCCAGACCACTTCAGCTTAATGAAGTGGTCTGGGTGCCTGGTCCAGCTAGGGTTAACCCATTTTTTTTATAAACATAGCAGTTTCAGAGAAACTGATATGTTTATAAATGGGTTAAAGGACCACTATAGTGCCAGGAAAACATACTCGTTTTCCTGGCACTATAGTGCCCTGAGGGTGCCCCCACCCTCAGGGACCCCCTCCCGCCCGGCTCTGGAAGGGGAAAGGGGTAAAAACTTACCTTTTTCCAGCGGGCGGAGAGCTCTCCCCTCCCTCCGCCTCGTTACGCCCCGCCGGCTGAATGCGCACGCGCGGCAAGAGCTGCGCGCGCATTCAGCCGGTCTCATAGAAAGCATTTACAAT
The DNA here is from genome assembly GCA_933207985.1 of Pelobates cultripes. Taxonomy (NCBI): domain Eukaryota; kingdom Metazoa; phylum Chordata; class Amphibia; order Anura; family Pelobatidae; genus Pelobates; species Pelobates cultripes. The sequence continues at coordinate 41,969,752 of OW240923.1, forward strand.
GCTTTCCTATGGAGCGCGTGCTCTCACTGTGATTTTCACAGTGAGAAGCACGCAAGCGCCTCTAGTGGCTGTCAATGAGACAGCCACTAGAGGATTAGGGGAAGGCTTAACCCATTCATAATTATAGCAGTTTCTCTGAAACTGCTATAATTATGAAAAAATGGGTTAACCCTAGAAGGACCTGGCACCCAGACCACTTCATTAAGCTGAAGTGGTCTGGGTGCCTAGAGTGGTCCTTTAATCCAGCCTCTAAAGCCTCTAGTGGCTGTCTCATTGACAGCCGCTAGAGGCGTTTGTGTGCTTCTCACTGTGAAAATCACAGTGAGAAGACACTGCCGTCCATAGGAAAGCATTGTAAATGCTTTCCTATGAGACAGGCTGAATGCGCGCGCAGCTCCTGCCGCGCATGCGCATTCAGCCGGAGAGGAGGAGAGGAGGAGGAGAGCTCCCCGTCCGGCGCTGGAGAAAGGTGAGTGTTTAACCCCTTCCTCTCCCCAGAGCCTGGCAGGAGAGGGACCCTGAGGGTGGGGGCACCCTCAGGGCACTATAGTGCCAGGAAAACGAGTATGTTTTCCTGGCACTATAGTGGTCCTTTAAGGTTCTCACACATATATTTTAGTCTTATTCTAGCCAAATTTACCACCCTAACTCCTCCCACAGTTTTAACACTATATAGACAGTAATATAGCGAAACGTGCGGATTGTTCCCGATTGGATTGCTATTACTTTGTGGAACGTTTTGCGGAATATCGTCATTCTTGTGGTGAAATTGGTCCCATAGGAATGAATGGCAAAGCTAGAGTGGGAGCTGTCAAAAGCTGAAAAATCAGGACATGATTTCTAAACTGCCACCACTCCCTCATTTTCAAGCCAACCTACACAAATCTTATATCAAAACGTTCAGCTATCCCTGCTGCCACTACGGCTAAGCCATAGTCCTGATAGTTTTCACAATATGACCATTTATTTGCACCTCACACAGTCCATTGACATTCATTGAAACTTCACTCTAGCCAGCTCAAACTTGAAGTGCAATTTCTAAACTGCGACTGTGCCTTCATTTTTAAAACTTCAGATACATAATATGCATCAAAATGTGGGTCTGGGTCTTGTGATTCTCACAATATAAAGCTCTTCGCTGTAGGATTTATAGTTTTTAAAATACGACCGTTTGAAAATGGCAACCGCCAAAATACTCTGACCTGTGCCAGGCTGGCGCAGCAAGTGATGTCATAGACAGGGCCTTTTGCACACCTGCTAATGTTTTTATAAATGTATGTTTTAATGTAACTGTGAAGCACTTTGGGCAACAACGTTGCAATTAAATGTGCTATATAAATAAATAATAACAGTTACTCCGCCCACTCCAGTTGTAGACTACTGATGGAGGCAAGAACACTTCGCACAATTTCCCCAGAAATTGTAGCTTTTCTAGTTATAAATTAGAATTAATGAGCATGATCACCAAGTAACTTCTCCACTGACTTGCAATGTACAAGGCTGGAGCTCAAGGTCTTCATTTACTTCAAAAGTAAATAACGGAGCATGAGTTTTTATCAAAAAAATAAAAAGAAAGAAAAGGGTTCTGACTAAATGCAGAACTATGTCGATTGGGGGGACAGCTGTCCTATTACCTCCATTTTGTTGTGGTGTATTACTTCTAGGTAAACTAGAGATAAGGACTTGTAGAGAATAGTACAGGTCAGTCGTGTGTGTGCGACATAAGTTAAAAAAAATAAAAATAATAAAGGTGTGAAAAGAGAAAAAAAAAAAACTCACAATGTCAACAGATTAACCTAAGTAATAAAAATAGGTCCCTACCCATCTCGTTTTTTTTGGTCACAGTTCCGTTTACACTCACTGGGATTTGTAATTGCTATTTTATTGTTCCAAGACAAACAAGTTCAGATCCTACCATTTACAATTATCCCCCTCGTAAATCTAGGCTATAAACTCTGCTTTTACTTGGTATTTAAACAAACATTTGATTTTCGCAAGTTTTTTTTCCCAATTCTATTTTAAATAACTCAGTGCAAAGAAAAAAAATAAACAAAATCAAGTATTTTCAACTTCTACTTTAAAAAGGTTTAGAAGTAAATGTAGGAACCACATTTGCCATTAGATAATAAGATGAGAAAATAACAAATTGTACTCTTACTACGCAACATTTATTACAATTTGCACTGAAAAATAGCACTGATATGGAGCCAGGAATGGTGGAGGTTATTAAACCTAGATTACTTTTTTTCTTGAAAAATAAGACCTTCAAATTGTACTTTTTTTCCTTTTTTTTTTTTTTATTCTTTAAAAATTCAAGCAGAATTTTTATAGTTTATGAACAAGAAACAAACTTATTACAAAATGCCACAAAATGGTAAACATAGATTAGAAATGCACAATGTTAATAGAACATTCAGAATTGGTCGCATGGCCGAGAAGATAAACATGACAATGGTAGTTGTAAATATGTTAAAGCAAAAATACATATGTTCTTATTCATCTACAAGAAGACTCAGCCATAAAGTATAATAAGTACAAAGCTTAATGGTGATAAGAAGATGGAGAAAGTGTATACGACAATGTACCTGGTTAAACAATAAAAAAAAATAAGAAAGGAAAAAAATGAAAAACAAAACAAAACAGTAAAAAAAACAAAAACTATAATAAACCCACGATGCCAGAGCATCACATTGTATTATTTGCTGATTATGGCTATTTTCTGATGGTAAATTACAAGTTATGAATTAAATTAAAATCAGACTATGAAATGTGATTATGTGACAATGTAAAACCTGTGCAGCAAAGCTCCCCCCAGTGGACTGACTTTAGCAGTTTTGTTACCAGAAGGATATACAGAATTAAAAGGAAACTCCAGTGCCAGGAAAACAATCAGTTTTCCTGGCACTGCAGGTTCCCTCTCCCTCCCACCCCCAATCCCCAGTTGCTGAAGGGGTGAAAACCCCTTCAGTAACTTACCAGAGGCAGCGACGACGTCCCATGTCGCTGCTTCTCTCTCTCCGCCGCTGCTTCTCCTAGTGATTGCGTCGGCCGGTGGGAGAGACTGATGCAGCCACCGGCCGGGGAGACCTAATGTGCATGCACATTAGAGTTCCCCGTAGGAAAGCATTGAAAATGCATTCCTATGGGGAAATAAGCAACGCTTTTTTTAAAAAACCTGTACAGGATCAATAAAGTACTTCTGGTGGTTATTTGATTATTAGTTAACAGACACTGCTAGGAATAGAGCTTTCTATCAGAGGGAAACTATAGTGTTCCTTTAACGAGACATCTTTAGTGACAGCTTCCTGGCACCAAAACTACTACAATAAAAAGTAAACTTTTAGTGCTTGTGGTTCACAGATTAATAATTGGAAATGTAGGGGAATTTCAAACTTCCGCATTTATTTTACAAACAACCAGTGTTATAAGAAATAAAAACTTCCTTTTTGCTTTAGTCTGAGATAGGTGTCCACATATCAAAGTTCAAGAGCAGAGGCAGTTCTAGGTTTTCTGAGACGTTGGACAAAGCCTTACTTAAAGACTCTATAATGATGTGAGTGGTGACTTTTTGTGGATGGTGTATAAGATGTGTCCTTGATTAGCAGGGACAGTTCGTATTTTGGGTCCAAACCACTCTGTTCCTCTTTTGTATGAGCTCAGTATTCTTGGCGTTTCTGAATCTATACCTGAGTTCCGCAGCAATAATACTCCCAGTAATGTTTCTTTGAATTACAACAGTTGTATTTATAAACCAGTCTTTGTAAATAAGATGCATTGTTCTTGTTCTAAAGTACATTTTAATTATATTGATTATGAAGTCACCAAAATCTTTTTTCAAAACTGCCCCAAACCTGGTCAAAACATCACTAAAATTAAAGTGTCTAATTTTGTCTATAGCTTCTCCTCACTTACCAACCGGGTTCTGTACTTGCGACCCGGTCGTTAAACGAATTGTTCAGTAAGTGAGAATGTGCTACAGAGCATGGCACGAGTGCATGTCTATGTTCGGGGAAATTTCCTTGAACATAGACAAGCGCAGCAGAGAAGGAAAGCCCTCAAATCTATGTTCGGGGGAACATTGCCTGAATATAGAGTAGATGGATTCCCTGTTCTGGTGCATTTTAATACGTTCAGTAGTGATGTCCCGAATGGTTCGCGAACGGTTTGCCGCGGACTCATCATTGAGTAAACTTTGACCCTGTACCTCACAGTCAGCAGACACATTCCAGCCAATCAGCAGCAGACCATCCCTCCCAGACCCTCCCACCAAGAATGCAGCTTCACAATGAATGTAAAATGGATGGTGTCCAGGAGGTGGGAGGGTCTGGGAGGGAGGGTCTGCTGCTGATTGGCTGAAATGTGTCTGCTGACTGTGAGGTACAGGGTCAAAGTTTACTCAATGATGAGTCCACTGCGAACCGTTCGGGACATCACTAATGTTCAGGCACATTTCCCCGAACAGAGATTAGAGGGATTCCCTGCTCTGGTGCGCTTGTCTATGTTCTGGGAAATTTACCTAAACATAGTCATACGCACCAGAGTAGCAAATCCCTCTAATCTATGTTTGGTGAAAATGCCCCAAACATAGGCCAGCTGTCTAACATGGGGAATCCCCACGCTAGAGAGCTGGTCTATAGTGTGAGCCATCGTAAAACAAGTAAGACGTAAAATGAGGACCACCTGTATTAGAAATGTTGGGAGGTATGATGCTGACTGTGTGGTGTGTGTGATGTGTGTATGTGCCTACAATCTCTTCATCCCTTTATGACCACAGTCTCATCTATTAACAAGCTTCTCCTCCAATCACGTTACCCATGCAATTATGACATCACAGAAATCAGCCCCTAGGCATCCCTAGACCTCATCACACATAATCCCACCAACCCTGTACAATGTTCCCTTATGGGGGTTGAATTTCTATCAGGCGTCGTTGTGTGAATGTGGTCGGGGTGTATTGTGTGTGTTTGTGGGGGAAGAAATAGGGGCTGTGGTGTGTTATGGGTGCAGTATGTGTGTGTGAGGTAGGTCAATTGCCGCTGTAATGATTGTGTGGTGTGAGGGGGAGAATAATGGGCTTTAGTCTGTGAGTGTAGATTGTGGCTAGATTGAGGTCTGTGTGAGCTGGGGTGAAATAGGGTCTGTAGAGTGTTTGTAAAAATAAAATAGGGGCTGTAGTTGTGTGTGAGGGACATGAGATGTAGTGGGGGGGATAGGAGCTGCATTGTAGGATTATGGACTTTACATATTGGGGGCTAAGCTCTTACTTATTTTGGGCTTTTAGTATTACTTATTTTGAGTTTACCACTGGTGGTCTGGTGGGCTGCATATCACTGGTCTGTACCTTCAGGTATAGACCATGTACAGAGCTTGCTTAGGCTGGCATGAATCAGACCATTGCCATTGCTCTGATTCACTCCAGGGAGCAATGCACTTAGTGTACACTTCCTTGTGTAGACCGCATGCTCCCAACTCATTAGTATGCGCTACTGGGTGTAAAGAGACTCAGGTTCTTGGACTCCACAGAGCATGGAGAGAGGCCTTAGGTGGTTGCATTTATGGCTTAATGCTGGGACTGCCTGTGTTCAAAAAGGTTGGGAAAATTTTATAGAAATTAAATTGTGTATAGGTATTTTTAGTGTAATGTTGATGACATTACTACCAAATGTGGAAATAAATGCCAGAGAGACTGCATGTTTTCAGAGTTTACATAAGGTGCTAATTACTTAAAGGATCGCAATAGGATCATGAACACAAACATTGTGACAATCAAAATGGCCGATTTTTAGCTAATCCCCATGGGGAAAGCATTAGATTGGCTAAAATCGGCATGGTGGTAGGGCCAAATGCCGTTTTGGCTAATCAGGACCTCCTCATAGATATGCATTGAATCAATGCATCTCTATGGGGAAAATTCAGCATCCTCATGCAGAGCGTGGGGACGCTGAACGGCAGGGCTGCTTCCCTGAGCCAGGAAGACCCTCCAGTGGCCATCTAAGGAATGGCCACTTGGAGGTGTCCCCAGGGGCAATGTAAACAATGCCTTTTCTCTGAAAAGGTAGTAAATACATGAAAACGCCTGAAGGGAGCTATTATATTCACCAGAACAACTACATTAAGCTGTAGTTGTTCTGGTGACTATATAGTGTCCCTTTAAAGAAACACTATATGGTCAGGAACACAAACCTGTATTCCTGAACCTATAGTGTTAAAAACACACTCTGCCCCCCCCTCCCCCCCTGCTCCTCTAAATATAGTAAAATCTTACCTTTATTCCAGTCTGCCCCTGATCTGCCTCCTTGGCTGACCTCACCAGAAATGATGAACTGAGCCAATCACAATGCTTTCCAATTGGATTGGCTGAGATTGGTAAAAAGAGGTGGCAGGGTGCAGAGCCGAACGCCACCTTGGCCAATCAGCATCTCCTCATAGAGATGCATTGAATCAATGTATCTCTATGAGGAAAGACCAGTATCTCCATGCAGAGGATGAAGACACTAAATGTCAATGCTGCACACTGTGCAGCACTGCCCCAGGAAGCACCTCTAGCAGCCATCTGAGGAGTGGCCACTGGAGATGTCCCTATGCAGTAATGTAAACACTTCCTTTTCTCTGAAAAAAACTGTGTTTGCAACAAAAAGCCTGCAGGGACGGACTATACTCACCAGAACAACTACAATAAGCTGCAGTTGTTTGAGGGGACACTCCGGACCTCTAGAGCACTTTAGCTTGCTGAAAATATTTATGTGTGAGGAGTGTCTTATTTTTTTATTTTGCAAAGGTGCATATTGTGACGAGACCAATCTCGCCACTGTGCATTGGAGGAGCCTGGTTACCTGCCTGCTGCCTTTTGACTATGGACCGGCATTTAAATAACTTTATTTTCCTATGCAGAAAGGTCTATTCATGTATTTCTGCCCGGACGTTTGGTTGATTCTATCTACCAAAGAAATAGCCGTCTATTGGCCTCCCAGAAGCCGCGGTCAGCTGGCAGGCATCGTTAATTGGCCGGCCAAAAGCCGGCGAGCGCCGCCAATTGACCGCCCAGAAGCTGTGGTTAACCGGGTGGCCGCGGCTACGCAGTCTGCAGATCACACGCGGCCGGTTCATTCACTTACTGAATTTACTAATTTAACCCAGATAGCTATGCCATGGAGCCTATTTGTGTAATAAAAGACTTTGGCTCCATGGCAATTGAACGGTATGTGTGTGGTCGGAGCGCCATTCAGTAATAATGTGCGCTCAGACCTAATTTATCTGGGGATATGTTGCATGTCAGTATTTTATGTAATAAATGTAACCTTGTGTATTTTACTGTCTTTTTACTGCCATGTGCTTAATGGGGTTTTGCCTCTGTCCTTGAAGATAATTGGATTACTTCCCAATTATCTCCAGGATAGAGAGGAGGGATTGTGATGTCATTGTGGGAGTGTTTATCTGTGTTGTATGTTTTGATTGGATGTTCCACAAAACCCTGTGGATGGGACTTTGTAAAATGTGTGTATATAAGGCCAATAAAGACACAGCTCAGTCTGTTCCTGCTTGACCCTCAAAACGGAGCCTTGTCTCGTTCTTGGGGGGGGGATTAATAGTATGCTGTTCCAGTTCGACTGCTAGGAGTGTAAACGATAGAAAGAAGAGATTGCTTCATTCTACCAATAGCTAGAAAATTATGGTAAATCTAATGCTTGTGAGTCTTGTTAGGGGGTGACCTAATGACTAAAGAGCTGAAAGTGGGATATTTAGCCCCAGATTCTTCAAAGTCATAGGATAGAAGTTTGTATCTTTTATAGTCACAGCTGTTAATCAAAGGGGCGACTTGAAATGTTTTGCACTTTGTCATGCTTCTAGATGGGAACTGGCGACAACTGGATGAGAATGATGAATGTGCTGCACCCCCTTTTTATTACACTGGTAGCATGGGAATTTTTGCTGAAGCCCTGCTTATCTCCATTAGGCTAGAATTCGGTTCTCCAAACTCTGGCCTTCCAGATGTTGCTGAACTACAAATCCCAAGATTCTTTGAATTAAATAGATAGCCATAGAATCATGGGAGTTGTTGCTCAGCAACATCTGATGGGCAGGAGTTTGGAGAACCCTAGTCTAGATTGTAGCTAGTGGTTGAGTGAGACAGTTAATTGGAGGTTTGTGGAATGTGCCCATTATTATTGCATTATTACACATAATAAACTTTAGCAAATCTTACATGCATGCATAAATCTATAGATTTACATATTCAGCATGTATATTTTGCGAGTGTGTGATTGTTTGCAAGAGTGTGTGAGAGTAATTGGAGAGCAGAGTAGAGAATAGAGGACATGGAAATTAAAAGGAATGGTGGTTATGGAAGAGGGAATAGAGGGATAGGGAGATGGGAATGAGGAAGAACAGCAATTATACCACAAAGGATGAGGGCTTGGAGTGGCTTGCATAGTGTCCATAACTACCAGCACACCCACCTATAATACCTTCAACCAGGACTGTGCCAAGGCAACAAGTGGGCAGTACAGCACCCTCCTGCCAGAGAAGACCTTCAGCTGAGTAGTTTCAATCACCCTGAACACAACACACAAATATCTAAATAGGTATAAGGGGTCTAGAGCTTTCGAAATCCAGGTGCGTATAGTTCTAACCTTTGGTCAGTAGATATATGCGAGTGCAGGGCATAGCCAACTTTTTAGTCGTACTGTGCCAGAACAAGATTTTGAAGTCTCTTGACGTGCGGATCCTTTTTTTTATGGAGGTGTGTATGTTTAAGTATTTGGTTTGTGTTATTTATGGGTGCAGCAGTTGTTTTGTAGCATTGTAGTTATGAGTATGTGGACTATTATATTGTATATGTTCATGAGTAGTTTGTGGTATTGTGTATGATACCTATGAACGTGGGCTGTGTATGTGAGGTTGCTTGTGGGGTTGTGTGCATGTATGTATGTATTAACCATGGCAGTGTGTTTGTGTGAGGACTGTTTGTATTATTTGTATGACGAGGAAGCTTCTTCTTCAGTTCGGTGTACATCTAGCAGTGTGGGTGGCTTCCTTGGGGTCCAGTGGGGACTGGGCTTGCCAGGTGCTGCGAGTTCCTGTTCACAAGTGCTGGGAGAAAGTAATCTGTGTTAATTGAGGATTGTCCCCCACCACCTGCTATCACCGCTTGGTTTGCGCTAGCAGATATCTGAAGTTGCACTGGGACTCTGGCAGCCTTGGGTACCGTGCAAAGGCACCTCGAGTGCCATCGGTTGCTGACCCCTGTGCTAGCATCCTTTTTTTCATGCCCATTCCCCCTAAGGGGCTAAAGCTATGCACTGTCTGCCCCAACATACTTGCTATATGTATACTACAGGTCACAACTAATTTGTGGAAGCTCTCTCATAGATATCTATAATTGCAATGACTGTACTTATTTGGTTATTTATGCTACATTAATTACACAATTCATCTCCATTGTGATACCTACCAATGCTCCCTATTTAGATGGGACAGTCCTTATTTTGGAGACATATCCCTCTTTTCTATCCTGATGTCACTCTTTTTTATGAGCTACTTATTTTGATGTGTCGGAGTGTATAACAGAGCTCAATAGCAATAACACGCCCAATAATGTGTCTTTAAACTACAGTGAATATGTTTAGAATATCAATCTGTTTAAATAGGACACATTGCTCTTGTTTAGTTTACTTGCATAGTTATTAAGACACCTAAAATGTATAAGAGCAGTTCCCACAACTTCAAATAAGCTAAAAATGTAATTTGTCCATTTGTTGTAAGGTATGCATTCTCAGAGTCTGGAGCACCCCTTTAATTAGCCCTACTCTCTACTTGGCAGCCCGTGAAGTTATTTCAGCTCATGCATTATAGGATCATAGTATTCTTTATCCTAACTGGATTTATTCCCTATGTATTCAATAGAAACCGAGGACAGTTATCGCGACTAGCATTGAAGGAAAACCTGGCGAATGGCGATGAATAACAAAATATATTTCCCAGTGATGACAAGAAAGTAAGCACTTTCTGATTACAATCATTACTATACAATACTTCTAGGTTTTGTATTATTGGCCCATGGAGGGACAGTGCTCCCTCTTCAGGCAAAGTGCTCCCTGCAAGTTCACTGCCAGTGGGAAAATAGTTCAGGTTTTTAATTTTAGCTGTGTTTGGTTGTATCCTTAAAAGATTAAAATTTAGATTGTATTTTAGTCCATTCAGTGGTTGTATTGAAAAATCTGGACACACACAAAATTCTTTTTCTAGTGAACAATGTATAGATTTTGCAGTACAAATGCCCCAGTATGGATTTGGACTACTTTTGGTAATTCCGACTTTAGTGAATAAAGTCCCTTAAAGGGATTCTATAGTGTTAGGAATACAAATTTGTTTCTACACAGAACAGATGTGCACCTCTCAGAGAAGAGGTATCCTCCCTTAGCTCTGTTTCTGGATATTTTTCAGTGAGTTTTGGTTAGCTTGTTATGGTTATATGTCATCCTTTAGATTGTGAGCTCATGGGCAGGGTCCTCTACCTGTTGTATCGGTCTGTTCTTATTGGATGTCTTTTTCCCAATTGTACGGCGCTGCGGAATTTGTTGGCACTTTAAAAATGCCAGTAATAAATAAATGTATGGGTAAAAGTGTATTTTGTTATTTGCCGTTTCGTTCAGGTGTGACGTAAGCAAAATAACGAACTCATAAAGTAGTTGTCTTACCTAGAATATGGGGGTAAAAGTGTATTTTAGCATACTATTTGGATATAGTTATTTTGTTTATTGCACCACTTGGTCACACCTGAACGAAACGGCAAGTAATAAAATACATTTTTACCGATTAATGTATATAAACCTTGTTGTAATAAGAGCAAAAATCTGTATTGTATAACTTTTTTAAATTAGTGTTTTAAAGTAAAGTTTAGATGGTCCTTTTCTCTAGGTGCACATTGTGATTTAGAACTGCATATATGAAAAAAAAAAAAAAAAGAATATTCAAGAGATAAAAAGTGAGGTGGCATTCAGATTAACGCAGCCCTGCTATAGAACATCTTGTATAACAATATCAGGGAAATGTGACCCATGCTCATCAACCAATTGTTCCTGTAATATTTTGTATTGTTAAATGTCTACCTTAATATTGTAAAGCGCTGAATATGTTGATGCTATATAAATGACAAATAATAATAATAATAATAATAATGAGAAAACCCGTACAATTTGTTTTTACTACATCCTTACTACCCAAGGATTCACCTTCTCTTCTATTGACTTCATATAATATAAAATATAAGCCTTGTAAAGCTTACTATTATATGTAGTTAAAAGAAAAAAAAATAAACAAAAAAGCCCAACAAGTGGGATTTCAATGACTAAAACCCATTACTATTTCCGCAAGGCAAACAAAAGAAATCTGCTTCTTGCCTTTCTAATGACATTTTATCAGTCTAGATTATTTACCTGGTGCAGATTAAGCCTTTAATATAAACATAACACACCGAGAAGCTAATCGAGAACTGGGTAATGGAACATCACCAAATATTTGACATCATACATTTATGACAGTGATTATTTTTGCCTTCCTTATTAATAAATTAGAAGAGGAAAAAAAAAAAAAAAACAGAAAAAATAAAAATATACTTGCAGCAGTTAAATCCAAATGTTCCTTTGGAAGGTCTGTTCCCTTAGTGGTCTTCTTGTTTATTCCAATGAGGTTGCTTTAATGGTGTTGGTCCAAGAGTAATGATTCGAATCTTTGTATTGCCCCTTTAGGCTTCTAAGACCTGTATACCACTGAAGGTTTGTATCTAAAGGTGTTCTTCAGTCAAAGCCCCAGGCTGTGAAAGGCAGGTGTACTTCTTGCGACAGGTTCTGTGATCCCACTGACTATGGGCTGGCCAGGTGAGAGGCACGTGTGAAAGGGGTGTGTCAGATCTGTGTGTACACCCAGTGCTATGTGTGTATGAATAAGGGATCATGTGTCATAGCACTAATAAATTTGTGATAAATGATCTAGTCAATGTTAGTCAAATGTAGATAAATTATTTCACCAAACAGATTACAGTATTTTTGCTTTTTTTAGTGTTTCTTTAAGGTGATAGAATCAAGCAATCGAAAATCTCCAAATTATAACAAATTGCTTAAGCTAAAGTTCTAAATAGTGCAGGCTAACGTTAATTAAACCAAACAAAAACTTTAGTGACAGGATTTATGATCAGCTTCCTTGACTACCTGTGTAAAAATGCAAACAAGCATCTTGACAGGTTAAAGTCTCCTAATAATTAATATGGCTTTAGATTTTAGACAACCACACCCTATGGCCCTATTATGTCCCCTGCTTAATATACAGCTTTTTGTTTTTATTTATTTTTTATAACGGCTTCCTCTTTGTTAAAAAAAATAAATTAATGCTTCTAATTTACCTCATGATTTTCCCTTTTCTAAAATATCAAGGGCTCATTTACTGAACTTGAAATTGCAAAATTCAGGCTTTACTTGTCAAGCTGTGATAACAGAGTGGAAGATTATTCTCTGAGTTTTGAAATTCAGTTTTTAATTCACTACATGTTTAGTAAATAACTGATGTTCACTGAGCCAATAATTATTTAGAATTCATAAGAGAACTGCCAATTTGAAGGTCAAAATTGCTCAGATAAAACTGAGAAATTTCCAAATTTGGCTATTTTGGCGTTTGACTTGGAAATCGTTGGGGAATTCCTAACAAATCAAGTTTTACTGGGTTATTCTCTAACTGGACATTCTAGACCCCTAAGGCACTTTAGCTTGCCGAAGTGCTTTATGCGTGAAAAGCGTGTCCTTTTTTTCTTGCCATTTTAGAAAATGAGCAGATTTCAATCAGACAACCCAGTACTGTTAGCTCCTGCTTTTTTTCTTTTCCAGCTAACTAAACTAGCAAGGCAGCATTTACCAAGTGCACCTGCCTTGCAAAGACTTCTCATTGAGCTGCATTGGGAAGTGTGTGATTGGACAGACACAGAAAGTATGAGCTACAGAGAAAATGGGGGAGCTTGCAAAGGTAGTAGACAGAACTGCAGCTTTTGCAAACTGTTTTTATATATGCCCCAAATTTGCATGTTTTTATTTAGGGTATATTTACCTAATGGTGATTATTTGTTTTATTTTGGCAGTAACGTGTCCCCTTAAACCTTGAATTGGAGCAAATTTGAATCCAGATTGCAAAATTGTAGGCTAAAATAGCCAAGTTGTGACTATAACAGAGTTGGCAAATGTTTACAAATTGGCCATATTTGCCTAAATGTTGCCATTCATATTTTAAGTCCCTAAAATTTGAAGTGTAGTGAACAAACCTAAACCTTCTATTGAATAACTTATTCTAGCTTAGCCAAAATTATGCAAATTCCTAGTAAATTCTCTGTGATTCCCAATTAAAGTTACATTCCATTGACTGTTTTAACTATTTAGTAGATAAATTTATTTTTAGAAAAAAATGTGTGGTGATATATGGAAAAACGGCTTGTCTTTGACAGCCCTTCCCTTTATACCAGACGCAGGCTTCCAATCCACGGTCTCTAGTTTAGCACATCTATCGTTTGCATTAGGCTATAAGGGTGCCTGTTAAAATTGGCACTTGTATAAACTATCCAAAAAACTATTTAATTACAGGCTCAAAACACATTAAGAAAGCACTTTAGCAAACTGAAATGCTTAATGTGCCTGGAGTTTTCCTTTAAGTAAATATCTGTCAATTGTGCAAAATCTTACTTTTTTCACAAAATGCTTCCTGTTGCTCCACACCCCTTCCATTAAATAAACCTTGCTACCTTGTAACCCTGGCTTCCATGTAGCACCATCACAAAGTAACATGGTAAACTGAAATAAGAGTGCAAAAATTAGATAGCCCACCTGGAGTTGTAACAGTTTCCCACTCTATCGTGGCCTAAATGCATCACACTACTCTAATTCACTATTTGGTGAAATAACCTCTTTATATTTGTTTCCTTAGCTCCCCCGATTACTGTGTTTTTACAATTCCCCCATGTTGGACTATATAAAAACCCATAATATCCTGCTTCCACCAGATAGGAAGCATTCCTCAGAAAGTTAATCAGTAGCTGTTCTACCCACCCATGATTATGCTAGATCTTTGTCCTATAAGACTATAAAGAAAAACTATTTACTGCTACAAGATGTTCTGTAGACGCAGAGCAGGCTGTGTACAAAGTACACAAGAAAGATATGTCAATTGTGTGTTTCCATAAGGAACACAGGGTCAGGGCTCTCTGTGAAATTAAGTGTTTTAAAGGGGCAGAAATACATTTAGAAAACACATACTGGAAATGCAGTCTACAAACATAAGCAAGGTTATCCATTGCTGTTATAGGCACATAACCTGGAACTGTCCCAAACTTTGTATCCTCTGTTATTCACTAAGTTCCTAACTATTATTAACCCCTTAAGGACGGAGCCAAATGTACACGTTGTGAACAAAACAAAATGTAAACAAAACCTGGCATTTGCGCTACATGTCTATCCAACCATAATTCACCTCTTTCATAGTGAATGCACCCACCCTCATTACATATAATTTTATTCAGGGGATACAGGGCTTTCATTTAATATCAAATATTTAGCTATGAAACATAATTTAATATAAAAAAATGGGAGAAAATAAGATTTTTAAAGATTCTTTTAGTTCTACATTATATTTTAACGGTCAGTGTCATAATACTGTTTGCTTTTACTGCAATAAAATACACATATTTGTATTCAGCAAAGTCTCACGTGTAAGACAGTACCCCCTCTGTAGAGGTTTTATGGCATTTTGGGAAGTTACAGGGTCAAATATAGCACGTTACATTTGAAATTGAAATTCGCCAGATTGGTTATGTTGCCTTTGATACTGTATAGTAGCCCAGGAATGAAATTTACACCCATAATGGCATACCATTTGCAATAATAGACAACCCAAGGTATTGAAAATGGGGTATGTCCAGTCTTTTTTAGTAGCCATTTGGTCACAAACACTGGCCAAAGTTAGCGTTAGTATTTGTTTGTGTGTGAAAAATGCAATAAACGCCAGTTTTGGCCAGTGTTTGTGACCAAGTGGCTACTAAAAAAGACTGGACATACCCCGTTTGCAATACCTTGGGTTGTCTTCTTTTGCAAATGGTATGCCATCATAGGGGTAATTTACATTCTTGGGCTTTCATAGGGTCTCAAAGGCAACCTAACCAATCTGGCAAATTTTAATGTGAAATAATGAAACACAAGCCTTATATTTGACGCTGTAACTTTTGAAAACACCAAAAACCTGTACATGAGGGGTACTGTTGTACTCGGGAGACTTCGCTGAACACAAATATTTGTGTTTCAAAACAGTAAAAAGTATTGCAGCAATAATATCGTCCATCTAAGTGCTGTTTGTGCGTGAAAAATGCAAAAAACTTCACTTTTACTGGCGATATCATCATTGTAATACATTTTACTGTTTTGAAACACTAATATTTGTGTTAAGCAAAGTCTCCTGAGTAGAACAGAACCCCCCATGTACAGGTTTTATGGTGTCTTGGAAAGTTATAGGGTTAAATATAGTGCTAGCAAATTAAATTACCTTTACTTTCGGCATGGGTTGTCAGGCAGGTCCTGCTAATTGTAATTAATTAAGATACCTAATTATGTAAAAATATTACATAAATATATATGTAGAATTAATATATATATATATATATATATATAATTTTTTTTTAATATTTTTATTTATATATAGGTGTATATATATATATTTAGTGGTGTATACGTATATATTTATGTATATAGATATTTACATTATTTTGTTCTACGTGTATTTTGATATAAATATATATATATATATATATATTAATATCACAATACAGTTAGAACGAAATAACACACATCTATATATTTTTTTAATTTTATTTTTTAACGTATTTACATATTTTTTATATTATATATAAATATATATATATATATATATATATATATAAAACAATAATTATATATATATTTAATCAGTATCAGTCTGTGTAATTTGATATTAATATATATAAATATATATTAATAATAAAATACACCTAGACAGTGTGTGTGTGTGTGTGTATGTATATGTGTATATATATATATATGATCTAAGTATATAATTTTTTTTTTTTTAAACTTTTAACTTTAATTTATTTTATTTCCAGCCAGCAGGGGGAACACCTGTCATTACAGGCAGCCCCCCTGCTGGCAATACAGAAGCCAGCTATCCTGGCCATGTGATTGTGAGGTCATGGGAGGTGTAGTCCAAAACTTCTGGAGTGCCGAAGGTTGCCCATGCCTGCTGTAGACGTATAATTCCAGGAGTGTTCTAGCACCTTCAAGTGTAAGGAATCAAACTATTTTAGAACAATTTAACTTCTGACATGGGGTCTGTGATGCAGTATCTGGGTCCGTAGCGGAGAGTGATCAACTGACGCACTCCGCTAATGAGCTAGCCCTTCACTCCTGGACTTCTCAAATGTGCTAATGTGATTAGTGTTCCTTTAAAATAGTCAAGCTGTAACTAGTTGAGTTGGAAATTGTTTTCCCAGAGCAGCTATTTTTGCCATTTGGATTTAACTTGCTAAAATTCTGAGCTTAGTGACTAACCCTGTAAGACCATTTTCAGGATGTAACTTTTCTGGGTTGATTATACAGTATCTGTGTAACAAAGAGAAATCGGGTATATGGGCTAGCTATTGTGACAGGATTCATCGGAGTGCCAGTGCAGTAAATTGTTAACGTACAGTATTTGAAACTCAGCGACTTAAAGAAGGTCTTTGAACTTTGCTATTTTTGCCTCATGAAATCTACCTTCAGAAAGTATGCAAACAGTGTGTAGGTGTGAAGATTTCAAAAGAGAAAAAAAAAAAGGAAATGTATTTAATAATAATAATAAAAAAAAGAGTATCTTCAAGAATCTGACTTTTTAGGTAATTTCGGTTGGGTTCAAGATGACTGCTTGAAACCTTCATATGTGGGGAAATAAAAGCGGAGACTTAAAGGAACACCCCAGACCACATAACTACTTAATTGGAATTAAGGTGCTATTGTGACGAGGAAGTCCCCACTAGCCTCAGGTGGTTAAACCATTAACGAACTGTTGAATCCAGCTGATGTTTGTGGGCAGAGCAATTGAGTTCCAGATTCAACACTTTTTAATATTTTCATTAACAGTTTTCTCCTTGAGATAAGCCAGCAACCGATCTCATCACACCATTCTGAAGTTGTTATGGTACCCAGAGTATTCCTTTAAATCAATATGAAAAAGGCCCACTGAGCACAGATGGACGGATCCTGAGAGGCCTCTTGCTCAGGATTGTCAACTAACGCCATTCGTCAGCTCATTAAACAGTTGTAGGTCGAGGAGCCACCAGTCAGCGCCTAGATTGTTAAAGCACTTAATGGCTAAGGGAGACAGCAGGAGGAATTTCTGGCATAATGCAAAAACGTCTTATACAGGATGATATAGGGGTCATACAATGCTGTGACTAGTGGATTCTTTTACACAGAATTGTCACGTGATAGTTTTCACAAAGATAAGGTCATTATTAAAAAGGACCAATTTTTTTGAAAGAGCTGAGATTTTATAAGGACCTTTCCTTACCTGATTTCCCTGTTAAATGTTGGACCTGTCTTCAGCCCTTGTTTTCTTATTTCATCTGGTTAACATGCACATTGTGATCAACTTATGTTGCATAGTCAACACTGCTGTTGTATAATCACATGCGTTTAAATAGTATTCCTTCTCTTTGTTAAATTACATTTTTTTATTATTTTTTTGTAATTCTTTATTTTTACTGTGCATGAAATAGCAGTCGCATGTCAATGCCACAACAGCATTCGCAAACAATTTAGAAACATATAGTTGTTCACTGTTGTACAGCATGTAGATTAAACGCACAATTTTTGGGTAAATAATAAAAGCTAAGTACAAGCTAGGGATCTACTTCTGTCATAGTAGGGTGTTTTGTCGATTAGTAACAGTAGCTTAATTTATATTTAGGTTGAGTGACATCGCTTTCATATCTAGACCTTTGCAGACTTTGCTGTGTAAAACTGAAGCGTGTGTACAGTCAATTTTATAAAGTCAGTTGCTTAGTTAGGGCGCTTATGCAAATAGGGTGAAACAACCGGAAAATGTTAACGCATCACAAACTTTGAGTAAGGCTTTGTCACAAGATGGCTTCATCATAGGCTATAACAGTACTGATTCTAGGTTATATTAGAGGGCTGGCACACGTTCCCCTCACACTCTGTACGTAGATATACGCTATACAGTGTTTATTTTATTTTACGCTTTAACTGAGGGTGAAATGAGAAAGTGGGATGAAATGCAGTGAGTATGGTACACTTAACATCCATAATTTCGGGCGAAGTCTGCTGGGTTTGCAGGTCAAATGCTTGTCGTGACGTCTGGGGATAGGCTTAGCATAAACGATTAAGTTCATTTGAGCGTTTCTTTATGTGTCTCAGGGTTGTCCCAGAATGAGGCTGGTGCCATGGGTATTACGAGGTAGAGTCTCTGGGTTCCCTTTCTGGGGTGGTAACCCCCTCCGGTACTTGGTGGCGTTTTACTGTGCCGTTTTGTTGGCTTGTGGCGGTAGTTTCTGTGTCTTAGGCCCGGGCTGGTAAAGATAGATTATATCTGGTTGGGTGCAGGGTGGTTGGCTTGGTCCCTCTGGCCTTTCTCATCGGGGCAGGCAATTCTAGGGTCTGTTGACCCCTGTCGAGTTGCTTTACAGGATTTGTTCTCGCTCTATGTTCACCCCATTTCTCCCTGCTTGATTCCCCCGGCCTGTACCTTTGCCTAGTGTAGTCTGCCAGCATAGCCCTGGGGTAGGCTGTCTTGGTGATCTGATGGTGCTGGCTGAGCGCACATGGCTGGCGTGCGGTGGCCATCTTGTGGAGCGTTGCCCAGTGGATATTTCACTCCAGGGCGGTTGTTTAAGCCCAGCTTGGTGAGTTACTTGGCGCCCTTGCAGACCGGGATCACCCCCCGGTCTAAAGGGGGGGGGGGGTGCAGGACGCCGGCCGGAGATCCGGGAGAGCGGCTGTCTCATCCCGGCTCAAGCTCCAGGTCGGTGCCAGGTGAGGTCTTGGGTGGTATTCCACGTATTCCAGTGGCTGGGGGTCAGCAGAGTCACCGTTGTGGTTTGGTGCCCTGGAGCGGGAGCCCAGACAGAGCACGTCTGATCCCGCCAGCGGTCAGGCCCCATCCCCCCCCTTAAATTACATTTTTAATTAATTTTTTTTTTTTAATCAAACAAAGAAAAAAAAGTGCCCTTTACCCATGACATTTATTCTGTTGTGTGGTTTCAGAAACCAGTGTTTGACTTTCCTAAACAATTTTGAAGGACACAAGTATTTTCCCTTCCACTATGTGGACATGATGACTATCCACACTCTTTTCCTGTAGTTGTCCAAAGAGTGCCCAATCTTAAGTCTACGTCTTCCCTTTTCCACCTTACTCCTCTTCTTTCTTAATTTACCTTCTTTCTTCATATTCACCCCTCTTTATTTTTCCTACTTATTAAACACGATCTAAAATACCTGAACTGGAAGCATAGCAGACTTCAAGATTTTTTTTCCAAATATGTTATTTTGAAATTTGAATTCCCAAAAGTTCTTTCTTTAAAGATACCTATAGTCTTTTTTTCTCTCTCATGCTCTTTTAAAAGTCGTGTTAGAGAATGTATAGATTGGGAAAGAACTATTTAAAAATAAGCTTTTCTCCCAAGGCATTTACTGATGAGAGAGAGAGCAGAAAACAAAATCTCAGGTGGTCCATCTGATCTCACAAGCATAACAACCACAGTGCATGCATTGCGGTTGCTATGGAAGCTTCTATTTGCAGTTAGGGAGTATAAGAACGGAGTCATATCACTCCCTTTGGAAGCTGGGAGTGAGAAGGTTTGCCTTACTTGGGGAAGCCCACGCAGGGCAAATTTAAAGAAGGTTGGAGGTGGAGTGGAGTGGAGGACAGTCCTGAAGTGGGTGTTATATGAAGAGTAAGACCCACGACGCTGGAACAGGGGAAAGGTGAGTAAATGTCTTTATTTTACATTGAAAACATCATGTATTTTTGTGATATGACGCATATGGAACGATTTAAGGCAAGTTATTTTCTCATTACAACTACAATTTAACTAAATAACCCTTTATGACTTTTTAGTTTTGTTTTGTTAAATGTGTGCACTTATTAGAGCCCACATTCTCTTCAGAATAAAAGAAAAGACCATGTAGCCCGTCAGCTAAGACTACATAATTAATTCTCACCAATTGAAAAAGTCGAACAGGGTTATTCACTGCACACTGGATTTTGTTTGCTCTTGAAACTAACCCGAATTCCAGCCACAATAGCAATTCTCATATTTACTAAAGTCAAACACGGTTTGAGTAAATCTACAACAAATCGCCTGCGTGAGTTTGGTGTCTGGATTAAAATCAGTTATTTTGGCACCCGAACCATACATAATTCTGAATATAAACAAAGCACAGATTTTACAAAAATCCGGGGCCAAAAGCAGCCAGCAGGATGGAAATTTGATTTGCAAATGAATAACAAGTTCAAGTACTATCATAGCTAGAAGTAAGTAGGCAAATAGTTAAATAACCCTCGGTGCTGTGAGAATTAACCCCTTCAGGAGAGAGTCAATAGTGTACGTTCTGATAAAAAAAAAACCTTAAACAAACTGGAATTTGCGCTATATGTCTGTTCAACCGTAATTCACCACTGTCACATTAAGTGCACCCACACTTATTATATCATTTTGTTCAGGAGAAACAGGGCTTTAATTTATCATTAACTATTCATATAGGGAACATCATTTATTATGAATCAAATTTTTAAAAAGAAAGAAAATAAGATTTTTTTGATTATTTTTTTTAATTTGTATTTTAGCTGTGAATGTCATAATACTGTTAGGTTTTACTGCAAAATGCACATATTTGTAATCAGCGATGTCTCGCGAGTACAACAGTACCCCCCCCTCCCCCCTTCACAGGTTTTATGGTGTTTTGGAAAGTTACAGGGTCAAATATAGAACGTTCCATTTTCAAATTGAAATTTGCCAGATTAGTAATGTTACCTTTGAGACGGTGTGGTAGCCCAGGAATGAGAATTACCCCCATAATGGCATACCATTTGAAAAAGTAGACAACCCAAGGTATTAATAGTGGGGTATGTTTAGTCTTTTTTTTTAGTAGCCACTTAGTCACAAACACTGGCCAAAGTTAGCATTCATATTGATTTTTGTGTGAAAAAAGCAAAAAACTAATATTTGGCCAGTGTTTGTGACTAAGTGGCTACTAAGAAAGACTGGACATACCCCACTTGCAATACCTTGGGTTGTCTACTTTTGCAAATGGTATGCCATCATGGGGGTAATTCTCATTCCTGGGCTACCATACGCTCTCAAAGGCAACATAACCAATCTGGCAAATTTCAATGTTAAAAAAATGAAATGCAAGCCTTATATGTGACTCTCTAACTTTCCAAAACACCATAAAACCTGTACATGGGGGGTACTGTTATTCTCGGGAGACTTCACTAAACACAAATATTAGTGTTTTAAAACAGTAAAACATATTACAACAATATAGTCCACAAAAGTGCCGTTAGTTTGTAAAAAAATGCAAAAAACTTCACTTTTACTTAAAATATCATCGTTGTAATACAATTTACCAATTTGAAACACTAATATTTGAGTTCAGCGAAGTCTCCCAAGTAAAACAGTACCCCCTATGTACAGGTTTTTTGGTGTCTTGGAGAGTTACAGGGTCAAATATAGGGCTTGCGAATTAAATTCTCTGCACTTTCTCCCTGTGTTGTCAGGCATGTCAATCAAATTTTAATCAAATCAAATAATTACATTAAAAGATTACTTAAATATACACGTAGAATTTTAATATATATATGCATTTATAGGTATTTAAATTCTACGTGTATACTAATGTAATCTTTTATGTAATTATATGTATTTATCTATATATATCTATCTATATCTATATCTATCTATATCTATTTGCGGTTATTTGTATTTTATATATAGATATATATACACACCGTATTTTCCGGCGTATAAGACAACTTTTTAACCCTGGAAAATCTTCTCCAAAGTCGGGGGTCATCTTATACGCCAGGTATGGCTGCCCTTCTAATGTTGTAGCTGCCTGAGCGCTCTAGAGAGAGCGCTCAGACAGCTGCCACACTGCCTCTCTTCTCACCGCCCCTTCCCTGCGCAGAGTGGGTGGCCGAGCTCCTCTTCGTCCTGTCAGTCTGGCCGGGTACCACGCGATACAGGAGATTCAGTTACTGTCTTTCCGGCCGGGAACAGGTAACAATCTCCTGTACCGCGCGGTACCCGGTCGGACTGGCAGGACGAAGAGGAGCTCGGCTACCCTCTCTGCACAGGGAAGGGGAGGTGAGAAGAACGTAGGGAGGATTGGGGGGGGGGGGGGGAGTAAAAAAAGAATGGAGGGGGGAGAGTAAAAAAAAGAATGGAGGGGGGAGAGAAGGAGTAAAAAGAATATATCGCAATTAGCCTCCTGTGTGCTAGACCAGCAGGCATGGATTAAATGCCCAAACAGCCTGGCACATACCTGGGCTTTAAATGCTATTTCAGATTATCATTATTTAATGTCTTGCTGTGTAGCTCTGTCTGCTCACTGTACATCATGGCTAATTTTTATTTGGTGTGCATTGGAAGAGGGGTAGTCTTATATGGTGAGTATATCCTAAACTCTTTATTTTAACTGGAAAAGTTGGGGGTCGTCTTATACGCCGGAAAATACGGTATATAGAATGTCATTTTAAGTGTATTTTGTTAACAATATATTAACAAAATACAGTTAGAATGAAATTACATATGAATATATAACTTATTTAAAAAAATTGAAAAATATATTTTATTTGTTATTGTAATTATACGTATAATATGTATTTATATATATCTATATAATATATACAGATTATATATATAACGTCATTCTAAGTATTTTAATACTAATATATGTGCTTATATTACTATTAAAATACACTATGTATGACGTTAATAAATTTATAAATATATTTATAACATATTTAATGAGATTTTTTTTTTGCTTTCCCACCAGCAGGGGGATTGTGACATTTCAGACAGTCTCCTTGCTGGCAGATCCACAGCCAGCTATAGGGGGCCATGGGATCGCTCTTTGAGAGTGATCACATGGCCCCCGGGTGCTTCTTTTGACGTGGGAAGGTTGCCTGGGCTGTGAGGCAGTCCTCCCCAAGCGGAGCACCGGATAAGTATCCCAGGCGCTCCAGGGCTCAAAGCCGTTACGGCATTCTTTGCCGCCGCAACGGCTTTAAAGCCCACTTAATGCAGGACGGCATAGAACGCCGTAACGGCGTTAAGGGGTTAACCATGTGGCTTCTGGCCAGCACTTGCTAGCCTGCTGCCGCATTAACAAGTTTGACCTTTTTTGGGGCTGAAGAATAAAAGAAATTAGACAAAAAAAAACACTTTTGCTGGTAAATATATTTATAGAACGGTATTACTTTAATGCCCTCCCCTTACTATTAGTGGGGAAAATAGGGTTCATTTAGGTTAAGTGGGGGTGGACCATGCCACGAAATGGGAGAGGTAGACAATGGCATGCTATAATTATTGGAGCAAACACTTGATCTCCCTCCATATTATCATTACAGCTCCCACCCGCTGGTGGTGGCTAAGGTGGGAAAAATCAGGTATTCCCCATTATGTAAGTGGCCAGGGGTCGTGGGGGCATTATGGAATGAGGCCGGTCTTTCAGAAATGGCTGACGAGCCGCTAGTTATTGACCTGCATAGGCTATTTATTTACTTACTTTTTAATGTGGGGACTGGCAAGCAAATCTGGTTAACCCTTGCACCACCAAAAGGTTATTTAGCTATTTGCCTGCACTGCCAGCAAGCAAATATATATATATATATATATATATATATATATATAAAAACAATCCATCTGGGAATGGATTTCAGCCGTCCCGAAGATGGACACTAGAGGTAGTTCCTGGGTTACTGTGCAATACTGACGTTCAGTGTCTCCACACTCATCATGGAGATGCTGAACGTTCCCCATCGAGATCCACCCCCCATGCTTTCCTTTGGAAGTGGGGCCAGACTCAGTTAAACCAGCACAAAATGTGGGGTGGGGTGGGGTTTTTTTTTTTTTTTACACCGAGAAATAGGCCAGGGACCTAAATAGTTACTTTTACCACTATAGTGTCAAAGATACATGATCGTGCTCCTGACACTACAGTATTCCTTTAAGTTCATTCTGAAATTTAGGGATAAGGCCTATCAAAGCACAAAGCTAGAAGAATATATATGTACACAATTTTTTTTAAATTTTTTTATTAACTGCTACGAGAGGGGAATAAAAGTGTGATGTTGCGACAGAAGGCAAAGATGGTGTATTTGCTAATGGCCTACCTATCGCTCTACATTGCCCTGCAAGTCCAAGCATAAAAAAGACCCCAAATAAAATTAACCTTTTTAATATTCTACACCAGGAGCTTGAATACAAATACTACATTAAAGGTTGAAGGTTAATTGCTCTCAGTACTATTAAGATTAGCTATTAAACAAGGATTAAATAGAATATACGGCTCTTTCATATAATGTAACCTTGTTCTGTGACAAATAGGATAATGAATATATATTAGGTGACTGGAAAAAAAGAAAAGAAAAAAGGAGTCTTATGATGTATTGGCAATAATGTACATGCTTTAACCACTTCTGGACACAAATACAATAATACACGGATCTACAAATTTAGGCCTCAGTTTAATTAAATTTTCAAATTAAAATTATTTGGATAAACTTACAGTTATTTGCAAAATATTAAAATAATCCAAAATATGAAATAATTTAAAACGCTTATCAAAAACATTATATAGAGGCCTCAGTTAGAAATGTGTAACATGCTGCTCCCTATTGGCCATTGATGGTACTGTATAATCTCTTTTTTTCCTAATTAGACTGGAAACTTGAAGGTCCTTGGGTTTAATAATTAAACACATTTTGTTTTAATGAGATTGTTGGTAGAAATTTTATTAATAATCCTTATGGATCGCTTACAGAACCATAGGCTTAGATTAGACTTTCAGGCTTGTTGTAAGAAAATAACTGGTTTTCTAACAGATTAAGAATTTCATAAATTACATGTTTATTTCATGATACATCCCTAGGAATACATTCAAACTATGGGAACTTGAGATAACCAAAGAGAGAAGATTTAAAAAAAATAAAGCTACTGGCACACTGTTCCAAATCCCGATGCACATTTTAATAACTGTTGGTTTCTTAGTGTCACTCTAATGACATTTTAAGTGTAAGCTCATCTGACACAAAAAAAAAAAAAAAAGAAGCTTTTTTTTGGGGGGGATAGGGCACAAGTACGTTTTCTTTGGCTTTTATTGTATGTATTGGAGCAGATGTATCCTTTAATCATTGTTGCTGCCTAGGAGAAGGGAGAGTTTGAGCGAAGGGCTTTGTTTTGTAGGTTTGTATTCTTATGGCTTGCACAGTCACCATAACACTAAACTGCATATTTAATAATTGCTGTAACTAGCACTCCAAACAGCCCTTTGTGCCAGGGGCGGGCTGGGCCGGGGGGCAGGGAGGCAATTGCCCCCCAGGCCGCCCTAAAGCATGTTAAAAACAGCCGCTGGGCCATCTTTAACGCAGGGCTAAAGGCAGCTGCTCCGGCCCAGTTCTTCCTGTGGGCCGCCAAGGCAGCTGCCTCTTCAGCCCCGCCGGCCGTGCGGTCAAAATTCCGATCCTTCACTATGCGGTCGGCATTACCGCATAGTGAAGGACGAACTGGCTCCTCCTTTTGACCTCCCCTGCGCCTGAACGAGCATACGCAAGCGCGTACCATGACGTCATGGCCGGTAACAGCGCATGCGCATAGCCTCCACCCGAACGGAGCACCCTCACACCCTTTCTTCATCGAGCATCCGAGCCCTGAGAGAGCAGCTGCCAGTATCTTGAACTATCTTCAGAAGTGTAAGTGTTTTTTTTTTTTATATTGACTGTATGAGGGGACTTTACTGTAAATCAATCAATGTTCCTGTATAAAAGAAAATAAAAGTCTGCAAAGTAAAAAGTTGTAATGATAGAAATATTTTTTTAGGGGGTGGGGGAGGGGTTGGGGGGCAGTAAATGCAATGCATTCATCTAAAAAAGAAAAGAAAAGTCTGCAAAATTTATGTAATGAGGGAGATACTATTTTTTACGGGGAAGGGGCAGTAAATCAATATGTTCATATATTAAAAGAAAATTAAAAGTCTCCAAAAAAAAGTTGTAATGAAGGTACATATTTAAAATAAAAATTTGCAAAATAATTTTTAAGGGTTGGGGGACATTAAATGCAATGTGTTCATATAAAAAAAAAAGGTTGCAAAATAATAAAAAAATATTGTAATGAGGGAGATATTATTTTTTAGGGGGGAGGGGGGTGGGGGCAGTACCATAAAATAAATGCAATGTGTACATATTTAAAATAAAAATCTGCAAAATAATGAAAGAATTTGTAATGAGGGAGATATTATTTTTTAGGGGGAGGGGGTGGGGGACATTAAATGCAATGTGTTCATATAAAAAAAAAGGTTGCAAAATAATAAAAAAAATTGTAATGAGGGAGATTATTTTTTAGGGGGAGGGGGTGGGGGCAGTAAAATAAATGCAATGTGTACATATATAAAATAAAAATCTGCAAAATAATGAAAAAAGATTGTAATGAGGGAGATTTTTTTAAGGGGTGGGTGCGAAGTACAATAAATGCGAGGATGTGCACTTTTATATAAAAACATAATAATCTGCAAAATAAAAAAAGATTGTATTGAAGGAGATATTACTTTTTTAGGGGGAGGGGGTGAGGGCAGTACCATAAATGCAATGTGAATATTTATAAAATATAAAAATCTGCAAAATAATAAATAAAAAAAGATTGTAATGAGGGAGATATTTTTTTAGGGGTAGGGGGTGGGTGGGAAGTACAATAAATGCGATGATGTGCACATTTATATATTAAAAAAAAAATAATCTGCAAAATAGAAAAATCTTGTAATGAGGAAGATTTTTTTTTTAAAGGGGGGGTGGGGGACAGTACAATATTTGTAATGTGCACATTTGTAATGTATTTATAAAAAAAATAATCTGCAAATTAAAGTTGTGTTCTAAAAATCTAGAAATTTGCTCAATTTTTTTTCTCTATCATTGTAAGGATTCTCTCTCACTAAAGTGACATTTGATTAGCAGATTAAATCTTAACAATTTTTTTTTTTTTTACTTAAGAAGTGAGCCATGTAGATTTAGAAATACTGATCCCTGCTAATAAAATCTACTGTTTTAATGTAGTAGTGTACACAGGAATATTAAAGGGACACTATAATCACCAGAACAACTATAGGCACCCAGACCACTTCAGCTTAAAGGGACACTCCAGGCACCCAGACCACTTCTGCCCATTGGAGTGGTCTGGGTGCCAACTCCCACTACTCCTAACCCTGCAAGTGTAATTATTGCAGTTTTTTTATAAACTGCAATAATTACCTTGCAGGGTTAACTCCACCTCTAGTGGCTGCCTACTAGACAGCCACTAGAGGTCACTTCCTCCTTCATAGCACAGGAAACCTGTGCTAGAGCGTCGCTGGACGTCCTCACGCTGTGTAAGGACCTCCAGCGTCGCTCATTTCCCCATAGGAAAGCATTGAAATTATTTTTCAATGCTTTCCTATGGGGAGCGCTAAAGCGCATTCGCGGCATTGCCGCACATGCGCATTAGGTCTCCTCGGCCGGTGGGCGGGATCAGTCTCGTCCACCGGCCGACGCAATACAGAGGAGGAGCGGCGCAGAGGAGGAGACATCACCGCTGCCTCAGGTAAGTGACTGAAGGAGTTTTCACCCCTTCAGTAACTGGGGATTGAGGGGTGGGAGGGAGAGGGACCCTCCAGTGCTAGGAAAACAGATTGTTTTCCTGGCACTGGAGTTTCCCTTTAATGAAGTGGTCTGGGTGCCTGGTCCAGCTAGGGTTAACCCCTTTTTTTTATAAATATAGCAGTTTCAGAGAAACTGCTATGTTTACACTGAGGGTTAATCCAGCCTCTAGAGGCTGTCTCATTGACAGCCGCTAGAGGCGCTTGCGTGTTTCTCACTGTGAAAATCACAGTGAGAAGACGCCAGCGTCCATAGGAAAGCATTGTAAATGCTTTCCTATGAACTGGCTGAATGCGCGCGTGGCTCCTGCCGCGCATGCGCATTTACCCGATGACGTCGCTAGGAAGGAGGAGAGGAAGAAACCCCTTCCTCTCCCAAGAGCCCGGCGGGAGGGGGACCCTGAGGGTGGGGGCACCCTCAGGGCACTAGAGTGCCAGGAAAACGAGTATGTTTTCCTGGCACTATAGTGGTCCTTTAATGTGTTTTGATCTGGTGTCATATAGTCATTCCCTATAGGCATTTTAATGTAAACAGTGCCTTATCAGAGAAAAGCATTGTTTACATTACAGCCTAGGAACACCTCTAGTGGCCACACCTCAGATGGCCGCTAGAGGTGCTTTCTAGGTCAGTGCTGCATAATGTGCAGCGCTGATGATTAGCACCACGCTGTACACTCCCCATAGCGATTCATTAATTCAATGCATCTCTGTAAGGAGCTGCTGATTGGTGCAGCGCAGCATTTTGCCATGCATGCACAATAGCTTCTCAATGCTTTCCTATAGGAAAGGAGTGGATTGGCTGAGATATACTCAAACACTGCCCAGTCCTGTGCATTGTATTGATTAAGTGATGTGTGATATACTTACAAATTGCACATTACTGTGAGTTCTATTGCTGTAGAGCTCAGTGATACACTGATATGCTGCACAGAGACCAGATCTCTTGGCAAGAGGCGTCTCTCTAATTAGGCGATTTAGACGGCCTCTCGTTAAGAGCCTCGCGGCCACCTAAACCGTGTCATCAGAGAGCTGCAGTGCTTCACCAATATTAACTTACAGCCGGCAGTCTTTCCCAGTACAAAAATATAATTGAAGCCTTCCATGCCGCTGCTGTGGCACTACTAATACAAGATGAAACCCCTTCTTTAAAACACATGGCTATAACGGACAAGTTAAAACGGTCTGATTCTCAAACCAGGGTTGTCAGGCTCATTATGTACTTAATGATCAGATGCAGATAGTCTTTTTGAGTTATATTTGTCAAATTCCCAGGTGAAATTATATTTTTGTTTTTGTGTCCATATAAAGATGATTAATTTGGCTTTTACCGACAGGTGCTGCTGTCTATTGGGTGTAAAACACCAGGCTGCTTTGTACATTTTTACCTCTGGCAGCAAGCAGGCTGTATATTGGTCCCCAGAGCATAGAATTCGTGTAAATTACAGGCACTATGTCTGTCTCTCCCCGTGCCCTTTGTTTGTGTCATTGCCGAACATGTCAATTTGCAAAGTGCCACCATTATGTTTTTGACTAAACATAAATATATTGACCACTGGCCAGTCTCTCCTGGCTGACACTAAATCTGCAATCTTCTTTCATGATGAGGTGTGCGCTAAGTGATTGTAAAATAATCACTTAAAAGGACACTTTAGTCAACAAAACAACAACTTTAGCTTAATGAAGCAGTTTTGGTGTATAGATCATGCCCCTGCTTAATGGAACAGTTTTGGTGTATAGATTATGCCCCTGTATAGATCTGCCATTTAGGAGTTAAATCACTACATTAGTAAATGTTTGCTGTTTTTATGTAGCTCATTGTCGTGTTTTGGTGTTAAATAAATTTTACAGTTGGTTTCATATTGATAAATATGGAGAGTAAAACAACATCTAAAGAGAAAGGTGGTGCTCAGAAAATGAGAGAAAAACGGTCCAAAGAACTTGAGTTAGCAGGAAGGGATCCTAAGCAAATGAAACTATCTTTTTCGGTGGTATGTTAAAAGTTCAAAAGTTAAGGCTAGTTCTAACATTTTATGTCACAGAAATGTATATTCACTCTTTTGATAACAAGAATGAATATATCTACCGTATATACTCGTCTATAAGTCGAGAGCAGTTTTTTGACCAACAATTGTAAAATTACTCGTGGATAAGTCGAGGGTAAAACTTGGGGCTATGAAATCCTGGGATTTTTATTATTTTGTCAGATATTACCTAGGCAAAGATCCTGGAACAATCAAACTGTTATGGTAACTACTCCTCTGCATCTCAGTGCACACGCTCAGCTCCAAAGGCACATTCGGTTATCTCGCCAGCTAGTGGTCTTGCTTGTGGCTCATTACAGCCACCGCTGCAACAGTGACGTGGAAAGCGTACAGATAGGTGGCAGTAATCAGCAATCGCTGCACTGTATTCTAAATCAGCCTGCTGTTGTCCGTGTGTGTACCCGGTATCTGGGTCAACGTACAGCTAAGTACTCTAGCACTACCTGTAACTCGATATTGCCCCGCATTCAATGTGAACTAAATTCTATCGAAACTAGCATGGACCCGTGGATCTGCGTTTTAAAATGAAGCTTACAACTAAAATTTCTCGAGTATATACGGTAGTCTGTTTGCATGTGCATGAAGAAGTTTTACGTTTGTTAAGATTCATGATGGATTATCAAGGAGTGTGCATACTTGACTTTCCATAGTGATCAGTTTTACTTTGTTAAGATATATTTTTACTTATTTGAAATCTCATAAAATCTTACATGTAAGGTAAGTATGAGTTGTATATCCTTTGTTTGCATGAGGTTTTTTTTTTTTGGTTTTTTTATTGTTACCATGCATGGAGTTCCTGGAGTTTCTTGGTTACCTCTAGAACTTTTCTGGGGAGAGTTCCTGGAGTTTCTTGGTTACCTCTAGAACTTTTCTGGGGAGATTAAAATAGTTTGACAAAAAAAAAATGTTGTTTTAGGCTGGTGGTATACACCCAAGAATTCCTGTTGATGAGGTTTCTGCCGGCCCAAGTGCTCCTTCAAGCAGGCCGGTTGTGTCCGTCGAAGATGAGGTGAGCCCACAAGCAGAAGAACAGGTGATTGAGGAGGAGCTGGTGTCAGAACGCAGAGAGCAAGCGCAGATAAATGACCCAGATGTTTTTGAAGACCTTCCTGAATTAGAATGTATCACATCTGAAGACATGTCAGGAAGCGTTATAAATGATCCATCAGAAATATCTTTTAGTCTTCCTCCTGCATGCTCCATAGCAGAAAAAATTAATTTTGTTGAAAAACACCCTTTTCAGCCAACCAGGACTGAATGCGCAGAACTTCCTTTTCAAGAAGCAGACTTTTATTACCGCAAAAAGTCTAATGGGGATCGTATTAAGCGTTCATGGCTGAGTTGCAAGATAAAGGATCGAAAGTTAGAAGCATTTTTTTGCAGCATATGCATTGCCTTTTCTAATTCCTCTTCCTCGTTCACTATTGGTTGTTCTAATTTTCGCCATTGCTATCAGGCAGCAAATAGGCACGAATCTTCAAAAAGTCATTCTGATGCTGTTAGTGCTTATTTTACCATGAAAACGAATAGAAGCATTGACACATTAATAAATCAGGCTCAAGTCTCCAGAAGAAAGAAGGAGATACTACAAAATATTGAGGTATTAAACCGTATATTTAATATTGTAAAACTCCTCGGAAACAGGGATTGCCATTTCGTCCCCATGGCACTAATGAATCGCTGTACAATTTAAATAACATTGAAATAAACCACGGGAACTTTTTGGAAATTGTCCTACACAGTATGATATTCCTCTTAGAAATCACCTTGATTGGGCGGGGCGGACGGCTGAAGTGAGCGGCCGCATGGCGTGAGAGCTCCCGGCGGCATAAGACCTCTAAGCCTGATACCACGAAGCAAATCGCTCGAAAAACGGCACAAACAAAGGTACAGACCCCCTACTGCTGTGATGGCCCCTGCCAAACAAATGAAGCTCACAGACCCAATCCGCCAACAAAAAAAAGATAGATCCCGGTCCATTCAAGATGGCGGCGACGGACCCGCGCTATCCCAAACCTCAGATTCCACACAAGAACAGGATCATGAGGCAGGCAACTATACAGACGCCCCAGTTACAGAGAGAAAGCTTTTTTCCATGCTGCAGGACTTCAGGTTAACGCTGCAAAAAGATCTGAGACAGGCTACTAATGATATCAAAAAGGAAATTTCAGAATTGGGAGAGAGAACCAATAGCCTGGAAGCCAGACAAGACGAGCTATGCTCAGCACATGACACACTGGCGACTGCTGTACAGAATTTAACTGAGGAACACATGTCCCTTAAAAAGAAGATGGCCGACATGGAAGATCGCTCAAGGCGAAACAACGTCAGGTTCCGAGGAATTCCGGAATCC
Source organism: Pelobates cultripes (assembly GCA_933207985.1). NCBI lineage: Eukaryota > Metazoa > Chordata > Amphibia > Anura > Pelobatidae > Pelobates > Pelobates cultripes. The sequence continues at coordinate 42,002,106 of OW240923.1, forward strand.
GTTACAAATGACAACCTCGCAGAGAGTATAATGACCATATGCAAATCCCTGGTCCCAAAAGTACCAGAAGCAGAATGGCTTATGGACCGGGCGCACCGCCTGCCGAGGCCCCAACGGCTAACACCAGATACGCCGCGAGACATAGTCGCGCGTTTCCACTACTTCAAAACAAAGGACGCAGTACTGGCGGCGGCTAGGAAAGGAACAAAACTGCCTACACCATATGAAAATGTCCAACTATACGCAGATCTCTCGGCCTTGACCATGAGCAGGAGACGAGAGTTTGTAACAGTCACAAAAACACTGAGGAACAACAATATTCAATATCGCTGGGGATATCCGACCAAAATCATTGTCTGGAGAAACGGAAGATCACATACAGCAAACGAACCGGAGGTGGGCATGCGGCTACTAAAGGAGTGGGGCCTTTTTCCGCTACGCTCCCCAGAAAAAACGCCGACAGCATCGCCAAGCCGGCCACAGAGAGAATGGCAGATGGCGGGATCACCCTCTCTACCTTAAAGGTCCACTGGGCCCTTCCAACAAAGACTGTGATGGTGTCTCATAGTGACTGTCCTAATTGCTTTTTGCAAAACGAACTGACAAGGTGTTGTGAGTATAATGCATATGCACACATGTTTAGTCCTTCAACACGACAGTGCTAGCATTACCTATTTGAGACAAAGTCAGGTTGAGGAGGGAGAAATCTAAGGTTTTCAGGGATGAGTACATTGCCGGAGATCAGCAGAACAAAGAAAGTTCCAGTTACCCACACAAACGGATAGGGGACTTAAATGGTAGCAAGCAAAAGGTTAGATAGACGATACACGCTCCCTTAGGACTTGAGAGCAGAGACGGGACCGTTTGCCCGGCTCGCACTCAATTCAGGTAAAGCGCTGAAAAAACGAATGGCGCTATGTATATACTTCATTTTGTTATACTTATTTTGGTTACTGTTGTTTACCCCAGACATCCCTCTCTTTCCCCACTTCTGGGCAATACCAAAGATAGGCGTTGAACACAGCCACTCGAATACGTACACACCATATAGGCATACTACAAAAAGATTAGAATGGCTAACACTATGAAAATCTTAACCCTGAATGTGAAAGGCCTCAACAGTCCCCACAAGCGCAGAATGGCAGCACAGGAAATGATTAAGACTAAAGCAGCAATAGTGTGTTTGCAGGAAACACACTTTTGCGCCCGAAACCCACCGAAATTCAATGTTAAACACTATAATCAATGCTACCACGCCTTAGCCCCGACTAAATCCAGGGGAGTAGCCTTATATTTTCATAATGACTGGGCGTTCGCCCTCTCCAAACAATACGCCAGAAGGGATGGGAGGCTACTGATCCTGGTGGGATCACTGAATGGCTTAAAAATGACCATAGTCTCGCTATATGCACCGAATGACTCGCAGAAAACTTTTTTAAACATGGCCTTCCGAGTTATAGCACAACACAGAGAGGGCCACACCATAATTTGCGGGGACTTTAACTGCTCCCCCGATCCCCCCCTAGACATCAGACGGGCAAACAATGTACCGCCAAAACCAGCCTCCTTGGCCTTAGGCCAACACTTAAGCAAACTCATGCACGAACACGGTTATTATGACACGTGGCGGAACTTATACCCACAAGAGAGAGACTTCACCTATTGCTCGCCCGTTCATATGACACACACTAGAATAGATCTATGCCTCCTTGACATTAAAACGCTACCCTTTGCGCTCAGTGTATACATTGGACCGATCACGTGGTCCGATCACGCCCCACAAATTGTAACAATTAAGATCCCATACCCGGCAAGGGGACGAGGTACGTGGCGTCTCAACGAACGCCTTCTCGACATTCCTGATTATCTTATCCAAATACGGGCCCAGGCAGAGGATTACTTTAAGAACCACGCAAACTGCCAGACGTCGATAACAACCCAATGGGTAGCCCACAAGTCAGTTTTAAGGGGTGGTATAATTCAATTAGGGGCGAGGGCAAAAAAACAACATAAAAACGATAAACTACAATTAGAACAAGATTTAATTGCAAATGAAGAGGCACATAAACGGAACCCCACGAGCAAAACACACGAAAAAGTAGCAGGAATCAGAGCAAAACTTAACTCACTTCAGCTAATAGAAACGGAAAAGAGAATGCGGTTCCTTAAACAATCATACTACACCATGGGAAACAAGGCGGGGAAGCTTCTGGCTAGAAAGGTTCACCAAACCAAAATGCAAACAAAAATTCCCTACATTACCTCGGAGCGAGGAGCAAAATTATATAATCCCCAAGACATTGTCAATGAATTAGCAAGGTACTATGAATCCCTCTATCAATTAGCCAATGACCATAGCACATATCAACCAAACATATCGGAAATAGAGCGCTTCATTGACCAAGTTGAGCTTCCATGTCTGACTTACGCACAATGCTCATCTCTGGAAGAACCTTTCTCAGAGGAAGAAGTAGAGAACGCCATCAAGACCCTACCCAAACACAAAGCCCCTGGCCCAGATGGTTTATCAAACTATTATTACATAAAACTCTCCCCACAACTGGTCACCCCCCTCACCAAAATCTTTAATAACATAAAAGATTCTGGGATCATGCCCAAGGAAATGCTGGAAGCCTTCATTGTAACGTTGCCCAAATCAAACAAACCCCCCACCCACTGTGCTAATTTACGCCCAATTTCCCTTCTGAACGCAGACACAAAATTGTATGCCAAATTGATTGCAACGAGGCTTAAATCGATGCTCCCGGATCTTATTTCCGCAGAACAAGCGGGTTTCGTACCAGGGAGACAGGTAGGGGACAACACCCGACATTTTATGAACCTTATAGATTGGGCAAACCTAACGTCTCAGCCCGGCCTGATTTTGGCGCTGGACGCCGAAAAGGCCTTTGACCGCCTCCACTGGGACTACATGTCACAGACACTATCCAAAATGGGGTTTACCCCAAAAATTCTGGCAAGCATCCTCGCCCTATACAGACACCCAACAGCCAGAGTGTTCAGCACAGGCTTCGTATCCAACCAAATAGAGATCAGGAATGGTACGAGGCAGGGATGTCCCCTCTCACCCCTCATTTTCATATTGAGCCTAGAACCTTTGATCCGCCTCATTAAAAACGACTCGGCGATACAGGGTCTCCAAACACCTGGTGGCACACAGAAAATAGCATTATTTGCAGACGATGTTTTAGTGTTTATAACACACCCAGAATCTTCTTTACCACAACTCCTACATAGACTTGACACATACAGGCAGGTATCTTACTACAGAAACAACTCCCTGAAAACACAAGCTCTGCCCATAAATCTGCCAAGTACCGTTGTCATGACACTACAATCACAACACTCATTCGATTGGCGAAAGGACTCCCTACAATACCTAGGGATCAAACTTACGAAATCCACCCAAACCATTACAAGGGAAAATCATTACCCGGTCATTCAGAAACTTAAACTCACACTAGAAAAATGGGAGGGTCTTGAAGTGTCCTGGTTAGGTAGAATCAATCTTGTGAAAATGATGGCCTTACCGCACATTTTGTACCTATTCAGAACCCTACCCATCGCGCTACCGACCAAATTACTAAAACTCTATCAAAGCACCATAAACGCACATGTATGGAAGCGGAAGCCCCCGAGAGTAGCAAAAGGTACCCTAGGGCTCTCGAGCACGGATGGGGGACTGAATATGCCAGACATTAAGGCTTACTACAGGGCAACCGCTCTAGCACAGGGTCTCTGTCTACTGCGCCCCAATTGCACACTCCGCCGCCCCATATGGTTTGCAATGGAGAGTGCCTGTCTGAATACCCACGATCTGTCAAGCTATCTATGGGCGGGGGGGCATACACGAGTGGCGATGGGAAAACAGCTGCAGAGCACAAAGTTTTTAATAATGGCCTGGAATAAATGGAGCCCATACATAGCAGACTCCAAATCGCTCTTCCAATCAGCACCCCTGACATCATTAGAAATACTCTCCCCTGACCTGAAGCTGGATCGATGGAGGGAGGGAGGTGCACATAAGGTCCGGGATATCTTAGTAGGGGACAAGGTTAAGCTATTTCCAGAGTTGCAAAAAGACCTACGTTTGCCAGCGAGGGATATCTTTCTATATCTCAGAGTAAAAAATATAATACACTCGCATATCCGCGAACTCACCAGTCGCTCCTTCACTCCCCGCCTACCAATGACACAGTTACTCACCACCAGGCATGTAAAGCCACTGTCAGCGTGCTACAAAGCACTGATCACCGCGACAGTCCCTGACAAGCTGTCATACATGACAGTGGGAAGAGGACCTGGGTCTCCAGATCCCAAGGGTAGACTGGCTGACAGCTTTGAAAGTCACAAAACGGGCTTCGCAAAGCCTTATGTTCTGGGAAGCATACTGCAAGGTTTTAATGCGGTGGTATCTAGTACCAAAAAGACTAGCATACATGTACCCGGGCACGTCCGGGAAATGCTGGAGGTGTAACATCAGTGAGGGATCCATAATCCATATTTTCTGGGCTTGTCCCCTTCTAACAGACTATTGGGAAAAAGTTCACTCCCTCATACTAGATAGGACAGGATTCACCCTACCCTTGAAACCAGAACACTACATTCTCCACATAGCACCCGGTATTGCCTCCCACCCACACAGAAAGGTAATTCTCAACATACTCACGGTAGCAAAAATAATGTTGGCAGGTAGTTGGAAGAGCAATCAAACACCAGCTATACCCAATATCCTTACTAGAATGGATCTGATCAGTCAGTATGAGAAAATGGCAAGCAGAGCAAACGGCTGTAGTGAGAGATATGACAGAGAATGGAGTAGCTGGCCGGTCGAGAGTTAAAAGGCTGACCAGGGGAAACAAAAACGCATACAGGGATATATATACAACAATGAACTGAAAAATGCAATATCTATTGTCCAGGGTACCCCCCCTTACCCCCTCCCTTTTTTCTTCTGTACCCCACCCTTATCCCCTAGTTAAAAGTTATAAGAAATCTTGTAAAGCAGCGAGTACAACAGATGTGTAACACAGCAGCTGTTTCTACCCACATGTGGGGTAAACCTTTTAACATACGATATCCACAGCTGCGCCTGTGACTGGTTTGGCATGTCAAAATTGCACTGCGCTGCAAAATGTTTGATTCTTTATGCATTAATAAAAAAGATAAATGAGAAAAAAAAATAAAAGAAATCACCTTGATAAATGTGTTCAGGACAGTGAAAAAAGAAAACAGCGATTGAAAGACAGAAAAACATCAGGAAAACATTCAACTGGACGTGGATCTCTTGTGACATTTTTGTCCAATAATACAATAAAGAAAGTATTTGCAGCAATAGTTTGAAGCATGAAAAACTTAATTGTGTCTGAAATCGGAGAGAAACGATTCAGTATACAGGTTGACTCCACACAAGATGTTGGAATTGTAGATCAAGCAACAGTAGTTGTGAGATATGTGCAAGATGAAGCCATTAAAGAACGGCTTGTGGCGATTCTCCCTGTTAAAGACGCTACAGGAAAAGGATTTCACGAACTTCTAATGTACTGTTTTGATATGCTTGGATTAGATTTCCAAAGAATTGCTGGTGAATCATTTGATGGTGCAGCAAATATGAGGAGTGCGTATGTGGGACTACGTGCACAGATTGCAAAGGTAGTGCCAGATGCGGTTTATATTTGGTGCTATAGTCATATCCTTAACCTGTGTGTCTCAGATTGCTGTCAAGTATTGGAAGCCAAAAAATTTTTTGGTCTCCTAAATCGCTTGGCAACCTTTATTGGAGACTCACACAAAAGAATGAATATCTGGAAAGACCAACTGGATAGAAGACATGGACAGGAAAAACTTTTAAAGTTACAAAAAATTGGAGAGACAAGATGGTGGGCAAAAGAAAAAGCCCTTAACTGGATTTTTGGTGAAAAACATTCTCTTTATTTTGACACCCTTGAAGTTTTATATGTAATTTCCCAGAGTAACTTGTTTGAATCAAAAACCACTTCTGAGGCCTCATCCCTTTTTCACAATCTTTGTCAGTTTAGGATTATCCTAACAGCAAACATATTTTTACAGGTTTTTGATGTTATAGGGCCAGTGTTAAAGTATCTACAAACCAGTGGCCTTGACTTCAAGGTAGCATGGCAAATGGTCGAACGTGCAGTGGAGCAACTGAAGAAAATTGATTTCAACAATCTAAAACAAAAGGCTGAACACTTTGCAATAAAAACAAACGAGTTAATGGATGAAAGTGATGTTCTCAACTCCTTGGAAGTCGAGACTATGCTTCCAGTTCGAAGAGTGGCACGAAAGAAACGCTTGGCTGGAGAATCTTCACATGATGAACGGCCTGAAGATGAAATGCAATGTTTTCGAGCTAGTGTGTTCAGACCAATTCTGGACCAAATCATACAAAGCATGACGGAGAGATTTTCAGAAAATAAGCAATTGGTCATGGATTCCCACTACTTGGATCCTCGCACTTTTCAGAAAATTAGGACAGATCCCAAAGTGCTAGATGGAGGGGCACTAGAGAGAATTTCTAAGTTAGCCAAAGTAAATGAATGTTCTCTCAAAACTGAATTAATAAGTTTTGCCAACTTATTTCCAAGTCTTACAGGATGTCTTTCTGAAGATGAGACACAGAAAGTGGAAATAATTATTGATGAGGAGGAGGAGGAGATTGACTGGATTCCACCTACTGACAAACTAGTTGAGGTACAAAAGGAATCAAAGTGCGGTTCTTGCAAGCAGTGCTTTCTTTGCTGCCACAGGTTGTTGATAAAATACAACCTTTATTCTGCAGCTTATGAAAATCTTTCTATCACCTATGAGTACCTGTTGACCCTTTCTTTTACACAAGTGTCATGTGAGAGAGCATTCAGCAAGCTTAAACTCATCAAGACCCGACTGCGAGCCACAATGGGACAAGAACTGCTTGATGCTCATGTCAGTGGAGAGAGATCTTCTGGAACAGGTTCAGTTTCCAGATGTATTGGAAATTATTCGTCAAAGTTCTACCTTGATGAGGTCTTTGCTAACCGTTTGATCAAATATTTAGTTTAAAAGTTTTATACAGATATTTCTTTCTCTGGCTTCTGTATTTTTTTGAAAAAGTGTATTGTGCCCATACATTGTTCATTTGTTAAAACTGTAGATTTTATTTTTGTTAAACATAATTTTTTGCCATTACAAATAAATTATGTTAAACCACATTGTATCATATTTGTCTTGCTTCATAACATCAATATCCGTTATAAAACAAGGAAAAGGTGGGCGTGGATGGTGAGCTGATTCGGTGGTCCAATGGGCCACTTGACTGGGATTGCCCCCCAGGACTAAGGCTGCCAGCCCTCCCCTGCTTTGTGCCAACAATGTATCGGAGGACTGTGTGTCTCCTTTTACTTATCTGAGAATCTGTGTATCCAACCGCTAACTTGCCCTTATTCTTTTTAACGGGTAACTGCGTGTACCACTTAGCTCCATGCTTAAGTTTCTTGTACAGTTATTATAGGAAGAAAATGCAAAAAAATAAATTATATTTTCTAATAAACAAGTTTACAACAAAATAATTGCTCATCAGTGATATGAAGGATGGAGCCAGAGGACTACAGCCCTATAAGCAGTTCAATGAGATGCAGCAATTACAGCACCTGCAGTGTTCTATTATGGAGAAGACATTTCCTGTGAATCTTGGCGAAAGGGGGTGAAAGGGAAGCTTTGCCCATTACTTTTCTAATAAGGCTGAGATGGGAGTGCAGGGAACATTAGGAGTTCAAACTTAGATCCCTTAGAGCAGGGGTGCCGAAAAGGTAGATCCCCAGATCCTGTAGAACTACAACTCCTTTAATGCTTTGCATGCCTTTATAATGACAATGCATCATGTAAGTTGTACTATAAAACATCTGGAGAATCTACCTTTTGGGCACTGCCGTGGATAATTTTGTATGAGGGTTAATTACCATAAAAGCAGAAAAATCATTGATACCAAAGAGGTAGATCTCTGAACATCTACCAAGGTGCTGATAGCAAACACACCTCCAATGATGCATCTTCGTCAGTTCAGCCGCACTCCCCCAGTCTTGCTTACAATATGGGTACAACAGTCAAATTTGAGGCTCCAATCCAAAACTGATCCAATTTACCCAAGGGCTCTTCACTCTAAATCGAACATTAGTGAAGTAGCGTCAATTCCAGCACAGTAGTATAGCCCTCAAGCATATACAAATGAAACTTTCAATATCTTAAATACAATCCAAATGACGCAAGCTGCGACTTTGATGCCAATTGGCATACTGTCAGACACTCTGTGCCTGCATCAGTGATGCAAAAATGTACGCAGAGGCCTGAATTATATATACACTCCTGCAATTCTAAGACCTTTTGTGGTTTCTATAGCCTTTAAGCATTCCTGTGCTTTTCTGACTAGTTCTACTGATCTTGTATGGTTTACCAGACATGGCTTGTGTCGGATTTCAAGTTGTTTCATTAGTAGACCCAGCCTTGCGATTGTCTTTTATATTCGTATTTAAACTAGCCCTGGTATGAATATACTTCTTACTGTAGTCAGGTGTGCACCGTAATTTAGATTGTTTAGAGCCTAGAGGAATAGAAGCCATCAAATCAAATGAACCTAAAGAAATGATGGTACTCGAAAGTCTGCCTGAGTTCTACCATGACTTAGGGATGGTGGGTGAGTCTAGGTTTTTTTTTTTTTTTTAAACTAGACATAAAAATAAACATGAATTTTAAGTTTGTAACTCTCAGCCAACCACTGCATCAGGTAGAGTTACACTATACAACCAAAAGCAAGTGGGGACTCAACCATTAAAGCTGTACGATCAAGTTGGATATACCATTCTACAAATATGGGCACTAATATGCATGTGGTAGACTAGGATTCTGCCCCCCAAATGACGTATCGCTACCCTTGCCTCTCACCGCCTACTTCATATGTTGCATTAAGAGCGCCTCTCCACTGTACCGACAGATGGTTTTCGAGAGCCAGAGCTGGCCATGAGGACTGTAGCAGGACATAGTCCGATTTCTCTGGAATTCAAGCTCGGCAGAGGTCACCCACTTTGCCCGGTCTACTTTGAGCCTCTGCTAATTAGAGAGGAGGTACAAGAGACGAAGTTGATTTCCCCCTGAGAGAGCCCTTTTTTTCAGTCTGCAGGATCTCCCGCTATTTGACCAGCAAGAGAGATCTGGAATGGTTCTCGGCGTGTACTTTGATGCATTCGGTCAAATCCTTACCCTGGTCATGATTTGCCAATTCTTCATGGGTCCAAGTGCTAATTGGCTAAGATGGGCGGTCAGATCAGAGTTATATGGGGATGTATCACGTGGGGGTTCTTGCCTGTTTTATTGTGGTTTTGGTGGCATTTTATGTTCGGCTCTGTGCCCACGAGGCAATTTATTTAAACAAGGAGTAACCTAATTTTCTTCCAGAGACTGACGCCAGGGCAGGATCATGTATACTTTATATGGAGACCCCCCCCTGGTGGGTGGGGGTCTATGTATAAAAGAGTGTTGTATTACTGGTACATAATGGCTATATTGACTGAACAACATTTCTTCCAGCTAAGAGGGCATTCCAGGCCAGAAATAGCTCTGTTACATCTGGTGGCACCTGTGGGATGCTCCATCGCAGCGGAAGCAAGCAAAAAAGCAAGCCCTAGCCGCTGAGGAAAAGGAGCGGTGAATGGAGACAAACTATGCAGGGCTAAAAACAAACCACTCAAGGAGATCCTGAAAACCAGGTGCAAGATAGCCAGTAACAAACAAGGATAGAGAGAGGAAGAAAAGTAGTGAGAAGAAAAAACAAAACAAAAACCCAACCGTGTTGTTCCGCTGTTGGGGCGTGGCAATCCTGCTATGTTTACTCTATGCACAATAAAATATTGATTGACAAAAACAACAAACCAGCATCTCGTCAAAGACACCAACCCAATGGGAGAATTTTTAGTAGTTCAGGTTGAAAGGGGGAGCAGTTTTGCTTGCCCACCGCCAAGGTTCACATACACTGGTGCTCCAGATCAGCAATGGTGGAGGTTGGATTTATGCGGGTATTGCCCACACAAGTCTTGCTGGGGAATGACTTGGGGCAACTCAACTTCTGCCTTTGTTAACCATCCCACTCAGGAGAAGACTTATCCCATAACCACACGGGAACAGGTCCACACCGCAGACCACCACTCACATGCTAAAGTTCAGGTAAGATAGAATCCCTGCCCTTAGACTTCCTTGCCTGGGGTGGCCCTGCTGAGATTGGGAGGGAAGTAGCCACTGACCCCCATGCTGCAAATATACAGAGACCACATCATCTATAAATCAGCCTGGGTTAGAGGTACAACAGTACTCCTGGAATTAGGGATTGCTGTACTGGGAGGCGGAAAGGGTACAGCAATCCCTAATTCCAGGAGTACTGTTGTACTCCAGAAGAATAGACAAGAGCTGCTAAAGATGGCCCATGACATACCCCTGTCTGGGCATTTGGGCAGCTGTACTAAGTACCGGTCCATAATTGAGGAATCTTTTCGCCGGTGGGCAAACACTTACTAGGATCCTTAGCCAAGCCTAGTAGCTCTGGTAAAAAGTACATATTAACAGTTGTGTACTACGCAACCTTGTAACCATAGGCGGTGATGCTGACTAACATTCACGCTAAAACCATTGCGGAGGCCCTGATGCAAATCTTTTTCCAAATGATGTTTCCTGGGAGATTGCTGGGGACCAAGGCAGCCAGTTCAATGCGGAAGACACCGACCAACTCTGGAGATTCTGTGGTATTAATCCCATCCAGAGATCCCCTTTTCACCCTTAGACCAATGGCCTCTGCAAACGATTCAATGGGACATTAAAGCAAATGCTCAGAACGTTTATGGCCACGGGCAAGAATTGGGAGCAATTCCTAAGACACTTCGTTTTCGCTTACAGTGAGGTGTTGCAAGTGGGTTCTCCCCATTCAATATACTCTTCAGGCAAGTGGGCGATTTATTTTTTTTGTGCTCCCTCCCTCTGAGGTCTACCACTTTGTGAATGCGAGATTGTTGCTTCGTCGTCACAATAACTATAAAAGTTGACAAAGGCAGATTTAGTAGAGTGGACAACGAATGTATAAAAATGTGGCATTTCAACAGTACCACATTTAAGATCATTGGTAGTACGACATACGGCTCTTGAGAAAAGCTCAATGTGCTGTTGCCATTTGGACAGCTAAAACCTACACTCAGTAATAAGGTGCATCAAACATACATCTAGTCAGAGTGTATATTCAATATATAATTTAGAAAGCAGTTTCCACGCGGTCACCAGAATCTCACTTTATAAACCAGCAGGTGCATACAACTTAATGGACTCCGTTTTGATATGGTTTATTCGGTTTAAATTTTTCAAATCTCTGCACCAGTTAAATCAAGACAAAGCCTGGCTCCCAAGCTATTTAAACTCAAAATTCTATAGATCTCACTCAGTCATTGGCAACCTATCGTCCAAAGTGTCTGCAAGTTGGGTGTGACGTCAATATCTATTTAATGCAGGTTCGGTCTAACAGGGAATAGCATATTACAACTGGCTGATTTACAGACCGGGGGAAAGCCTTGAATACACACATCTTTATGATCCACATGTGTCAATGCTTTGTGGTCACGGTCAGGTCTGCCAACCAAGCAGTCCACACTGGGATATTTTGACATACACCATGCCATGTTCCTCATTATACCCTCAATAAAAAGGAGCAGTGCTTCTGACGCAAAGTTGAAACAAAGCAAGCATCCAGACCAGGTTTCATGTGCTAATAAAATTTGATATTAACCTCCAAAAACCTCTGAAGCTATGTATACCCCAAAGGACTAGTGAAGGTTATACTAAAAATAATGTGAAGGTACTGACAGATTCCCAAGTAACAGAGAAGCAGATTTATTCTGTAAACTCCAAGTTTTAGTCAATATCCAAGTTAAACATTCATCACAACTTTGCAATTTTGTTGTGGTCTTGCACATCCCAGAAGCCACATGAGATGCCATTCATTGTCTTAGAGCAGCAGCTGACCATGCCCAGCTCAATGACACTGCCAGAGCTGGAGCAACATGTCCAGCAGCAATGGCAGTAAACTCCATGTTTCTATCATTACATGCTGAAAATGTTGCACATAGACTCCAGACACAATGACCACTTCAAATCACTAAAGTAGGCATGGTGCTCAGAGTAACCCTATAAGGGAAGAAGCTAAATTTGTACCAATGGGGGATTGATCTAGGTTTCATTCCTTTTTGGGTCTACTTGCTCTGTCCAACCAAGTAGGAAGATCAAACTACCCAGTTGCAGGTAGTCTACTCCAGTTGGTGGGTTTGAATCAAATTGTTAAAGCGCCACGGTCTGGTGACTTTGACGGATTTGCAAACACCCAACTGACATCGTCGCTGTGGGTCAGGTAAAAGGGAGATTAACAAAAGAACAGCATTGAGGACTATGAAAAATTGTGGCACCCTTCATAGACAGAGCCAATTCCCTGCAGGCAGGAGTCTGCAAAAGTCAGGCGGAGGAAATATACTGAGAGAGGGGGATGAGTGGGGTCACTTTAAGAAGTATAAGAGGAAAAATAAAAAAAAGTCATGTTTAGTAAACTACACTGAATAAATACCACCACTCTGCAACTGTCTGAAATGGTTTTGAGTTCTGTTCATTTGTGGGTTTACTTCAAGTAGATCATGCCAAACTAAGCTTATTGGATTTTTTTTTGATTGGGAAACAAATAATAGATCAGGGTGGTGCAGTAGACATTGCTTACCTAGATTTCAGTAAGGCTTTTGACACTGTTGCACATAGAAGGCTTATCAATAAGCTGCAATCTTTAAGTTTGGATTCCAATATTGCTGAATGGGTAAGGCAGTGGCTGAGTGACAGGCAACAGAGAGTTGTAGTCAATGGAGTATATTCGAAGCATGAGCTTGTCACCAGTGGGGTACCTCAGTGATCTGTACTTGGACCCATTCTCTTGAATATTTTTTTTATTAATGACATTGCAGAAGGTCTTGATGGTATGTCTTTTTGCTAAGATATGTTAACAGGTTTGATGATTCAGGAGGGATAAAGCGGCAAATGATTTAGGTAAACTAGAAAAATGGTCAGAGTTGTGACAACTGACAATTAATGTGGATAAGTGCAAGATAATGCATCTTGGATGTAAAAACCCAAGGGCAGAGTACAGAATATTGGATAGAGTCCTAACCTCAACATCTGAGGATTTAAAGGTAGGCAGACAATGTAATAGAACAGCAGGAAATGCTAACAGAATGCTTCGTTGTATAGCGAGAGGTATTAGTAGTAGAAAGAGGGAAGTGCTCATGCCATTGTACAGAACACTGGTGAGACCTCACTTGGGGTATTGTACGCAGTACTGGAGACCGTATCTCCAGAAGGATATTGATACTTTAGAAGGAGTTCAGAGAAGGGCTACTAAACTGGTTCGTGGATTACAGGATAAAACTTACAAGGAAAGGTAAAAGGCGCTTAACATGTATAGCTTGGAGGAAAGACAAGACAGGGGAGATATGATAGAAACATTTAAATACATAAAGGGAATCAATACAGTAAAGGAGGAGACTATATTTAAAATATCAGGAAGTATTACTTTACTAAGAGGGTAGTGGATGCATGGAATAGCCATCTAGCTGAAGTGGTAGAGGCTAACACAGTAAAGTTTAAGCATGCGTGGGATAGGCATAAGGCTATCCTAACTAACATAAAGCCAGGGACTATACGTACATTCTATGTTTCTATGTTATATTTTCATAATATTGTAGCAATGGCATTTAACAAGCAACTGTTACACACCTACAGGAGTTCTGACCCAGTTTTTTTTTTTATTTTTTTAATTCTAGGCATTCTGGAGTTGTGCATTTCACATAAGCACCATTTGTAGATCACCAGTATGCAAGGTATGGGTTTAAATTATCTCTCTCAGTTTTCACATATTCTATTAAAAGCATCTCATTTTCTCTTGACATGGAATACCTCAAGATGGAGCCAAGATGCATATAGGGTTTGCATTTGTTTTAGCAGTAGAATGCATAGTTTCATATTTTGCCCGTATTGATGAAAAGATTAAAACATAACTAAACCCAAGGTACACAAACACAAAACCACACCAAGATATACATTAAATTAAAACATTTATTTTTCCTCCCATCCAAGAAAATGCCAAATTCCCCCCACCCCCCAAAAAAATTATCAACTCAAAAGCAAAATAAAATAATTGAGCAATATACATAGACAAATGTACGACAGTATTGGAGCAGAAAAATTAAGTGGAAAAACATTTCTTTTGCCTGTAGTAACGAAAGTAAAATAAAAATACAAGCAAAAAAAACAAAACATTTGTTTATCCCCATTGCACCTCGAAACTAGAAGGGGAAAAAAAACAAAAAAAAAAAACTAAATGCATTTATACATATTTTTAAATCAGTTTACCCCCATAAATTTTAAGCTATTTGGGAAAACATTTTCCCCTGCTGAATTTATGAAAACCATAAAATATGAGGCAAACTGGAGATCCCAAAAAGAATCAAGATAAACTTCCCGCAAACACCACTGTTCAACAGACATGCCAGAAAAAGGATGGCAAACATGTTATTTAGCTTTGCTTCTTATCCGAGAGGGTAGAAGGAAAAATGATAAAGTGCAGTGAGAATGGGGCAATTTAAAGAATGTTGCCTGACCAGTTCACATAAATACCACATTGCAGTATAAAATACTTTATAAAAATTATAACACATTTTCATTTTTAGAAACCTTTTGATACGTTTTATACTTAAAAGTTGTCAGTTTTCTGGAAATCATCATTAATTCTTGCTTGGGGACTGCACACTACTATACATTTCCAAGTTGCTATCAATACCAGATTTAAATGAGTTTGCTTCCTGTGGATAAAAATACTCTCATCCAACAGATATTGCTGTAAAATTAATCTAAAAAGCAGGTGTACAAAACACAAACAACTTGTGCCATATTCTGCAAACAGTTTTGTCAGTCTTTAAAATAAGCACCTTTCCCCACTCTTGTTGCATAATTGTTCAGCATCCATGTTTTAACAGTGCACTGTGATTTGGTGACCTTCAATAAAATAAAATAAAATATATATATAAAAATAAATTGTCCACTCATGACTCAAATTTAAGAGCAGCTCATCTAATAGGATAGGATGTCACGATTAAGTGAATTAGGCAATTTAATGGATGAGCAAGGCAGCACTGGTATCAGTGGGAGCTAGAGGCTAATTTCTCTAGGCAGTCAGGACAAAGATTAGAGCATCGAAACTCACCACCATGCAAGCATATCCATATTTTGCTTCCTCCAATGCAAGATCTTGGTTAAATTTAAAACACTGACAGATCCAACAGATAATTGACAAAAGCAAACATAAAAATACATGCATGGTACCAAACTTGGGAGAAAAAGGTACATTGCTGTAAGTTTTCTCCAGGTAGTTACTAGAATTCAAACCTAAAGTTTTAGAAATTCAATTATACCATTATAAACATTTTCAAATAAACACATTTTTCATGGTGCTGGTTTCTTCAAATTTTAGAGTGTACATTTTGGTAAACCAAAAACAGAATTTGCATTGATTATCCAAATAGGTATACACATTAGGTTGGGGTTAGCCCCAGAGGAGCTCTTAGGCTGGGAGACCATAGTGAGAGTTGTACATCCAAAATAACTGAAGAGTAACTAGCTTGCCGTACCTTAGTGGTGCAGATATGGCTTGTCATATACACAGTGTTTTGGACAAGCCTCAAGAATATATAAAGATTATTTCACCCTTCATTTTTTTCTGACAACTGCAGCCTGTGGTTATGTAAACCACTTCTAAAGGGCAGGAGACAAATTGATTTTCTCGATATGACTAGGTATATTGCCAACTGAGTCCAAAGCGTATCAACTACAAAACATTGAGATAAGGCAATCCCATCAACGTCACTAGTCTTAAACGGGAGGGGGTTATAGAAACCTAAACAACTGCCCACATGTTCTCTAGCAATAGTCTGCCTACATTTAGGCTCTGCATAAGTAATGTGACCAATTAAACAAAACCACAACTTTTTTTTCTGAAGACCTTAATGTATTGCAGATTAGTACAATTGCTCAGTATTCAATATATAAAACAGTGAACTTTCCAAGGTGGTAATTTGACATATTACAGTCCTCGCAATAGGATTCTGAGGATAATAAACATTTCTTTCTAAGGCCAATGTCCGTTCCATAGAATTTTTTTTTTTTTTAATTTATTTTTTTTTACACACTGGAAGAGTTGTTTCACTAAACTAAAATGCATTTGATAAAACTGCTAAACAGTGACTACGCATTTTTTAATGGAAAAACACAAAAACTGTAAAGGTTTGCATAGCTTTTATAAAAACGTAAGTTATAGTATTCTTGGCTACATATTTTTGAAGAAAAATGGATCTGCTGTTTTATACATTAGGAAGTCAATATCTAAATTCCAGTGCTAGAGTGTAAGAACAAGGGAATTTACAGTTCAAATATAGGCATTTGTTATTTGGTGTATTTGATGGAGAGTAGCAGGAATCTTAATGATATTCAAAAATAAATTAGCACATCCCACCACTCCAAATTGGGTCAATTTTGTCAAAACAGCTGCTACAGACCACTTTTTTCTTTTATTTTAAACAACTGAAAGAAGAGTAAAGT
The DNA here is from genome assembly GCA_933207985.1 of Pelobates cultripes. Lineage (NCBI taxonomy): Eukaryota > Metazoa > Chordata > Amphibia > Anura > Pelobatidae > Pelobates > Pelobates cultripes. Next base: position 42,018,834 of record OW240923.1, read on the forward strand.
TTTGGCTATGCAAATTCACCTGTCTTGACTTTTTAATGACGCATCCCCACTGATCAAGATCAACTCCCTGAATTGAAATTTCCTAGCTGGGACGTTGTTCCAGACAATTAAAACTGCAGAAGAGAGCAGACACTTTGGTGATAAATGTCAAGTACCAAATAATATTTACATTTGTTGTATTTTCTTACCTTACTGACAATTTGTTTCCTCCAGTTAGTACAAATATTAACATTAAATCCCATGTATTAAGTGGACATTGTAAACGTCACTTTTTTATATACACATTTGGTGTGCACTGGTCTGTTATTTTCTAAGTTTTATACACATGCCTCATCAGTAGTAAGGCATACAGGATTAGTAATTTTTTCTTGATTCTATTGTGCATACACGACATGGAAGAGAATACCAAGTTGTTTTTTTTAATAACGTTCTATTTTTTTCAAATAGGTGGATGAGAACTTTAGGGATTTAACTTTTTTATAAAAAATATTTGATAGTCAGATCCCAATAGATGTGTGAGTAAAAAAAACATTAATATAAAATTATATATAAATTTTAAAAAAAAAACTCATTTAATAGGGATATGACTTTAATACTTTATTATCCCATCCAGTGTGTGAAATTCAATATGATCGTAGTTTTAGAACCTTTTTTTTTTTTTTAGAGGAACAACATTGCGGGATACCTCAATCCTAATTTTATACCTACGATACTAAAGCCCTTTTAGTAAATCTACTAGACACTGATGCAGTGGTCAGTTCTTCCTTTAGATTAGCTGAGAAATAATGCACCAATCTAGTATTTCCTATTAAAGTTAAGAAAAATCTGTTTAAAAAAAAAATACTCATTGAAAAGTATCTGTTTGGGATTAGCAGGGTTATTTACCAACGTGAAAATAGTCAGGTAATACAAGAATTCAAAGTGAATTTCAAGTTACAGACTGCACTGGTAGCAGAGCTGACATTGAGAATGATTCCAGTTAAACTATTTTGGGCCTTAATTTAAAACTTACTTTTAATTCTCACAAATATTCACTTTAGTGGATAACCCTTTAAGTCTTTGTTTAAAACAATGTGACAGACTTCAGAGACTGTATCCTTCACTAAATAAAGTCAGTGATTAAAATTCAATACACACAGAATGAAAAAGTAATGTCATGTTAAACAGGTCTCCAACACAGAGTTTTAAATGAAACTAGTTCTAGGGCAGAGTTACCTGGCGGTCTGAAAGAGTACTACAGATTCTAAAGAGAAATTTACTATATTCTCACAAATGCCCTGTGCTGAAAAGCATGATGAACAAGACTGCAGAATGGAGAACATGGAAGAATTGAGGGAAAGATTTTGGGTTGTGTTACAGAACACAACAATTAACTGCTGTATTACAATATGCGTTTATGTGAAATAAGCACCGTACTGGCCCACTGGCAGTTCTACATATTAAAGTAAATATGTATTTCTTCTGCAACACTTCTTAGAAATTTAAGTAGTTGAAAAAAAAAAAAAAAAAAAATCTTAGAACCATGTCGCAGAAAGTAGAGGCATAAAAGTCTAAATGCATATTGTCTCTTTAAAATAAAGAAGCAGACAAGTCAGGATACAAAAGATGGAGATAACCTTTAGGGGCTTAAAGGCACTGCTTCACACTGTAAACATCAAAAGATGGTAAAGTATAATTTTTTTCCAGTTTTTATGCATTGGCTGAATCATTTTAAACATTGGCACAACAAACATTTTGTAACTAGGTTTGCTGGGTATTAGGAGTGGTTCAAACATCTGAGATGCCTAAGTTAGTGATTATGGCCTTATAACATCACCTTATAATAGAAGTTCTCCTCTCAAATAAGGTACTGCATAATGTTAAAAAAAGGCAAGAAAATAATTAAAAAATATATTCCCTTGATCACCAGATCCAAGTTAAACTACACACTGTCAACACTATTTTTGTTAAAAGACTTTAAGTAAAAATATTTTCCTAAAGTACCCTTAGACTAAAAATACAGATCTTTCGTGGTGAATAACCAAAACCATACAGGAATTTATATAGAGGATGATTTATATATCTCAACAAATCATTTGGTTCCAACTATTATGGGCTACATGCTCCCAAACATTTAAGCCATTTGTTTAAAACCAAAGTCCTGATAAATCATCATAATGGTTTCATCTGGGGAGAGAGGAGGTTTAGTAATATTCTGTAGAAACAGAATACAGTGGCACTGGATTTAAAAATCAACCTATTTATTCAACATTTTGGAGCTACATACTAGCTCTTTGCAACTCCACATGAATAACCAAGTTATCGTTACATCCAGCATATAACAGCACTGTGTTTCTACATCTGATTTTCACACCTTTGCACGGAAGTTTGTAGCAGAAAATAGTGATCAGGTGCCCCTATTCATTTCATTGTTTCCACTATGCAAGAATGACTGCCTTGGTCAAGGCTTCATGAAACATAGGTCATAATGTTATCACAACAATCCACTCAAACGCTGACTCAAAAACCCAAATCGGGGCTAATCAGTGAACAGAAACAGTTTGGAATGGTCTGGCATCCTCCGTTATTTTGGTCTAAATATTTCAATTCTCTTAACTACTAAACCAGCATTGTGTAGAATTTTTTTTTTTTTTTTTTTTAAACCCTGAAAAGGAAAATTGCACCAAAAGGGGAGAGAAATATATATATAAAAAAATAAAAATAAAAAAAAACCACAAACAAAAGCAAAAAAACAACTAAATACAGATTACAAGGCTAGTGATATAATGAGATTATCCAGGTGTGAATAAAACTTTAGGACGCAGACATTACCTCCAGCCTGTAGCACTTCGGCTATGAAGGGACTACAGCGTGAGCTTGTTCATGAAGAATATTTTAGTATACTAAA
>OW240923.1:42021820-42056820 GCA_933207985.1 Pelobates cultripes
TATGTAATGAGGGAGATACTATTTTTTATGGGGAAGGGGCAGTAAATCAATATGTTCATATATTAAAAGAAAATTAAAAGTCTCCAAAAAAAAGTTGTAATGAAGGAATTTTTTTTTTAAGGGTTGGGGGACATTAAATGCAATGTGTTCATATAAAAAAAAAGGTTGCAAAATAATAAAAAAATATTGTAATGAGGGAGATATTATTTTTTAGGGGGAGGGGGTGGGGGCAGTACCATAAAATAAATGCAATGTGTACATATTTAAAATAAAAATCTGCAAAATAATGAAAGAATTTGTAATGAGGGAGATATTATTTTTTAGGGGGAGGGGGTGGGGGACATTAAATGCAATGTGTTCATATAAAAAAAAAGGTTGCAAAATAATAAAAAAAATTGTAATGAGGGAGATATTATTTTTTAGGGGGAGGGGGTGGGGGCAGTAAAATAAATGCAATGTGTACATATATAAAATAAAAATCTGCAAAATAATGAAAGAATTTGTAATGAGGGAGATATTATTTTTTAGGGGGAGGGGGTGGGGGACATTAAATGCAATGTGTTCATATAAAAAAAAAGGTTGCAAAATAATAAAAAAAATTGTAATGAGGGAGATATTATTTTTTAGGGGGAGGGGGTGGGGGCAGTAAAATAAATGCAATGTGTACATATATAAAATAAAAATCTGCAAAATAATGAAAAAAGATTGTAATGAGGGAGATTTTTTTAAGGGGTGGGTGCGAAGTACAATAAATGCGAGGATGTGCACTTTTATATAAAAACATAATAATCTGCAAAATAAAAAAAGATTGTATTGAAGGAGATATTACTTTTTTAGGGGGAGGGGGTGAGGGCAGTACCATAAATGCAATGTGAATATTTATAAAATATAAAAATCTGCAAAATAATAAATAAAAAAAGATTGTAATGAGGGAGATATTTTTTTAGGTGTAGGGGGTGGGTGGGAAGTACAATAAATGCGATGATGTGCACATTTATATATTAAAAAAAAAAATAATTTGCAAAATAGAAAAATCTTGTAATGAGGAAGATTTTTTTTTAAAGGGGGGGTGGGGGACAGTACAATATTTGTAATGTGCACATTTATAAAAAAAATAATCTGCAAATTAAAGTTGTGTTCTAAAAATCTAGAAATTTGCTCAATTTTTTTTCTCTATCATTGTAAGGATTCTCTCTCACTAAAGTGACATTTGATTAGCAGATTAAATCTTAACAATTTTTTTTTTTTTTACTTAAGAAGTGAGCCATGTAGATTTAGAAATACTGATCCCTGCTAATAAAATCTACTGTTTTAATGTAGTAGTGTACACAGGAATATTAAAGGGACACTATAATCACCAGAACAACTATAGGCACCCAGACCACTTCAGCTTAAAGGGACACTCCAGGCACCCAGACCACTTCTGCCCATTGGAGTGGTCTGGGTGCCAACTCCCACTACTCCTAACCCTGCAAGTGTAATTATTGCAGTTTTTTTATAAACCGCAATAATTACCTTGCAGGGTTAACTCCACCTCTAGTGGCTGCCTACTAGACAGCCACTAGAAGTCACTTCCTCCTTCATAGCACAGGAAACCTGTGCTAGAGCGTCGCTGGACGTCCTCACGCTGTGTAAGGACCTCCAGCGTCGCTCATTTCCCCATAGGAAAGCATTGAAATTATTTTTCAATGCTTTCCTATGGGGAGCGCTAAAGCGCATTCGCGGCATTGCCGCACATGCGCATTAGGTGTCCTCGGCCGGTGGGCGGGATCAGTCTCGTCCACCGGCCGACGCAATACAGAGGAGGAGCGGCGCAGAGGAGGAGACATCACTGCTGTCTCAGGTAAGTGACTGAAGGAGTTTTCACCCCTTCAGTAACTGGGGATTGAGGGGTGGGAGGGAGAGGGACCCTCCAGTGCTAGGAAAACAGATTGTTTGTTTTCCTGGCACTGGAGTTTCCCTTTAATGAAGTGGTCTGGGTGCCTGGTCCAGCTAGGGTTAACCCCTTTTTTTTATAAATATAGCAGTTTCAGAGAAACTGCTATGTTTACACTGACGGTTAATCCAGCCTCTAGAGGCTGTCTCATTGACAGCCGCTAGAGGTGCTTGCGTGTTTCTCACTGTGAAAATCACAGTGAGAAGACGCCAGCGTCCATAGGAAAGCATTGTAAATGCTTTCCTATGAACTGGCTGAATGCGCGCGTGGCTCCTGCCGCGCATGCGCATTTACCCGATGACGTTGCTAGGAAGGAGGAGAGGAAGAAATCCCTTCCTCTCTCCAGAGCCCGGCGGGAGGGGGACCCTGAGGGTGGGGGCACCCTCAGGGCACTAGAGTGCCAGGAAAACGAGTATGTTTTCCTGGCACTATAGTGGTCCTTTAATGTGTTTTGATCTGGTGTCATATAGTCATTCCCTATAGGCATTTTAATGTAAACAGTGCCTTATCAGAGAAAAGCATTGTTTACATTACAGCCTAGGAACACCTCTAGTGGCCACACCTCAGATGGCCGCTAGAGGTGCTTTCTAGGTCAGTGCTGCATAATGTGCAGCGCTGATGATTAGCACCACGCTGTACACTCCCCATAGCGATTCATTAATTCAATGCATCTCTGTAAGGAGCTGCTGATTGGTGCAGCGCAGCATTTTGCCATGCATGCACAATAGCTTCTCAATGCTTTCCTATAGGAAAGGAGTGGATTGGCTGAGATATACTCAAACACTGCCCAGTCCTGTGCATTGTATTGATGAAGTGATGTGTGATATACTTACAAATTGCACATTACTGTGAGTTCTATTGCTGTAGAGCTCAGTGATACACTGATATGCTGCACAGAGACCAGATCTCTTGGCAAGAGGCGTCTCTCTAATTAGGCGATTTAGACGGCCTCTCGTTAAGAGCCTCGCGGCCACCTAAACCGTGTCATCAGAGAGCTGCAGTGCTTCACCAATATTAACTTACTGCCGGCAGTCTTTCCCAGTACAAAAATATAATTGAAGCCTTCCATGCCGCTGCTGTGGCACTACTAATACAAGATGAAACCCCTTCTTTAAAACACATGGCTATAACGGACAAGTTAAAACGGTCTGATTCTCAAACCAGGGTTGTCAGGCTCATTATGTACTTAATGATCAGATGCAGATAGTCTTTTTGAGTTATATTTGTCAAATTCCCAGGTGAAATTATATTTTTGTTTTTGTGTCCATATAAAGATGAGTAATTTGGCTTTTACCGACAGGTGCTGCTGTCTGTTGGGTGTAAAACACCAGGCTGCTTTGTACATTTTTACCTCTGGCAGCAATCAGGCTGTATATTGGTCCCCAGAGCATAGAATTCGTGTAAATTACAGGCACTACGTCTGTCTCTCCCCGTGCCCTTTGTTTGTGTCATTGCCGAACATGTCAATTTGCAAAGTGCCACCATTATGTTTTTGACTAAACATAAATATATTGACCACTGGCCAGTCTCTCCTGGCTGACACTAAATCTGCAATCTTCTTTCATGATGAGGTGTGCGCTAAGTGATTGTAAATTAATCACTTAAAAGGACACTTTAGTCAACAAAACAACAACTTTAGCTTAATGAAGCAGTTTTGGTGTATAGATCATGCCCCTGCTTAATGGAACAGTTTTGGTGTATAGATTATGCCCCTGTATAGATCTGCCATTTAGGAGTTAAATCACTACATTAGTAAATGTTTGCTGTTTTTATGTAGCTCATTGTCGTGTTTTGGTGTTAAATAAATTTTACAGTTGGTTTCATATTGATAAATATGGAGAGTAAAACAACATCTAAAGAGAAAGGTGGTGCTCAGAAAATGAGAGAAAAACGGTCCAAAGAACTTGAGTTAGCAGGAAGGGATCCTAAGCAAATGAAACTATCTTTTTCGGTGGTATGTTAAAAGTTCAAAAGTTAAGGCTAGTTCTAACATTTTATGTCACAGAAATGTATATTCACTCTTTTGATAACAAGAATGAATATATCTACCGTATATACTCGTCTATAAGTTGATCTCGTCTATAAGTCGAGAGCAGTTTTTTGACCAACAATTGTAAAATTACTCGTGGATAAGTCGAGGGTAAAACTTGGGGCTATGAAATCCTGGGATTTTTATTATTTTGTCAGATATTACCTAGGCAAAGATCCTGGAACAATCAAACTGTTATGGTAACTACTCCTCTGCATCTCAGTGCACACGCTCAGCTCCAAAGGCACATTCGGTTATCTCGCCAGCTAGTGGTCTTGCTTGTGGCTCATTACAGCCACCGCTGCAACAGTGACGTGGAAAGCGTACAGATAGGTGGCAGTAATCAGCAATCGCTGCACTGTATTCTAAATCAGCCTGCTGTTGTCCGTGTGTGTACCCGGTATCTGGGTCAACGTACAGCTAAGTACTCTAGCACTACCTGTAACTCGATATTGCCCCGCATTCAATGTGAACTAAATTCTATCGAAACTAGCATGGACCCGTGGATCTGCGTTTTAAAATGAAGCTTACAACTAAAATTTCTCGAGTATATACGGTAGTCTGTTTGCATGTGCATGAAGAAGTTTTACGTTTGTTAAGATTCATGATGGATTATCAAGGAGTGTGCATACTTGACTTTCCATAGTGATCAGTTTTACTTTGTTAAGATATATTTTTACTTATTTGAAATCTCATAAAATCTTACATGTAAGGTAAGTATGAGTTGTATATCCTTTGTTTGCATGAGGTTTGTTTTTTTATTGTTACCATGCATGGAGTTCCTGGAGTTTCTTGGTTACCTCTAGAACTTTTCTGGGGAGATTAAAATAGTTTGACAAAAAAAAAATGTTGTTTTAGGCTGGTGGTATACACCCAAGAATTCCTGTTGATGAGGTTTCTGCCGGCCCAAGTGCTCCTTCAAGCAGGCCGGTTGTGTCCGTCGAAGATGAGGTGAGCCCACAAGCAGAAGAACAGGTGATTGAGGAGGAGCTGGTGTCAGAACGCAGAGAACAAGCGCAGATAAATGACCCAGATGTTTTTGAAGACCTTCCTGAATTAGAATGTATCACATCTGAAGACATGTCAGGAAGCGTTATAAATGATCCATCAGAAATATCTTTTAGTCTTCCTCCTGCATGCTCCATAGCAGAAAAAATTAATTTTGTTGAAAAACACCCTTTTCAGCCAACCAGGACTGAATGCGCAGAACTTCCTTTTCAAGAAGCAGACTTTTATTACCGCAAAAAGTCTAATGGGGATCGTATTAAGCGTTCATGGCTGAGTTGCAAGATAAAGGATCGAAAGTTAGAAGCATTTTTTTGCAGCATATGCATTGCCTTTTCTAATTCCTCTTCCTCGTTCACTATTGGTTGTTCTAATTTTCGCCATTGCTATCAGGCAGCAAATAAGCACGAATCTTCAAAAAGTCATTCTGATGCTGTTAGTGCTTATTTTACCATGAAAACGAATAGAAGCATTGACACATTAATAAATCAGGCTCAAGTCTCCAGAAGAAAGAAGGAGATACTACAAAATATTGAGGTATTAAACCGTATATTTAATATTGTAAAACTCCTCGGAAACAGGGATTGCCATTTCGTCCCCATGGCACTAATGAATCGCTATACAATTTAAATAACATTGAAATAAACCACGGGAACTTTCTGGAAATTGTCCTACACAGTATGATATTCCTCTTAGAAATCACCTTGATAAATGTGTTCAGGACAGTGAAAAAAGAAAACAGCGATTGAAAGACAGAAAAACATCAGGAAAACATTCAACTGGACGTGGATCTCTTGTGACATTTTTGTCCAATAATACAATAAAGAAAGTATTTGCAGCAATAGTTTGAAGCATGAAAAACTTAATTGTGTCTGAAATCGGAGAGAAACGATTCAGTATACAGGTTGACTCCACACAAGATGTTGGAATTGTAGATCAAGCAACAGTAGTTGTGAGATATGTGCAAGATGAAGCCATTAAAGAACGGCTTGTGGCGATTCTCCCTGTTAAAGACGCTACAGGAAAAGGATTTCACGAACTTCTAATGTACTGTTTTGATATGCTTGGATTAGATTTCCAAAGAATTGCTGGTGAATCATTTGATGGTGCAGCAAATATGAGGAGTGCGTATGTGGGACTACGTGCACAGATTGCAAAGGTAGTGCCAGATGCGGTTTATATTTGGTGCTATAGTCATATCCTTAACCTGTGTGTCTCAGATTGCTGTCAAGTATTGGAAGCCAAAAATTTTTTTGGTCTCCTAAATCGCTTGGCAACCTTTATTGGAGACTCACACAAAAGAATGAATATCTAGAAAGACCAACTGGATAGAAGACATGGACAGGAAAAACTTTTAAAGTTACAAAAAATTGGAGAGACAAGATGGTGGGCAAAAGAAAAAGCCCTTAACTGGATTTTTGGTGAAAAACATTCTCTTTATTTTGACACCCTTGAAGTTTTATATGTAATTTCCCAGAGTAACTTGTTTGAATCAAAAACCACTTCTGAGGCCTCATCCCTTTTTCACAATCTTTGTCAGTTTAGGATTATCCTAACAGCAAACATATTTTTACAGGTTTTTGATGTTATAGGGCCAGTGTTAAAGTATCTACAAACCAGTGGCCTTGACTTCAAGGTAGCATGGCAAATGGTCGAACGTGCAGTGGAGCAACTGAAGAAAATTGATTTCAACAATCTAAAACAAAAGGCTGAACACTTTGCAATAAAAACAAACGAGTTAATGGATGAAAGTGATGTTCTCAACTCCTTGGAAGTCGAGACTATGCTTCCAGTTCGAAGAGTGGCACGAAAGAAACGCTTGGCTGGAGAATCTTCACATGATGAACGGCCTGAAGATGAAATGCAATGTTTTCGAGCTAGTGTGTTCAGACCAATTCTGGACCAAATCATACAAAGCATGACGGAGAGATTTTCAGAAAATAAGCAATTGGTCATGGATTCCCACTACTTGGATCCTCGCACTTTTCAGAAAATTAGGACAGATCCCAAAGTGCTAGATGGAGGGGCACTAGAGAGAATTTCTAAGTTAGCCAAAGTAAATGAATGTTCTCTCAAAACTGAATTAATAAGTTTTGCCAACTTATTTCCAAGTCTTACAGGATGTCTTTCTGAAGATGAGACACAGAAAGTGGAAATAATTATTGATGAGGAGGAGGAGGAGATTGACTGGATTCCACCTACTGACAAACTAGTTGAGGTACAAAAGGAATCAAAATGCGGTTCTTGCAAGCAGTGCTTTCTTTGCTGCCACAGGTTGTTGATAAAATACAACCTTTATTCTGCAGCTTATGAAAATCTTTCTATCACCTATGAGTACCTGTTGACCCTTTCTTTTACACAAGTGTCATGTGAGAGAGCATTCAGCAAGCTTAAACTCATCAAGACCCGACTGCGAGCCACAATGGGACAAGAACTGCTTGATGCTCATGTCAGTGGAGAGAGATCTTCTGGAACAGGTTCAGTTTCCAGATGTATTGGAAATTATTCGTCAAAGTTCTACCTTGATGAGGTCTTTGCTAACCGTTTGATCAAATATTTAGTTTAAAAGTTTTATACAGATATTTCTTTCTCTGGCTTCTGTATTTTTTGAAAAAGTGTATTGTGCCCATACATTGTTCATTTGTTAAAACTGTAGATTTTATTTTTGTTAAACATAATTTTTTGCCATTACAAATAAATTATGTTAAACCACATTGTATCATATTTGTCTTGCTTCATAACATCAATATCCGTTATAAAACAAGGAAAAGGTGGGCGTGGATGGTGAGCTGATTCGGTGGTCCAATGGGCCACTTGACTGGGATTGCCCCCCAGGACTAAGGCTGCCAGCCCTCCCCTGCTTTGTGCCAACAATGTATCGGAGGACTGTGTGTCTCCTTTTACTTATCTGAGAATCTGTGTATCCAACCGCTAACTTGCCCTTATTCTTTTTAACGGGTAACTGCGTGTACCACTTAGCTCCATGCTTAAGTTTCTTGTACAGTTATTATAGGAAGAAAATGCAAAAAAATAAATTATATTTTCTAATAAACAAGTTTACAACAAAATAATTGCTCATCAGTGATATGAAGGATGGAGCCAGAGGACTACAGCCCTATAAGCAGTTCAATGAGATGCAGCAATTACAGCACCTGCAGTGTTCTATTATGGAGAAGACATTTCCTGTGAATCTTGGCGAAAGGGGGTGAAAGGGAAGCTTTGCCCATTACTTTTCTAATAAGGAGATGGGAGTGCAGGGAACATTAGGAGTTCAAACTTAGATCCCTTAGAGCAGGGGTGCCGAAAAGGTAGATCCCCAGATCCTGTAGAACTACAACTCCTTTAATGCTTTGCATGCCTTTATAATGACAATGCATCATGTAAGTTGTACTATAAAACATCTGGAGAATCTACCTTTTGGGCACTGCCGTGGATAATTTTGTATGAGGGTTAATTACCATAAAAGCAGAAAAATCATTGATACCAAAGAGGTAGATCTCTGAACATCTACCAAGGTGCTGATAGCAAACACACCTCCAATGATGCATCTTCGTCAGTTCAGCCGCACTCCCCCAGTCTTGCTTACAATTGGTGCACATCAAATTTGACCTTGAGTACCTGACCCCTTTCTTTTACACAATGTCACAGTCAGAGCATGTCAGCTCTTAAACCACAAGCCCGAGCGAGCCCAATGGTGACAAGAACTGCATTGATGCTCATGTCAGTGGAGAGCATGATCCTGGAACAGGTTCAGGCAGTATTGGAAATATTCGTCAAAGTTCCCTCCTTTGCTAACCCTTTGCTCAAATGTTTAGTGTTAAAAGTTTTATACATATTTCTTCTCTGCTTCTTATTTTTGTGCAAGCATGCCCATACATTAACAGTGTTAAAACTGTAGATTTTAGTTGACATACGGCTCAAATAAATTATGTGGAAACCACATTGTATTATTTGCTGCCACTCACATCAATATCCGTATAAAACTATAAAGGTGGGCGTGGATGGTGAGCTTTCGGTGGTCCAATGGGACTTGACTTATTGCCCCCCAGGAAAGGCTGCCAGACCTCCTGCTTTGTGCCAACAATTGTATCGGAGGACTGTGTGTCTCCTGTTATATACTGAGAATCCTGTATCCAACCGCTGAACTCAGGACTATAAAATTCTCATAGACACTCAGGGTAACCGTGTCCAAAGTGCACTGCAAGTTCCAGAAGGCAATATGAGCATGCTTCTGGTAAGGCAGTGGCTGAGTGACAGGCAACAGAGAGTTGTAGTCAATGGAGTATATTCGAAGCATGAGCTTGTCACCAGTGGGGTACCTCAGTGATCTGTACTTGGACCCATTCTCTTGAATATCTTTACATTGCAGAAGGTCTTGATGGTATGTCTTTTGCTAAAACAGGTTTGATGATTCAGGAGGGATGGCAGATGTGACAACTGACAATTAATGTGGATAAGTGCAAGATGGACCCAACGATAGAGTCCTAATACATCTGAGGATTTAAAGGTAGGCAGGCCATAGCGAGAGGTATTAGTATAGAAAGAGGGAAGTGCTGGCCATTGTACAGAACACTGGTTAAGAGTACTGGAGACCGTATCTCCAGAAAGTAAAGGAGTTCAGAGAAGGGCTACTAAACTGGTTCGTGGATTACAGGATAAAACTTACTCTTAACAGATATAGCTTGGAACAAGACATATAGAAACATTTAAATACATAAAGGGAATCAAACAGTAAGGAGGAGAAATATTTAAAATATCAGGAAGTATTAGGTACTAAGAGGGTAGTGGATGCATGGAATAGCCATCTAGCTGAAGTGGTAGAGGCTTAAGTTTTTTTTTGGGATAGGCATAAGGCTATCCTAACTAACATTTGCCATTTCTATTGTACACTCTATGTTTCTATGTTAATTTTCATAATATTGTCTTTTGGCATTTAACAAGCAACTGTTACTACACCTACAGGAGTTCTGACCCAGTTTTTTTTTTTATTTTTTTAATTCTAGGCATTCTGGAGTTGTGCATTTCACATAAGCACCATTTGTAGATCACCAGTATGCAAGGTATGGGTTTAAATTATCTCTCTCAGTTTTCACATATTCTATTAAAAGCATCTCATTTTCTCTTGACATGGAATACCTCAAGATGGAGCCAAGATGCATATAGGGCTTGCATTTGTTTTAGCAGTAGAATGCATAGTTTCATATTTTGCCCGTATTGATGAAAAGATTAAAACATAACTAAACCCAAGGTACACAAACACAAAACCACACCAAGATATACATTAAATTAAAACATTTATTTTTCCTCCCATCCAAGAAAATGCCAAATTCCCCCCACCCCCCAAAAAAATTATCAACTCAAAAGCAAAATAAAATAATTGAGCAATATACATAGACAAATGTACGACAGTATTGGAGCAGAAAAATTAAGTGGAAAAACATTTGTTTTGCCTGTAGTAACGAAAGTAAAATAAAAATACAAGCAAAAAAAACAAAACATTTGTTTATCCCCATTGCACCTCGAAACTAGAAGGGGAAAAAAACCAAAAAAAAAAACTAAATGCATTTATACATATTTTTAAATCAGTTTACCCCCATAAATTTAAGCTATTTGGGAAAACATTTTCCCCTGCTGAATTTTGAAAACCATAAAATATGAGGCAAACTGGAGATCCCAAAAAGAATCAAGATAAACTTCCCGCAAACACCACTGTTCAACAGACATGCCAGAAAAAGGATGGCAAACATGTTATTTAGCTTTGCTTCTTATCCGAGAGGGTAGAAGGAAAAATGATAAAGTGCAGTGAGAATGGGGCAATTTAAAGAATGTTGCCTGACCAGTTCACATAAATACCACATTGCAGTATAAAATACTTTATAAAAATTATAACACATTTTCATTTTTAGAAACCTTTTGATACGTTTTATACTTAAAAGTTGTCAGTTTTCTGGAAATCATCATTAATTCTTGCTTGGGGACTGCACACTACTATACATTTCCAAGTTGCTATCAATACCAGATTTAAATGAGTTTGCTTCCTGTGGATAAAAATACTCTCATCCAACAGATATTGCTGTAAAATTAATCTAAAAAGCAGGTGTACAAAACACAAACAACTTGTGCCATATTCTGCAAACAGTTTTGTCAGTCTTTAAAATAAGCACCTTTCCCCACTCTTGTTGCATAATTGTTCAGCATCCATGTTTTAACAGTGCACTGTGATTTGGTGACCTTCAATAAAATAAAATAAAATATATATATAAAAATAAATTGTCCACTCATGACTCAAATTTAAGAGCAGCTCATCTAATAGGATAGGATGTCACGATTAAGTGAATTAGGCAATTTAATGGATGAGCAAGGCAGCACTGGTATCAGTGGGAGCTAGAGGCTAATTTCTCTAGGCAGTCAGGACAAAGATTAGAGCATCGAAACTCACCACCATGCAAGCATATCCATATTTTGCTTCCTCCAATGCAAGATCTTGGTTAAATTTAAAACACTGACAGATCCAACAGATAATTGACAAAAGCAAACATAAAAATACATGCATGGTACCAAACTTGGGAGAAAAAGGTACATTGCTGTAAGTTTTCTCCAGGTAGTTACTAGAATTCAAACCTAAAGTTTTAGAAATTCAATTATACCATTATAAACATTTTCAAATAAACACATTTTTCATGGTGCTGGTTTCTTCAAATTTTAGAGTGTACATTTTGGTAAACCAAAAACAGAATTTGCATTGATTATCCAAATAGGTATACACATTAGGTTGGGGTTAGCCCCAGAGGAGCTCTTAGGCTGGGAGACCATAGTGAGAGTTGTACATCCAAAATAACTGAAGAGTAACTAGCTTGCCGTACCTTAGTGGTGCAGATATGGCTTGTCATATACACAGTGTTTTGGACAAGCCTCAAGAATATATAAAGATTATTTCACCCTTCATTTTTTTCTGACAACTGCAGCCTGTGGTTATGTAAACCACTTCTAAAGGGCAGGAGACAAATTGATTTTCTCGATATGACTAGGTATATTGCCAACTGAGTCCAAAGCGTATCAACTACAAAACATTGAGATAAGGCAATCCCATCAACGTCACTAGTCTTAAACGGGAGGGGGTTATAGAAACCTAAACAACTGCCCACATGTTCTCTAGCAATAGTCTGCCTACATTTAGGCTCTGCATAAGTAATGTGACCAATTAAACAAAACCACAACTTTTTTTTCTGAAGACCTTAATGTATTGCAGATTAGTACAATTGCTCAGTATTCAATATATAAAACAGTGAACTTTCCAAGGTGGTAATTTGACATATTACAGTCCTCGCAATAGGATTCTGAGGATAATAAACATTTCTTTCTAAGGCCAATGTCCGTTCCATAGAATTTTTTTTTTTTTTAATTTATTTTTTTTTACACACTGGAAGAGTTGTTTCACTAAACTAAAATGCATTTGATAAAACTGCTAAACAGTGACTACGCATTTTTTAATGGAAAAACACAAAAACTGTAAAGGTTTGCATAGCTTTTATAAAAACGTAAGTTATAGTATTCTTGGCTACATATTTTTGAAGAAAAATGGATCTGCTGTTTTATACATTAGGAAGTCAATATCTAAATTCCAGTGCTAGAGTGTAAGAACAAGGGAATTTACAGTTCAAATATAGGCATTTGTTATTTGGTGTATTTGATGGAGAGTAGCAGGAATCTTAATGATATTCAAAAATAAATTAGCACATCCCACCACTCCAAATTGGGTCAATTTTGTCAAAACAGCTGCTACAGACCACTTTTTTCTTTTATTTTAAACAACTGAAAGAAGAGTAAAGTTTTGGCTATGCAAATTCACCTGTCTTGACTTTTTAATGACCCATCCCCACTGATCAAGATCAACTCCCTGAATTGAAATTTCCTAGCTGGGACGTTGTTCCAGACAATTAAAACTGCAGAAGAGAGCAGACACTTTGGTGATAAATGTCAAGTACCAAATAATATTTACATTTGTTGTATTTTCTTACCTTACTGACAATTTGTTTCCTCCAGTTAGTACAAATATTAACATTAAATCCCATGTATTAAGTGGACATTGTAAACGTCACTTTTTTATATACACATTTGGTGTGCACTGGTCTGTTATTTTCTAAGTTTTATACACATGCCTCATCAGTAGTAAGGCATACAGGATTAGTAATTTTTTCTTGATTCTATTGTGCATACACGACATGGAAGAGAATACCAAGTTGTTTTTTTAATAACGTTCTATTTTTTTCAAATAGGTGGATGAGAACTTTAGGGATTTAACTTTTTTATAAAAAATATTTGATAGTCAGATCCCAATAGATGTGTGAGTAAAAAAAACATTAATATAAAATTATATATAAATTTTAAAAAAAAAACTCATTTAATAGGGATATGACTTTAATACTTTATTATCCCATCCAGTGTGTGAAATTCAATATGATCGTAGTTTTAGAACCTTTTTTTTTTTTTTAGAGGAACAACATTGCGGGATACCTCAATCCTAATTTTATACCTACGATACTAAAGCCCTTTTAGTAAATCTACTAGACACTGATGCAGTGGTCAGTTCTTCCTTTAGATTAGCTGAGAAATAATGCACCAATCTAGTATTTCCTATTAAAGTTAAGAAAAATCTGTTTAAAAAAAAAATACTCATTGAAAAGTATCTGTTTGGGATTAGCAGGGTTATTTACCAACGTGAAAATAGTCAGGTAATACAAGAATTCAAAGTTAATTTCAAGTTACAGACTGCACTGGTAGCAGAGCTGACATTGAGAATGATTCCAGTTAAACTATTTTGGGCCTTAATTTAAAACTTACTTTTAATTCTCACAAATATTCACTTTAGTGGATAACCCTTTAAGTCTTTGTTTAAAACAATGTGACAGACTTCAGAGACTGTATCCTTCACTAAATAAAGTCAGTGATTAAAATTCAATACACACAGAATGAAAAAGTAATGTCATGTTAAACAGGTCTCCAACACAGAGTTTTAAATGAAACTAGTTCTAGGGCAGAGTTACCTGGCGGTCTGAAAGAGTACTACAGATTCTAAAGAGAAATTTACTATATTCTCACAAATGCCCTGTGCTGAAAAGCATGATGAACAAGACTGCAGAATGGAGAACATGGAAGAATTGAGGGAAAGATTTTGGGTTGTGTTACAGAACACAACAATTAACTGCTGTATTACAATATGCCTTTATGTGAAATAAGCACCGTACTGGCCCACTGGCAGTTCTACATATTAAAGTAAATATGTATTTCTTCTGCAACACTTCTTAGAAATTTAAGTAGTTGAAAAAAAAATAAAAAAAAAAAATCTTAGAACCATGTCGCAGAAAGTAGAGGCATAAAAGTCTAAATGCATATTGTCTCTTTAAAATAAAGAAGCAGACAAGTCAGGATACAAAAGATGGAGATAACCTTTAGGGGCTTAAAGGCACTGCTTCACACTGTAAACATCAAAAGATGGTAAAGTATAATTTTTTTCCAGTTTTTATGCATTGGCTGAATCATTTTAAACATTGGCACAACAAACATTTTGTAACTAGGTTTGCTGGGTATTAGGAGTGGTTCAAACATCTGAGATGCCTAAGTTAGTGATTATGGCCTTATAACATCACCTTATAATAGAAGTTCTCCTCTCAAATAAGGTACTGCATAATGTTAAAAAAAGGCAAGAAAATAATTAAAAAATATATTCCCTTGATCACCAGATCCAAGTTAAACTACACACTGTCAACACTATTTTTGTTAAAAGACTTTAAGTAAAAATATTTTCCTAAAGTACCCTTAGACTAAAAATACAGATCTTTCGTGGTGAATAACCAAAACCATACAGGAATTTATATAGAGGATGATTTATCTATCTCAACAAATCATTTGGTTCCAACTATTATGGGCTACATGCTCCCAAACATTTAAGCCATTTGTTTAAAACCAAAGTCCTGATAAATCATCATAATGGATTCATCTGGGGAGAGAGGAGGTTTAGTAATATTCTGTAGAAACAGAATACAGTGGCACTGGATTTAAAAATCAACCTATTTATTCAACATTTTGGAGCTACATACTAGCTCTTTGCAACTCCACATGAATAACCAAGTTATCGTTACATCCAGCATATAACAGCACTGTGTTTCTACATCTGATTTTCACACCTTTGCACGGAAGTTTGTAGCAGAAAATAGTGATCAGGTGCCCCTATTCATTTCATTGTTTCCACTATGCAAGAATGACTGCCTTGGTCAAGGCTTCATGAAACATAGGTCATAATGTTATCACAACAATCCACTCAAACGCTGACTCAAAAACCCAAATCGGGGCTAATCAGTGAACAGAAACAGTTTGGAATGGTCTGGCATCCTCCGTTATTTTGGTCTAAATATTTCAATTCTCTTAACTACTAAACCAGCATTGTGTAGAATTTTTTTTTTTTTTTTTTTTAAACCCTGAAAAGGAAAATTGCACCAAAAGGGGAGAGAAATATATATATAAAAAAATAAAAATAAAAAAAAACCACAAACAAAAGCAAAAAAACAACTAAATACAGATTACAAGGCTAGTGATATAATGAGATTATCCAGGTGTGAATAAAACTTTAGGACGCAGACATTACCTCCAGCCTGTAGCACTTCGGCTATGAAGGGACTACAGCGTGAGCTTGTTCATGAAGAATATTTTAGTATACTAAAGGTTGGACAATCAAGATCAATTTAAAAAAATAAATAAATGCAGTTTTAGCATTCCTTTAAAAAAAAAATAAAAAAAAATCATTTTTCAAATTTTTTTTTTTTTTTTAAACTTCAGAAATTTAACCCCAATGGTAAATGTGCCCATTTCCTGCTTTGTATAATCACACAATATCTGGATCTTACACAATATCAGAACATTTATCATAGCAGGACAGATGAGACATTTGTGTTGCACACCTATTGAATGTTTCTGCAGGTAAACACAAAGAAAGGATTACATTAATCTCTAATAAGGTGTGTGGTAATTTGTGCTGAAAAGCAAAATTTCAATAGAGAACATATGGGGCCAAACATCCTGAAACGTAGAGAGGGAAGCCAAAAGAAAAAAAAAGTTTCATTTATAAATACTCAAATAGGGTACAAGCAGTTTCCTTTTTCTGGGGGACTGCAACTCACTGTTTCACAATGAAAAGCTTCATTCACGGACTGGTTGAGAGTCATTACACATCCTATTTCAGGTTTTTTGTTTTTTTTATATGTAAAAAGCAAATGCACCATTGCAAATGTGCAACTTTTAACGTATCATTGTACGCACAATAAAAGTAGAATATTGAAACCGATAAAAAAAAGAAAAAATATATATCATGCAGATTTCAGTTCCCATGAATGTGATTTTTGCCAAAATTGCACCACCTTTCCTATTTGTTTTTTTCTCTCTTTTTTTTTTTTTATTGTCAAGCTATGAACACTGGATTTTAAGTTCTACAAATCAACTTGAAAAAGCTGAAATTGAAGTGCAAATGTCATAGTTTCCTAAATGTGTTTTTTGCCTCCAAGAGACACTTTTTTAATTTATTTATTTTTTAAATTTTTTTCTGTAGATTTTTGTAGATTTTTTTCTGTGGTTGCAAATCTTCATGATCCATTTTGTGGTTAGCTGGGAAAAGGAAAAAAAAATAAATCCTAAAATAAAGAGTCTGAACAGTACTGAAGCTTCTGGGATCAACAGAGCCCTAGTTGTTGCTTATTAATTGTTCTGCGGCACAACGGGGAGAGGGGTTAAGTTCAGTTCAGCCCCAGAACAGCTATCTACACAAGTCTGTATCCCGCTTGTGCTTACGCTTCTTGCTGTGGTACTGCTGGTTATGTGCTTTGCCACTCTGCGGATGCCGACTTGGCACAGATGAGCCTTGACTTGTGTTCTGCTGACCCTGGTAACTTTTGCTGGAGTTTGTGGAACGGAACAATCTTGTTGTGCCATGCTAAATGGGAAAGAAAATTGCAGTAATTATACAAACTACCAAACATGTTTGAGAACCTCACAGGAAGTTCAAACACATCAAGTCTATACATTTTGTTGGTTACTTTGCAGACAAACCCTAATCTCAGATGTAATATTTTGGATAAGCTTTTCAAATTCAATTTTGCAAAAATACTTCTATTTTAATATATTTTATTGTTTGATATCTTTTATTAAGTATTAAAAACATGTATAAATTTATAACAAATGTATCAAAAATGTTAAATCTTAAAAATATAAATATCTTAGAATAGAAATATTAAATACTTTTAAACTAAAGAGAAAAAAAAAGAAAAATTAAATCTTAAATTTTGATAGCCATGCGCATGGTTTGTTAATAAAAACAATGGCCATATTTGAAACACATTCCACACCAATCCTGACTAATAAAGTAGTGACCTCCCTCCCCCACCACCACGTACACGCACCTGCATTGTATACAACTGAGCATATTCAGATTACAATTCTTAGAATGGAACAAATACAACACACAATTAAACTGTTAGGAGAGTAAGACTACACTTCCTACACCTATTTGAATTTACAGTAGGCTGTTTCTAATTGCAAAGAATCACAGATCAAAACTTATTTTATGGGACAGCCTTAACACTTCAGTAGCATCTAATAACTAGAATTTATACAATTTATTCTGACCACATATATTTAGACAATTACTTTGTACACAGTAAGTCCAGAACATATTCTTGTGTCCTGTTTAAACCCCTTAAGGACCAAACTTCTGGAATAAAAGGGAATCATGACATGTCACACATGTCAAGTGTCCTTAAGGGGTTAAAACAAGATTTGATTTATTCCTTTAGAGGATTGAGATTGTCCATTGCATAAAGCTTATGTATGGGGTCAAATTTAGTTTCAAAGTGTTATGGTTTGATTTGCAGAGAGTGTGGCAAGTCTACACACCTGGGCTTTGTTGCTGCTGTTAGAAGAACTGATGCTCTGGTTAATCTGCAGTTTGCCGCTGGGCTGTGTGGATTTTGCACATGTTTCCTGAACAGCTAGTCTATCGCTGGTTTGCCGGCCACTGGGATGCTTCGTAGGTTTGAAAGAAGTTCCGTCTGAGTCCTGAATGCACAGACGTTTAATGACTTTTTTCTATGGGAGACACGTGTCATGCAAAGTAAGCGGTCACCGTTGTCTGCACAAAGGCAGGCACACAGTGTAAATACCCATATAGAAACATTAAATCAACAATTTTGAAAACTTCTATAAACCTATAAAATTTAACTTAAAGAGACACTACAGTCAAAAAAAAACAACTTTAGCTTAATGAAGCTTTAGTGTAAAGATCATGATCATGTAAATGACATACAGAAAGGGCCATTTGAGGTATGAACCTATGTAAAATTGCAGTTTCATATCTTTTATATTTACAAAGTTATAGGGTTGTAAATTTGACGGTGGAGAGACGAGAAGCATAGAGATATAACTAGTACTAACAGCCAATAATAAAGAGACCTAGATTTTCAATACATGACTTGTGTTAATCTAGATCTCACCTTTGTTTTAAAGCACAAATTTGATCTGTATGTATGTTAAAGGATTACCCCAAGCACCATAATCACTTCAACAACTTGAAGTGATCTTGGCACCTGGAGTCTAAATGTGCAGCCCTTCACATAGTTTAAAAGGGTACACTACATGTTTAGGTCTCCAGCACCCCTTCGTTTGGGAGATAGAAAGGTAGATTTACTTACCTTTTCTCCATCGTCACACTGGTCTCACTGCGGCTGGCCATAGGAAAGCATTGGGAGGCAATTGCCCATATGCAACAAAACCTTGCACTGTGCCAGTCAGCATCTCCTTACAGCTTATATAAATCAATGCATATCTATAGGGAGCATTCAGAATCCTCATGCAGAGCATGGAAATGCTGACCAAAGTGCTGCATTGAAATATAAAGCACCTCTAGTGGTTGAGTGACTGTCTCTAGAGGAGTTTCAAGGCATCAATGTAAAGGCAATACTGCACTTGCAAGCTACAGACACCAGAGTTCTAGGCTGGTAATTAGTTTATGGTATGGGATGTCTCACAGCATTCCGGCAACCAATAGTGGCACTCCCCCCTACCTGCCACCCATGTTCCACTCAGCCCATCCTTGCCATATATCCCTTCTCCAGTGAAGAGGACTTTTTTGATTGGACTAACCCTTTAAGAAAAGGAAACAACACATCCCATAGCCATCTGACTGGTTACTTAATATACTAACACCACCAAAAAAATAAAAAATACCCCAACAAGCAAGTGACACTCTGTATGCAGAAGAGTACACTCTCCCAAAGAAGTCTATAAAGAAAACACTTTTCAGAGCATATCAATAAATCTTTAAACAACGTACTCACCACATCACTCGAGCTGGAAAGTGTGGAAGAGGACGAAGACACAGGACAAGATGAGTTGGAGGAGTGTTTACCAACAGTTTCCGAGGTCTTATTTTTGGCTTGTCCTGAAGCAGTATTTTGGTCAGACACATTATTATTACGCTTGTCCAGGTGGTGCACATCCACTATCAAGGTTACCTCATTTCCTAAAAAAATTTAAAAAAGTAAACAGGTAAATTTGGAATTTACGTATGTTTGTACAATTCTTAACCCTTTCCAATTTTAGAGTGTGCCATGCTATCCTACAACAAGCGGGCTTTAAACAACTTTAGGGCAGCATACTATGCCCCAATGATTAGGCACTCCATCCAGCCCAATACTCTCCCTCCTGACCAGATCCGACTGGGAAAGTATTGCCCGACAACCCAGGCAGTTCGTTGCAGCCAATCCAGTTACGTGATCAAGATGACACTGTGATCACATTACTTAGATCAGCGTGATTGACAGATTGTCTGCAGGGGACTGAGTATGTAAAACACAGGGTAGGCTGAAAAGCCAGATTATGATTTAACATGTAAATAACTATATGTACCTGCAACAAAAATGTAACTACTAACAGTCTTGTGAGATTCATCATGAGTAATTTCACAAAGGCACAAGTAAAAATGAAGCAAGAAACAAGATATGAAAAATGTTTACGTCCGGTAGTGGAAAGTTGTCCTGAAACGTGGTTTCAACAGGATGAGGCTACTGCCTATAAAGCCAGTGCAACAACGGACCCCCTGAGTGTCTGTATCTAGATATACACACTTCAAAATATATTTAAAAAAACACAACAACTTTTATTTATTCTTAGTATAGTAGTGAAATAGTTAAACACAAATGTGATAATTATATATTGGGAGAGCTGCATGACAACCTTGGCAGAAAGTCCAGAGAATTTAATTCGCGAGCTATATAATTTGACCCTGTAACTTTCCAAAACCCCCGATAAAACCTGTACGTGGGGTACTGCTGTGCTCAGACACAAATAGGTGTGTTTTATTGTAGTAAAAAGTGAACAGTGTTACGGCATTCACAGTTCAAATATTTATATATAAAGTCTAAAGTAAGAAATGTTATAAGTTCTGCATGGCATTTTATGTGAAAGGAAAGTCATATTTCCCCTGAACAAAAATTTTATATACTAAGTGTGGGTGCACTTAATATGAAAAAAATTTAAATTATGGTTTAACAAGACCTATCGCTCAAATTCTAGGTTTTGTTTCAGAACTTTTTCAATTGCCTAAGGGGTTAAGCTATAAAAAATAATTTTACATGTATTACAGTTACAGACATGGAATGGTGATTGATCATTTTATATCTCTTAAAATACACTGCAAAGTGCTGATCTGTACAACATGAGAAAAAGCTTTTAGTCCTTCAACTAATGGATGGGTTGAGGGGATAACTCATAAGTAGAGGCGCACACAAAAAAAAAAAAAAAGCAGATTTCACTACACACTGAAACACTGCCAAGGTTTTGGGACGAATGGAGACTATACAAAACTTCTAAGTATAATTTTTAGATAAAAACAAAAAAGAAACCACCTTGGTTTCCTGAAATTTACTTTAGTGTGTTGATGGTCTAAGGGCTGTTTGGAAACTAAGTGTTTCACAAGCCAAAGCTATAACTGCAGAGATGGCTCTTATTTGGCATAGATAAACACAGAAGTTAATAAGAACTGACGCTTATAACCGTGTAAATGTTACATCTATCTACAAGGAGCATAATATTCAGTAGAATTTAACTGAACAGATTTCTTCAGTTTTATTTTATCCTATTCCTGCTAGCATAATTCACTAAGTAAAATCTATAAACCATGGAAAGACCAAGTTATTTTACAATTCTTACCATTATGTGCTGGTTCAGATCGTTTTTGTTGCCCCCATTGTTTTGATATCCATTCCCTGTAAGTGACTACCTCCTGTGTCACTCGAATAATACGTCCCAAAATGCTGTGTGTAAATTAAAATAAATAAAATGTCATGAGTAATACCACTTCCAATGAAGGTTTTAATGCATTTCATGCATTTTTATGTGCCAGTCACAACTTCAAAGAAGACTTTATAGACCACAACAGATCATTGCTGGTTAAGTACACATATTTACAAATAACATAAGGAAGGATGAGAGAGAAGATGGTTTATACCTTTCACATTCATTGTTGGGATAAAACTTGGCAATGGGTGAAACCGCATGGCTTAAAACAACATAAGCATAGTCAAATGCCTGTTTCACCTGCATGGCTCCGTAGGAGCTCCGACCAACATCATTACCTGGGATGAAAGAAAGGAAACAGTTAAGCTCCTGCACTGAACAGTATTGCATTATACATCTGTTGTGCCATCTTTAGAATCCAACTGTCCAGAAGATTCTTTGTCATCAGTAGTGTTACAAAAAAAAAAAAAAAACCCACAAACTAGCAATATGATGACACTATAGACCATGGTAATAACTTTGATCCTGAGAGTTTTCACCTGGAAACCAATCAAGGTGAACTCAAAAATTTAAGTCCAATGTTGCCAAAGTGGGGGCACATCTGACCTGAAGCTACTTTGGCCTTAATTTTGAATTAACCTTGAATTTCCAACAATCCTCTATTTAGTGAATAACCCAGATAATATAGAAAACACCAACTACATAAGTATTACAATAATTGTACTACTAGTTCCCCGGTTTCGTGTCAAAACACTGCACAGTCTGGAAATGAGAGGGTGAAAAAAAAAGTTTAAAAAATGATTTGTGTTTTTAAATATTATGTATATGTTGAAAACTGAAATATCATATTGACATCAGTATTTAGACCCTTTGCTATGACACTTAGAAAGTTAGATCAGATGCATCCCATTTGTCTATCATCTTAGGGAAGTTGTTAAAATTAATAAATTGGACAGGATATGGAAAGGTACAGACCTATCTGTACAAGGTCTCACGGGTGTAAATGCTTATCAGAGCAAAACCCAAGCAAAGGAACTGCCAGCATAGTAGTGTACAGTACGCAAAAGTATATATTCAGCTGCATGTAAGATTCCACAGTGGACATCATAATTTATAAATGGAGGTTTGGAACAGCTTGCACTCTTCTTAGATTTGGCTGCCCGGTGAAAATTAGCAATCAGGGATAAGGGTTTTTGGAGGAAATATAGAAGAGTCACTCTGGGTGAACTCCAGAGATCATGTGTGGAAATTGATGAAACTTGTGAAAGGACTAACAAAACAGCAAACCGCCACCGATCTGACCTTAATGGCAGACTAGCCAGACAGAAGCCTCAACTCACTGCAAAACACATTAAAAGAAAAAAGAAGCACCTAAAAAGACTCTCAGATGGACAAGATTGGCCTCCATTCAAGTGATCATATCTGGAGAAAAACAGGCATCCGCAAAACGCAGCTATCGCAACATGGAAACATGGTGGTGGTAGCATGGTTTGGGGGTATTGTTTTCTGTAACCAGACCTTTGTGTGTTCAGCTCTTGCTCAACCCTGAACAGTCTCAGATATCCTTAACGAAGGCCAAAGGACAAAGGATTACTTGCCAACACCCTACACATACAGACAAGACAACAGAGAAGAGTAGCTTTGGCACAACTCTGCAAATGTCTGGGTTAAAGTCCAGGATCTGTCTGGGACCCTCAAACAGCTTTGAAAATGTATTTTGTCTGACAATCTCCATCTGACACGAAGGGATCTGTAGAGATAAAGGGCAGAAACTACCCAAATCAGGTGTGCTAAACTTGTCTCCTCCTGCCTAAAAATAAAATAAAAATTGAGGCTGTAAATCCCTGCCAAAAGGTAATTCGTACAGAGTTAAAGGGATACTATAGTGCCAGGAATATAAAAGCTGTAGCTTCCCCTGCCTCCCCCACTCTCGCACGACCCCAGTGAACAATAAGTTAAAAACCCTTTACTTACCTACCTGATCCCAGTGCCGATGTCCCTCTGCGCTGGGTCGAAGCTCCACCTCTGTCCCGCGAACAGCGAGCTTTAATGCACATGCGCAGCAAATTCTGCACGCCCTTTAGATCCCCCATAGCAAAGCAATCAATGCTTTACTATGGGGAAAAATCTGATGGTGGGTGTCCAGCATACGATACCGGACCAAAGGTCAGTTTCAAACCAGGAAGCCCTCTAGTGGCTGTCTGGTAGACCGCCACTGAGGGCAGACTTAGTGCTGCAATTTCTCTGGAACTGCAATGTTTAAGATAGCAGCATTAAGGGCAAGACGGGCACTGTACCCAGACCACTTCAATGAGCCTAAGTGGTCTAGATGCCTACAGTGTCCTTTTAAGGGTCCGAATTATGTCAATGTGATTTCAGTTTTTTGTGTTTAATAATGGAACAACTTCCTATGCACATCACAGATTATTACAAATTCTCTTTGAGCCTTGATAGTTGCACAAATGCATAGCTGTAGGATGCCTCTAATGGCTAACCATAAAACCATCCTTCATTGCCTGCAATACAGGCAAAACAAAAACTTATTAGATCCACAACTATACTTGGGGAAAGAACATGGATCAGGAAGGAAAAAACAACACATTTGTAAGAGATGATTGTACTTACCAGGCTGCAATGGGTCTTCAATGTACAGCATTGAAGGTCTATAACCGTCAAGCATGGTTTTTTGAACATCATCCTTTGCTACGTAAGACCCACCATCTTTTATGCGTATTCCAGTTTTTAGATAGTTGAAGTGCCTTCCATATAACTCAAAAAACTCTATGAGCAGGACACCATAGTTGGCATCTGGACTACAGGCATCTTCTCGCGGGTGCAGCTAAAAAGATTAAAAATAAACAGGGGGAGAAAAAAAAAATTAAATAACTGGAAGATGTTTCAGTAATAAGACTGAAGATCTAAGTTACTGGACAAAAAAAAAAGTAAAATTTTATAAAAGCATTTATGACAATCAATGAAAGCTCACCTGCAGAAAACTGACAGCCATTAAAAACAGACTGTAAGAGCCTATTCCCCCAGTAAACACTTCGTTAAGATCTCTCTGTAACAAGAACTGCTTTAAAACCAGCACCAGGTAAGGAAGGACCGGATATTTCTGCAACACCGAAAGGTAAGAGGAGGGAAAAAAATAAATAAAAAGTGATTAAACTGAATGCACTGAAATAGGTTGTAATGTTTTGCAAAATAAACTTTATCAAGGTTGTTTTACTAAAGTGAGAATTCAAAGTTAAAAATAAAGAATCTGTTCATCTACTTTGACAATACATTTCATAAGCCTGTATGTGTTAAAAATTGGACTGTTTTCTACAAGTTTGGACAAACTATTCAAGGTATGATTTTAACCTCTTCGTGATCAGACAGCTTTTCAATTTTCTTACCGTTTGGGACCAAGGCTGTTTTTACTATTCTGTGGTGTTTGTGTTTAGCTGTAATTTTACACACACACCATACATATACATACATACATATACATACACACATACACATACATACACACACACTATATATACACAGTTTTTCTCGCCATTAAATGGTCTTTCTAAAGATACCATTATTTTCATCATATAAATTTACTATAAAACAAAAAATATAAAATATGATGGAAAAAAAGTGAAACAAAACCCAAACACTTTTTCTAACGTTAACCCCCAAAATCTGTTACACATCTACAAAGTGTGGTGCTTTTTTTGACACATAGCAATTTAAGAATACATGTAAGGAGAACTTTAAAGGTTACTGCCAAAAAACATCCCAATATGTGTTCAGCAACATCTGAGTACAGCGATACCCACTATGTATAGGAGTGTCAGGTTCTCTGGGGGCTAAAAAAGACATTTGGAGGGTGCGCATTCCAGTTTTCCAACTTGGAATTTTCTCAGCTCTTCATCATGCACCCATGTCAATTTAGGAGAATTTTGAAGCTGGCCAATGTAATTTACTCCCTATCAATTTCTTTTTAAATTGATGGGGAGTAAATTACATTGGCCAGCTTCAAAAATCTCCTAAATTGACATGGGTGCATGATTTTAATTTTTTTAAAGTAGACAACCCACAGTATTCAAATTGGGGTAGGTCTACTCTTTTAGTAGCCACTTAGTCACAAACCCTGTCCGATCGAGATAGAGGCTTTTTTTGGAACACAAACTGCCATTTCACAGATGATATCAGTAGAATACATTTCTGTAGAAAACACTCATTTGTTTAGAGTAATGGCTCACAAATACAACAGTACCTCTCAACTATAGGTTTTATGGGTATTTGGAAAGTTACAGGGTCAAAACATAAGATTTGCCAATATCTATTTTTGCAAATTGCTATTTGCCAGATTGGCCATTTTGCATTTGAGACGATATGGCAGCCTTGAAATTAAAATTAATGCCACCATGACATACCATTTGCAGACAGCCCAGGGTATTCAAAATGGGGTACGTCCAGTCTTTTGTGGTAGCCACTTAACTCACAAACACTGGACAAAGTTAGCATTTATATTTGTATATTTGTTTGTGCGTGAAAAATGCAAAAAACTAATATGAATGCTAACTTTGGCCAGTGTGTGTGACTAAGTGACAACTAGAAAGAAAACTGGACATACCCCCATTTGCAATACCTTGGGTTGTCTACTTTTGCAAATGGTATGCCATCATGGGGGTAATTCTCATTCCTGGGCTACCATATGGTCTCAAAGGCAACATAACCAATTTGTCAAATTTTTATTAAAAAAATGAAACGGGCAATCCTTATATTTGGCCCTGTAACTTTGAAAAACACTATAAAACCAGTACATGGGGGTATGGTTATACTCCGGAGACTTCGCTGAACACAAATATATGTGTTGTAAAACATATCACAACAATGATATCGTCAGTGAAAGAGCAGTTTGTTTAGTTAAAGGGACACTATAGTCACCAGTGCAACTACATGTATTCCTGAAAAAAATCTTACTATATTCAAGCCAGAAGCTGTAAATCTGCATGCTGTTGGACTCAGGAAAAACAAGCAGTCTGCGGGCATGTGATAGCCTGATCCAATCACTGTGCTTACCATTTGCAAATAGACAACCCAGGGTATTCAAAATGGGGTATGTCCAGTCTTTTTTTTGTCACGAACGCTGGCCAAAGTTAGCGCTCATTTTTTTTGCATTTTTTTGTAACGTTACATGGTGAAATATAAGGCTTGCCCGTTTCATTTATATTTGCCCAATTTGTTATGTAGACCGTATGGTAGCCCAGGAATAAGAATTACCCCCATGAAGACATACCATTTGCGAATGTAGATAATCCAAGGTATTGCAAATATGGTATATCCAGTTTTTTCTATTAGCCACTTAGTCACAATCACTGGCCAAAGTTAGTGTTCATATTCTTTTTTTTTTTTTCATTTTTCACACACAAACAAATATGAAAGCCAACTTAAGCCAGTGTATGTGACTAAGTGGCTACTACAAAAGACTGGACATACCCCATTTTGAATACCCTGGGTGGTCTACTTTTACAAATGGTATGTAATGGTAGGGTCAATTTGAATTTCTGGGCTGCCATCCCATCTCAAAGGCAACACAACCAATCTCGCAAATAGCAATTTACAAAAATATAAATTGACAAATCTTATGTTTGACCAGGTAACTTTCAAAATTACCATAAAACCTATACTTAAGGGGTACAGTTGTACTTGTGAGATGTTAATCTACAAATAGAATCTGTGTGTGTGTGTATATATATATATATATATATATATATATATATATACACACACACACACACACACACACACGTGTGAGAGCACTGTTAAAGTGAGATTTATGAGGTAAAAGCAAGTCTTATGGCTTGCCTCGTGTGTATTTGTGTTTAACATTGCATTAACTATCCATTTATTTCAGGTGGAAGGGGTTTTCATCCACACTTTCCCCACCACAACTTATTTGGCATAATACACACACTATTTCCTATATGTATAATATACACAAAAATAATTAAAGCATTTTATATTATGCATATATCTCAAAGTACACTTAAATGCAATCATATATATATATATAATATATTATAAAATGCTTTAAAGATTTTATAATACATTATACTTTTTTTTTTTTTTTTTTTTTAAACACACTTTAGGTGTCGGGGGACTGCCTGATTGCTCAGGCAGTCCCCTTGCTGGCAGCTTCATATACTATTGCAGCCATGTGATCATGGTGATAACATGGCCCTGGAGGGCCAGAGAGGCTGGAGCTGCTGCAGGGGGACTGCTAGCGATCCCCAGACCAGTATCGCCAGTCCAGGTGAGTACCCAGGTCATTTTAGCCACTGACGTGCAGGCTACGTCCACAGTCATTAACTGCCATTTTTTGTCAGACGTACCCTGCAGGTCTGAGGTCAGGAAGGGGTTAAAGTTATTTCTTATGTCCAAAAAAAAAAACAAAAAAAACACATCAGCGGTTTCTGAAATGCAACTCCCATGGATGCTTACACATAATTATGTTAGTCACTACTGAAGGACCACATAAAAATGGACCTAGTACTTGAGGTTTTCCAATACACAACCATTTCAAGTTCGACTACATAAAGCATTGACATTGTGTCTTCAATTTTTTTATTTTATCAGAATGCCTACCTTGATAAAATCCCTGATGAGCTGGGCTGCTTTTACCCCATTCTGTACATTAAAACTGATATCCACTTTAACTTCTGTGAAGGAATCTGTCAGCTTAATAATTGGAACCTAAAATTATTCAAAGAAAATAAAATAAAAGAGTGAGCAACAGGATTTACGGTTTCTTCCAATATCACCTGAAAAGCTACGACCAAATAAAAGCAACTCACTGTGGCTTTGTCAAGAACTTTCACGGAATTCTCATCAGCTACTTTATGCTTCCGAAGAGCTTCTTCTAGAGTCCAAAGTGGTAAATTCTCCCATTTCCCAAACACCACTAGGTCGATATCGCTAAGAGGAAACAATTACATTTATTAGCCACAGCTACTTCCCAGGTGAACCTCAGTGAGCAACAATCATGCATAGTCTAGGCACATCAGGGTGCGGTAGTCCAGTAATCTGTCAAACTGTAAGAACAGTTTGACACTTACCTTGATGTGACGGGCACAAGTTCTGCTCTATGCCACATTTTTCTAAATTTCTTCAGAAGAAAATGCCAAGTTCTATTTAAGACTACACTAAAAAAAATGTTAACACTTCCATGACCCTCTCCTCCTCCCTGTGATCTCAGAGGTTGGTGTAAAACTTCTGTAATATTCGCCTCCAGTCTGCCCACACTCTTCACCAACTTGCCCTGCTTGGGGGAAGATTCGTCAAGCAGGCAAACAAATTCAGCATAGAGTAAGCCAAATTATGGACAGATGGGAAAAAAACTATTCTTTAAATGTAATTTAATTGAAATAATTGCAAGAACAGTGTATAGATTAAGTTTTATGCGCGTAGTAGTTTCCCCACACTCTTTTTTTTTTTTAAGTTTTGGACACGACCGGTAGCCTTTAAGATTATTCTGAATAATGGTTCTCAACCATTAAATCTTAAAAATGTCCACACTACACATTTTAATTTGAGTCCTTTGGCACAATCCTCCAGATAGAAGATCAAGTATAGCAGTTTGACACAAATTAAGGATCCCTTGGATGACAGACACCCATGTCCATAACACTTATGGGAAGGTTTAACTTTACTGCCAACGTCTGCATTGGAAGTATAGACAATGACTGCTTCGATTTTCTTCAATTAAAGGACCACTATAGGCACCCAGACCACTTCAGCTCAATGAAATGGTCTGGGTGCCAGGACCCTCTAGTTTCAACCCTGCAGCTGAAAACATAGCAGTTTCAGAGAAACAGTGAGAGGACGCTGGATGTCCATAGGAAAGCATTAAGTAATAATGCTTTCATATGGGCCACTTGAACGCGCGCGACTCTTGCCGCGCAGTCGGATCTGACGTCGGCAGGGGGTGGAGAGATCCCCCCAGCACAGAGGGAGCCCGGCACTGGAGAAAGATAATTGGCTGAAGGGGTTTTCACTTCTTCAGCCCAGCGGGTGGGTGGCCCCTGAGGGTGAGGGGGACCTAATGACCCTATAGTGCCAGGAAAATGAATTTGCTTTCCTGGCACTATAGTGCAACTTAGCTCAATGAAGCAGTTTTGGTGTATAGATGAAAACACTGCCACATCAATGCTCAATTCTCTGCCATTTAGGAGTGAAATTGCTTTCTATATGCAGCCCTAGTAACACCTCCCTGCATGTGGCTTGCACAGCCTCTCTCAACAATTCATGTAAATAGAGATTTCATATTTAAAGCTTCTTTTATTGCATAGTTTGCTTAATTTAGAATTTTATATCCTGTTCATTTAAAAGCCTTTTAGACCCCACAGAAGCCTTGTGTGTGATTAACATTCATTTTTTTAGAGCAAATGATAAACTTCTAAAACAACTTAACACTCACTGAAAATGTGAGTCACAAACAGGGGAGGGTGTAACTAGAGCTGCATAAACAGTGATTTAACTCCTAAATGGCACAGAATGGATACTGCAGAGGCATGATTAATAGACCAAAACTGCTTCATTAAGAGCTGAAGTTGTTCTGATAATTCTAGTGTCCCTTCAAAATTTGAGGTTATCAATATTTCATTAAATAGATTCTTACCTTGTAGGAAGATAAAGTCCTGTTTTGAAGCTTCCAAATATTTGCACCTAAAGCAGTAAAAAGACATTTTAAGACAAAATAAACTTGAATATGCCTGTACAATTGTTTTAGAAGCCTTATATTCGCTAAAGCATTGAATCTTGCCCTACAGGTTAGAGAACAGGTCTAAAGTTTATGGGCTATGTATATGTAATGCCACACTATTAAGGATTAATGTGCAATTCATGCAATACAGTATTTAAGCAGTTTAAAGATAAGCTGACACTCAGTCGATGAATTGAGACCCTGTGCTCGTCTAGTCAGGGACAGCTCATTGTCAAAGTTATACTTACATCTGCATTTGGCCATAACTCCTTAATGACATTTTCAATTCTACTGACAACCTCCATCCTCATATTCTCCTCTTCCGGTCGCGGGGACATATATTTGTAAAAGTCTATTATCTCTTCATGGAGGCTAAAGACAAAAAAGAAAAAAACTGGTGTTTAAGTAAATCTGATTAAAGCTGAAATGTAACAAGTAGTTTACATTATAAAGATACTGCTATACTGTACTTTTATGGAGAGTGTTACCATAAAGAAATGCTATTCTAATAAAATATATCTGGTGACACTTGGAAGATGGGTATACAATGTCCCTGTTAGAGTACCATCTGCTCCCATGGGCATTGAAATCATTTTTAACTGTCCTGTTTTTATGTTTTCTTTAAAGGTAGAGATTTGAAGGTTCTTTGATACTTTTCAAGAACTTTATTGGCTGCTCCTTCTATGAAAAAAAGTTTCACAAGAATGGTTTAAAAAAGTGCCAAATTTCCAGAATGAGTAGAGCGAACAAATGTAAAAAAAACAAAACGAAAGTATGACTTAAGTTTTATAGCTTTCAAAAATAACAGCAATGGGATTAACCCCTACAGGATTTAAAACAATACTAAGGGGAAAATAGAATGTTATTTGTAATGTAAACAAAATATGCATAACATCTTTAGTTACAAATCAGAGTTCATTAAAGGGACACTATAGTCACCTGAACAACTTCAGCTTAATGAGATTGTTCAGGTGAGAACTATAGCTCCCTGCAGCCTCTCTCATGTAAACAATTTTCTGAGAAAACAGTGTTTACCTTTGAAGCTAGGAACACCTCCAGTTGCAGTCACTCAGACTGCCACCAGAGGGAATTCCGAGTTGATGAATGCATAATTCGCATTCATCTTCACATTTGACGTCTTCACGCTTGGGTGAAGACATCAAACGTGCCATCAGCA
The DNA here is from genome assembly GCA_933207985.1 of Pelobates cultripes. NCBI lineage: Eukaryota > Metazoa > Chordata > Amphibia > Anura > Pelobatidae > Pelobates > Pelobates cultripes. The sequence continues at coordinate 42,053,049 of OW240923.1, forward strand.
GACAGGTGATGGGAAGCACTGTGAACGCGCCTCTTATGTCCTGTAGTAACCCCGGAGCCTGTCAGCAATGTGTGGAGGGAGGGAGGGAGGGAGAGAGAGAGAATATGTTTAACAATCTTTATATAAAATGTGTGTTTGTATACAAATATAGATAGAGAGATCTCTATATGTAGTGTTTGCATACTTACTTTGGGCTGGAGGGTTGTTGTAAGAGGGGGCGAGCAGACACCGAGCTGAGCTGTCAGCTCAGCTCCTGAACGTGCATATGCGCGGTAGAGCGATCAGTTTTCATAGAGCGGCATTTAATGCCGCTCTATCAAGAGCCGGATTGGTGCAGGGCGAAGCCGCGCATGCGCACCAGAGCACCATGATGCTTCTCAAAGCGAAGCGTCCTATTGGGCCCTGCGATTTCGTCATTTTGACGAAAAATGGGGCGTGGCCTGGCAAGGAGCGCTGGAACGGAGGTAAGTTTTAATAAAAAAAGACAAATTTATTTTTAGGGGGCAAGTTCATATAAAAGTAAGAAAGAAGGCAAGGAGACCGGTCTTTTTCATTTTATATATTTACTATAGTGATCCTTTAAAGAAATTTTGACTGAATATTTCGAGTTTGCTGCCCTATGTGACATCATGGGATCAGTAACCCAGATTACCGTATATACTAGAGTATAAGCCGAGTTTTTCGGCACATTTTTTGTGCTGAAAAACCCCAACTCGGCTTATACTCGAGTCAGTCTGTATTATGGCAACTTACATTGCCATAATACAGACCAGGACCGCCGGGCTCATTACAAGCCCGGCGGTCCAGTTGGGGGCTGACAGTGAGCTGTTACTTACCTTCCTGCAGCTCCTGTCAGCCCCCTCCTCCTCCGTGCAGCTCCTCGGTCAGCTCCGTTCTGCTCCCAGTGTAAGTCTCGCGAGAGCCGCCGGGGAGCTGACCGGGGAGCTGCAAGGAGGAGGAGGGAGCTGCAAGAAGGTAAGTAAGAGCTCACTGCCAGCCCCCCCACTGAACCACCAGGGATTCAATATTATATTTTAATAATAAAATATTTAAATTATTTTAATATTTTCATTGTTTTTTTTTTTAAAAATTTGTCCCCCCTCCCTGCTTGTTGCCTGGCCAGGGAGGGGGGACAAAAAACATTAAAAAATATAATGCAAATATTAAAATATAATAAAATTAAATTAAAATAAAATGCCCTCCCCTCATCCAGTTTACACTCTGCATTCATTCTATACACACACACACACACACACTGCATTCATTCTATACACACACACACACACACTGCATTCATTCTATACACACACACACACACTGCATTCATTCTATACACACACACTAGGCTTATACTCGAGTCAATAAGTTTTCCCAGTTTTATGTGGTAAAATTAGGGGCCTCAGCTTATACTCTAGTATATACGGTAATTAAAAATTGGACACATTTAAAAGCATCCGGATTACATGCTGAAACACTCTGGAGTTCACACTGACATTCTATACTACTATCACAGTTATTCAATGGAATTAGAGTTTAGAAGAGAAAAATAAAGGATATAATTGGCAGACGAAACAGTGGCGTGATGAAGGGCTGTTGCCCTGAAGCCACATGCTTGAACATCATTTAATGGAGAAATGTTGCATATGTTCGTAGCATTTTCTGCAGCAGTGCTGTATATGAACACTGCAATTAACCAACTTGCAAAGTTTCCCGCCCACAACCAATTATTTGTACTAAAATTGTTGTGACACAAAGCAACAGAAAGCTTTTACAAGGGACACATTTATGTCCCTTGAAAGAAAAAATAAATAATAAAACCCCACCAATGCAGTGTCACAAGTATGCGAAGTTTACATTTATTGAATTATGTAGTCAAAGGAAAAGCAAAATCCGAGTCACAAAAAACAAAAACAACTTGCTAGTAGCAAGATTTCTCCCATCACACCCTGGCGACATGTGTAGTCAGTTCAAGATGTAAAAATAACTAAATATCTGTGTGACATAACTGCACTAACAGCTGTTCGATACAGAAAAATTCTCAAGCGCATAAGAACTATTTATAAATCAGACTCCTCAGAAGAAAATGTAACCTGGTAAAAAAAAAGATAATCTAGCAGTTTGCAGGTGAATAAGGTACATTTTCTGGGAATTGCTGACAATAAGACAAAAAAAAAAAAAAAAAAAAAAAAAACGACATGTATTAGCAATTTTATTTTGCCAACATATTCCTATAATAAAATTGGGGTATTTAACAAGTAATTAACATACAAGAGGTGAAGAAGGCCCTGCTCAAACAAGCTTTCAGTATGAGGAACAGGTGAAGACAAAATAATAGCATGTTAATGGGGTAAGGATTGATCAATGTAATGCCGGTTTTGAAATAGGCTAGTAAAAGTGTTGTTCAGAAGAACCAAATAGTGACAGGAAAGTGAGCTGTGCTATGGAAGTGATGAAAGCAGTGAAATGAGAGAAACCCAGGAAGATGGTAAACTTTCCTGAAGGTGTATGTTTTCAGTGACTGGACTTTACTACTGTGACTCCCTTCCCTAGCCTAAGGTACTTCAATTCAGGAAAGGAGTGCATGAACAAGTGCTTTAGTGGTTTGAGTTAGAGAAAGGCAAATGCAGCAAATATTTAAAAAAAACACTATAGGCACCCAGACCACTTCAGCTCAATGAAGTGGTCTGTGTGCAAGGTCCATCTAGGGTTAACCCTGCAGCTGTAAACATAGCAATTTCAGAGAAACTGCTATGTTTACATTGGGGTTAATCCAGCCTCTAGTGGCTCTCATTGACAGCCGCAGAGGCACTTCAGCGCTTCTTACTAGGGACTAACCGATATTGATTTTTTAAGGCAGATACCGATAATCTGTGAACTTTCAGGCCGATATTCTGTACATTTACCATTTTGAAAAAAATATAAACTATTTCTAAAGGTAAATGCACAAAATATACATGCCACATGTGAATACAGTGAGTGTGTGTATATAATGAATCCAGAGTGTTGAGTGTATATATATATATATATATATATATATATATATATATATATATATATATATATATATATATATATATATATATATATATATATATATATATAAAAAACAAAAATAGTAATGCACTCCACCTTCCTTGATGTACTTGCCCGGTGCTTATCAGCAAACAGATACAGCCAAAAGTACAAGATAGCACTCCAGGGACTTCCAAGATGAAAGTCTGTGATACAGACTGAAACGTTGATTTTTATTTTGAGCTAATAAAAGCTAAGTTTTATTCATTCAACTTGGAAGTCCCTGGAGTGCTATCTTGTACTTTTGGAGATAGATTAGATAGATTAGATAGATAGATTAGATAGATAGATTAGATAGATAGATAGATATATCTCGAGACCAATCTCGCCACATTGCATTGGAGGAGCCTGGTTGCCCACATGCTGCCTTTGGATTATGGACCGGCAGCTAAAGGGTTAATTTTACTGTGCAGAAGGATTTATTTCTCCCTTTCTGCACAGCCGTTCGGTAGATTCCATCTACCAAACAAACAGTTTCTTTTCAGCCTCTCCAGAGCCGTGGGAAACCGGCCAGCGACCTTAATTGGCCACCCAGAAGCTGGAGTGCGCCCTCCATTTACCTCCCTGAAGCCGCGGTTAACCGCGGCTTAACGAGCGTGTGCTGGCAATTGACCACCCAGTAGCTGCGGTTAACCGCAGCTTAATTGATTGTTACTGGGTGGTCGCGGTTACACTTAGCCGCCACACGATGGCGGTGTTC
>OW240923.1:42061820-42108282 GCA_933207985.1 Pelobates cultripes
AGTAGTCTACTTGGACAGCTGAAACACGGAAGTTTTGGCAGTATTGGAACACCGTAGTTCACACTTTTGAATCAGGTATAGCAGAAAAAATAAAAAAACTACAGTACTGATTGGTAAATGACAGTGGAGGCCAGCCCGCCATAGAGGCGGAGATGTGGAACTTGTTAAGGGGAGAAACATTCAATTGTAGACCTAATAAGTACTGCAAAGCCATTGTTTTTTTTTTTATGGTGTATAAAATCAAAATACACACTACAAGTGTTTATCCTAATAGCCATTCACATTTATTGAATCCTAGAAAGACTTAATTGCACAAAGAACACTGTTGAATGTTGTATGCGTCGGGCGCAGGGTTAACTCTCTCAATTTCTGTGTAGTTTCTTAAAGGGACACTATAGTCACCAGAACAGCTACAGCTTATTGAATTTGTTCTGGTGAGTAGAACCATTACCTTCAGGCTTTTTGCTGTAAACACGGTCTTTTCAGGGAAAATGCAGTGTTTACATTACAGCCTAGTGATAACTTCACTGGCCACACCTCAGATAGCTGCTAGAGGTTCTTCCTGGGTCATGGTTGCCAAAAATGCACCCAAACATTCAGGGTCTCCTTCTGCATGCAGACACTGAACTTTCCTCAGAGATTCATTGATTTAATTCATCTCTATGAGGAGATGCTGATTGGCCATGGCTGTGTTTGAATCATGCTGGCTCTGCCCCTGATCTGCCTCCTTGTCAGTCTCATCCAATCCTATGGGGAAGCATTGTGATTGGATTAGGCTACCACTTCTGATTATGTCAGCAGACTGCTTTTTTTTTTTAGGCAAACAGCATACAGATCTACAGCTTCTGGCTTGAATACAGTAAAATTTTGCTATATTTATGGAGGCATGAGGGGCCCAGATGGTGGTTTTAACACTATAGGATCAGGAATACATGTTTGTGTTCATGACCCTATAGTGATCCTTTAAAAAAAAGAGACCATGTGCACGCTCTTGTACGTTTGGGCAACGAGTAAATGAAAATTCCCACACCTGCTGAACTTATTCTCTTTGTCTAAAGGATGTTCCCCAGATATTCAGTCGTACAACGGTCATACATGTTTGTACTCCATTATGTTATGAAAAAGAACATTCATGAAACCCTTGTGCATGCCAATACATGTTGCAGATTTGCTTTTGTTAGTTTACTTAATTGATTCAGGCAAATATTCTTTGAAAGAAAGCAGTGAGCCTGTAAGTCATTGTATATTTGCATAGCAGAGTATGCTGTGCATAAAACACTTACATTTTACAGGCTTGGGGGGGGTGGGGGGGAAGCACCAAGGCCACCATCAGGGGGTGACAGCGGTTACTCCATTCCAAATCCCACTTCCTTAACCAGATCTTCCTTAACCTGACTGCATTGTGGACTGGAGGCGGACATGGTACAGCTCTCCTGTATGAAAATAGTATGACAAAAGCACCCCAAGGTTCTGGGTACAGTCCCAGGAAGCAAAAGAACCCTCCTGTGACAGAGTGACAGGCTATTACAAGAATATGCTTATAGCTGTTGACATTTTAGAGATTGCTGCAAATGTATGCAAAGAAGCATAGATGGTTTGTACACTAATAATTTTTCTAACTAAAGGCTCGGTTGACCTTGCACAGATTCAGTCATGCATCCCTGGGATCTTATAATGCTAGAGCCGAGGCATGTACCTTGTACACACATCCTCACCATAAACTGTTCAGCACTTGTATTTAAGAAACTCTGAATGTTAATATGTCTCCAGCCAAGAAAGTTTGTCCCACACTTTCAAAAGCATTGCTTTTATAAAAAATAAAAATAAAAAAAACACACCTTCCTATGTGGCACATGTAAAATAACGGCGATAGTGAGAGTTTCTATTGACTGCAGCATTCTAAAGTAAACCAACCAGTCACCAAAATACCAATGGACTGAGTCATGAATGCTGTTTTAGGAAACACAGCAGTTTCCTTTTTTCAGGAAACGAAACAGCTTTTGCATGCCTGTGGACTTTGCAAGGGCTGTCCCAGTGAATTTCAGGTGTATTTATAACGCCAACCTCATGATTTGCCTCAAGCCTTCTCAGAGCTTAAACATAAAAGTAGGTAATCTAAAAAGGCTTAGAGCAGAATACCAGATATTATGTAATAGATATACTCTAACTAATTTTGTCTTATTTGAATAAATACAAAGTACAAGGTCAGCTACTTTAAATTTTTTATTTTTTATGACCACTCTAGGCACCCAGACCACTTCAGCTTAATGAAGTGGTCTGGGTGCCAGGTCCTTCTAGGGTTAACCCATTTTTTTTTATAAACATAGCAGTTTCAGAGAAACTGCTATGTTTACAAATGGGTTAATCCTTCCTCCAATTCCTCTAGCGGCTGTCTCATTGACAGCCGCTAGAGGCACTTGCGTGCTTCTCACTGTGAAAAATCACAGTGAGAGCACGCAAGCGTCCATAGGAAAGCATTATGAATTGCTTTCCTATGCGACCAGCTGAATGCGCGCGCAGCTCTTGACGCGCGTGCGCATTCAGCCGACGGGGCAGATCGGAGGAGGAGAGGAGGCAGAGAGCTCCCCGCCCAGCGCTGGAAAAAGGTAAGTTTTTCCCCCTTTCCCCCTTCCAGAGCTGGGCGGAGGACCCTGAGGGTGGGGGGCACCCTCAGGGCACTATAGTGCCAGGAAAACGAGTGTTTTCCTGGCACTATAGTGGCCCTTTAAGATCAAAAGTCAAAGTAGCTTACCGGGAGAATCTTTCCGGTTTGGTTACTTTGACTATAAATTTTACATTCACTATAAATTCCTAACAATAGTAACCAAACCTAGAAGTTCTGCACTCATGTACAAGAACACACAAAAATATATAAAAGAAAATAACTTTTCCCACATTTAATATATAATTTCAGTATCTCACACATGCACAGTGGGGTGCTATAGGTATATATCGCATATCAAACAATAAGATGCTCGTTCCAGTTAGATGTCAGAACCGATAACCGAGAAAAGGACAAATTGCTACAGATGTAAAAAAATAAAAAAAATAAAAAGTAATCACACAAAAATAAATTCAGCACGAAGCAAAGTGATAATAGTCCAAAAACCACTTGAACACCAATATGGAGTCTCTTTTCCGATCAGAAAACAATAAAAACAGGGGGGTAGGTGCAGCACTTCAGTAATCCTTGACAAGGCATATGTGGAGAAAACCAGAGAAGAAATAGTGTAGTATTTAAAACTGTGGTGGTGCTAGGTAGAATAAAAGATGTACACTCACACTTTCCTGGAGCTTCAATACAGCTCCAGTGTATGCACCTGGGCGGAATAATCCCTGCCGATGGATCAAGTGCAGAGATAATTCTTCAAATTATAGGTGTGGTAGGGGGTATCCTCATAAGAAATAAACAAATTAAAGTTCTATATGGTGAAGCATGTAGAGCTATGAAGCAAGGTTATGCAAAAATTATAAAGTGTACACTCACGTGTAATAGTCGTAAAACCTGGCTCCTCTGATAGCGCCAATTAAAAAAGTACTTTAGTATTAAAAAATACACTAAACGCGTTTCTCCTTGATTAGGCTTTATGATAACACTTTTGATAAAGCCTATCCAATGAGAAACGCGTTAAGTGTATTGTTTAAAACAATCACTTTTATTATATATTGTATTACTTTTATTTATTTTTAATATTAAAGTACTTTTTTTTATTGGACCTAACTTTGCTGCTTTTGGATTGTTTGGAGCTATATTCCTGGTGGGGATTATACCACCCAAGCGCTTTGGATTGAGCAAAGCTGAACTTCCTCTTTAGCATGTGAGTAGGTTTAACTTATTTATTTCTGCTTACACTCCTTTTTACGGTGTACACTATTGTGGTTCTCTTTATCTCCACATATACACGGATGGAAGAATTTATATTTACACCTGTATCCTTGAGTGGGGATCATACCACTTCAAGCACTATCAGAGGAGCCAGGTTTTACGGTTCCATTACATGTGAGTACATTTTATAGGTTTTTTTTTTTGTTTGTTTTTTTTTTTTACTTACCCTTGCTTCATAGCTCTACATATTTCATATACGATTTTTTTGTTGTTGATTTTTTTATGAGGATACCCCCTACCACATCTATAATTCAAAGAATTACCTCTGCACTTGATCCATAAGCACGAATTATTCCGCCCAGGCGCATACACTGGGATGAATTGAAACTCCAGGAAAGTGTGGGTGCACATCTTTTATTTTATCTATCACCACTACAGTTTTAAATACTGCATTATTTTTTCTTCTCTGATTCTCTCGACAGATACCTTGAATTACTGAAAAATATTTTTTTTCTGAAATTCTCAATGGTGAGCGTTAACATGGCCTCCTTATTCTGCCTCACAATTATTGTAGTGTCAACAAATATGGAACAGCATACAATGGATGGGCTAACAGACCCGTATTTATAACTAGACAACTTAGATGCACAGGAACAGAGTTTATATTCTAGTAGAAGCGGGATAAAGTAACAAATAGTAAGTAAAGGGTAGAAAAATAGTATCATAGCAAGGAAACTCAAACTGCACCCGGGCAACTTGGCCTTGAGTGTGTAACATGCAGCCACATCACCTGGGCACTTTTTTCCATCCACAAAGCAGGAAACCATTTTTTTTTTTTTTAAATCAATTCTGCACAGTACACAGTCTCCTTTTGTCATAATGTGTGTGGAGAGTATTGACTATACTTTGTGTGTGCTGGTTGCATTCGATTATGTAATTGTGTTTCACACACTGTAACATTCACTAACCACATATACGTAAACTGACAGACACACACACACACAAACACAAACCCATTAAGAATTTCAACTATCAGCAAGTGCCTGGAGGACTTAATTGTGCATGGCAGAGAGCATGGGGCAGGCTGCTATCCAACTGTTGGCCCCTGGGGGATAGTACCTGGATATGTATCCTGGCAGTGTGCATCCCTTACACCTCCTGTAAGCTACAAGTAATTTTAGCCAGCACTGGGAAATTCCCCACCTGCAGTTTTATCTTTATAGTATGGTAAAGGCAAGCTAAGAGGAAAGGGGACAATTAAGAGGACAGGGATTGTCTGTGGGCTGAAACGATGCCAGTAGCTCAGCTCACACTGATCTTTTGGGCTGAGCACATACTCTGAGTAAGTCCAAAAGGAATATGAAAAGAAGGGTGCAGCTAAGCAGGCAGAGTAGTAATGTCAAAAGCTACAAATTACTACAATGAGATTTGAATGTGGAGGATAACGGAGTTCAAATGCACTTAAGTTTGAGAGCTTACTGAAAATTGAACAACTTAACTTTTTTGGTAACTTATTTTGAGTTTTAAAATTTCTTGCACATTGAGAAAATTCAAGTTATGTATTTTGTAGAATTTGTAACATTCGTTAACATTGAACAAAACTATATATTCATTAGCTATAGGAAGAAATGGCAAGCATTTTCGAAAAAGCTAAGCATACATTGATATTTTCACCTTTGCTCCTGCACCCTTATCTTGGCAGAGAGGAATATAAATTTGGTTTTATGCGTCAAGGCATCAAAGGGCAGAAGGAGCAAAGGGATTACCAATGACTGTGGGGCACCAAACATACTTTATAATGAAGCCATAGATATTTAGCTAAACCAAACAATTACACAAGGTGACTCAAACCAAGGAACAAACAATTGGGGCATGAATAGGTGCTGGCAGTTGGGCAAGTTTAATATGAATGTATTCTAGCTTTTTTATTATTAATTATCCATATAAAAACAGGGGCAGAATATGTAATTAACACTTGCTGTAAAAAATTTCATCTACAAAGCATGCAACAATACAGATCATAAGACATTCTATTGTAGCAAGTCTACCCAAAACGGAAAAATGTACAGATCAGAGAGTCGGGTTTTATTTCCATGACTCCAAATACACACAATATAAACTGAAGTACACGACACAGGTTAATAAGGTTCTTAAAACATATTTGCAATGCCTGTGAATTTCCTTTTCTAACAAGTGTGGAGCTGTATTTCCTGGGGATATAGCAAATGACCAAATACATACACACCCCAGGTCAGGCACACTGTATCTCAACTCCCTTTACCCTCTGCAGTAAAGAGGATGGATACATAAAACTGCAACATTCAAGAATTAGAATCATAACAAAATTAATGCCTTCAAATGGCTTCCTGAGAGCATATATAGAAGGTCGCAGAAGAGATGTGGCAAAACATCCCTGCTGCATACCAATACCCTCCAACATAGCAAATGCATGAAGGAAATTGTTTTGGCAGGTAGCACTCTGACCTCCTGCCACTCTTAATGTGGCCAGCCTTAAAACAGTTTAAGATATGGCTGCAATCTTTGAAAGTTAGGAGTGGAGTTATGACAATGTCATGGCTAGGGGAAATAAATGTGAAAATGTAAATAAATTGTGGGTGGAAAGAGACGGCATTAGAAGCAGAGGGAAAAGGCATAATCCAGAATGGAGAGTGGGATAATTGAACAGGAGAGGGAGCTAAAGAGGAGGGGTGTTACATATTTTTTTTATTATGTACTAGCAGTGTTGGATCTATCCCTGGAGAGTTTGTTCAAGACAAAAACAAATAGAAGTAGGACAGCACAGGCTGAAAGAGGGATGTGTCCACCGAACAATATTTTGGCATGTGACCAATGGTCCGTTTGTTGTGGAATAATAGTAAAATCCTTTTCAGACATCAGGGATTCATTCAGGATAATCTAGCATATGTCAGTGAGGAAATGAGTCAGATCAAATTAACCCTAGAAGTGCAATCCATAGGTACAGACAACCCAGTTATATTTTGGATCTGAAAGACAAGACATCTTAAAGGGACACTATAGTCACCAGAACAACTGCAGCTTATTGAATTTGTTCTGGTAAGTAGAACCATTACCTTCAAGCTTTTTGCTGTAAGCACGGTCTTTTCAGAGAAAATGCAGTGTTTACATTACAGCCTAGTGATAACTTCACTGGCCACACCTCAGATAGCTGCTAGAGGTTCTTCCTGGGTCATGGCTGCCAAAAATGCACCCAAACATTCAGGGACTCCTTCTGCATGCAGACACTGAACTTTCCTCCTAGAGATGCAGGTTAGCGTGATTGCGCTCAGCCATGGTTTTATGAGTGGAGTTAAAAGGGCTCTGTGCAGTGTTGACTTTCAGTGCTGAATAGAGCTTGTCTGTCAATCTAGGACCACTGACTTGCAGGAGGCCTAGTTACCCACTGATACCTGGCATTAGTGGTGTGAGCATGGATTTAACCCTGCTCACATGTCAATCTTTAAATAGGCATTTAAATGCCTATTTAAAGAGCCACATGGAGTGCTGGCTGCCAGCACCTCATCTTAAAGTCTGGGGCCAAAAATTGGTTAGTGGTGTGAGGAGGGATTTAACCCTGCTCACATTCTGATCTTTTAATAGGTATTTAAATGTCAGGTGCCACATAAAATGTCCACACCAGACAGAAGGGATTTAGCCCTGCACACACCAAATATGCAGGGCGTTCTATGCTGCATAAGATGCTTTAAAATCCACTTTATGTAGTATGACAGAATGCTCCATCAGCATTAAAGACGGACTCTCCAGTGCCCCTCTCCCTCCCACCCCAAGTTGCTGAAGGGGTTAAAACCGGGGTCAGGCTCTGCCTACTCTCCTCCCCCGCCGATGTCAGCCGGCAGAGGAGACCTAATGCGCATGCGCGGCAATTGCCACGCACGCGCATTAGACCTGCCCATAGAAAAGCGTTATTCAATGCTTTCCTATGGGGATTTCAGCGACGCTGGAGGTCCTCACATAGCGTGAGGACGTCCAACGTCGTAGAACACACTTTTCGTGTTCTAAGAACATGGACGTCCCTCTAGTGAAAAGATAGATAACCCAAAACTGGAGTTAAAAGGATACTAAAATGACCCAGACCACATTATCGCAATTAAGAGGTCTGGTGCAGTGGTTTTGTTTAACCTTTTAAACAAAACATTTTATTTTGCAGAAAGGGCATAATATGAAGGGTTAAACATGCTTCTAATGGCTGACTTCTAGATAGTCACTAGAGGTGCTTCCACAGCACTGGCACAAAAGAGAAAATTGTTTTAAAAAAAAAACCCACACATGTTCAGCTCTTAATTATGAGGTCACTTCTTATGCCCCTTCAATCTGAGATTATCCAACTATTGTTCTCTTCCAGCTCAGAACATTACAGGAGCTGTCACTATGAGTTTGTGGCATGACAGCACATGCCATAATATGCCATTTTGCCTAGTATGAAAATGCACAACTCATTGGAAGCTATTCAAAAGTCAAAACATCCTATTATAAAGATTCATATAGTGCATTTTGACTGCTGAGACTATTTACAGAACACAAAAAAATAAATTAAAAAAAATTGCATATTTATATATATTAAAAAAAACAAAAATCCCACCGGCATCAAGTTGGAGGGTAGACCTGTTTCCCCAACTAATGGATTTGGCTCCTACATTAAAAACAGCAGATACACGTTGGTCTAGTGAAATTTAACATGTTAGGTCTCCATATTAAGGCATTTGACAATATATAGAAAGCAGTGCGAAGAATACATGTTTCAAAGAAAATCAGGAAAAGGTTTAACCACTTTAGATTTTAGGTAGACTTTTACACAGCAATGTTTTGTCTTGCGACAGCTATGTACGATTAAAGGCATAAGCTGAAATGCTGCTGTGATTTTTTCCTTGAGTCTTCAATAAAATTCTTCCTGAAATCTAATGTGTACGCCTCATCCTGAATTGGTCTTTAATGGGTTACTTTGGGCCATGGGAGGTACCAGGAGAAGCAGCCCTGAAAACTCTATTTTAATGACCAAAATGGTCTTTACACCTTACTCCAATAATAATTGGAAATATCAGGGTACCACACAGGTCTAACATTACAGCATTCAGCACAAACCAAGCATCCTGGAAAAACAAAGCTAGCTCAATGCTCTAGTAGCTCACATTCAGACGTGTCCAATTAAAAAATAAATAAAAAAAAAAAAATTTAAAAAAATCCAGTCGGAGAACACATTGGGCAGAAGGTTTTACCATACACTGTAACAAGCAAACTGCATTTAACACTATTAAAGTCCTTAATCACTTCAGTGTATCACGTTTTCCCATACTTTATAAAACTGCCCATTTCAAGAGATAAATACTTTTTCAAAGTGTTTGTGCTCTTCCTGATGGCTTTGTGCCCTAGCACAAAATGGAAAGCAAAAATCACACAGAAGAGCTTTCCTTTCAATGTGAAGCATTGCAAGCACAGGGCTGTGATTTCTGTGCATGTGCCCTGCTATCTAACACCTTAGGCCTGGAAGATTAGTATTACAATAAAAAAAATATTTTATTAGTAATGCTGGAGTGTTTCTTTAAAGGACCTTTGATTTCTTACAGATTTCTAATAGCACTCCATAACAAGCAAACAGAATTGACAGTCTACGGAGCAAATACCTTTCCATATAAAGAGCTTTTAATCACTACAGCGTTACATATGAATTTCTAACGCTTCACTCAAGAAAACTGCGGAGATACAGATACATGAAGTTTTTCAGCACATTGCAGTGGTCCATACACTAAGATTCATTCCACCTTGCTCTATTTCAAACCAGTGCCACATCTATATCTACACACTTGCCAAGTTGCCACAAAAAGGAAAATAAATGTGATCATGCAGTCAGTGATGGGATAACCCAGGTAGTCCGGCACCATGGACTCAGATTTAAGACGTTAAAATCTACAGTTGCCATGGTTTGGTGGATTTTTTTTATTTTATTTTTTTTAGGTAGGTACACATTACTGGCAAAAAAAAATAAAAAATATTGGCTTTAAAATAGTAACCACCTTTATCAGGTTAACAGTGGCAGCATCTGTATTCTACACACTGCTTATAAACCATCTCATGTCCATCTGGCAAAAAGGGGGAAACAGTTTTAATCTCTTGTCCCCTATAATAGTGTACATGTACATAGTGATTTTGGTAAATATCTGCACTTCACGTATGATACAAGATAGTATACCCAGCTGCTACCAAAAGCATACTATGTGCTCCATCTCCCAAACGATCAGAAGATATAAATTGTACAGCGCTACGGAATCTGATGGCGCTATATAACTAAAATATCTCCTGCCAACATAAACTGCAAAGGAATTGGATGTCTGTCTTCCACAGTGATCATTTGTACTCTAGTTTCTGTGACAAGAGCAGGAGATCTGCTGTAAGAAATTCTCCTAATCTTCCTTGTCACCTAAAGTGACACTATGCATCACAATAACTTTAATATTAAGTTGTTAAGGTGCCTGCAATCCCCCAATGTCATACCAGTTTAATTTTTAACCTGTTTCTGAACACTAGAATAGTAAATGCCTGGGCAACCACATCCCAGCTCCCTCTGATGGAATCACTTTGGTTACACACCACCCTATTCCATACCACCAATAGTGGTCAGTGATCAACTGTAAGAGCTAGCTCACACAGCTTATTATTGCCTGCTCATTGCAATTATTTTTTATTATTCACAATAGGTTGCCAGTAATTGCAACACAGTAAATGCAACACAAACAGAACCCAACACAGGACAAACTACACAACCAATGCAGGAGAGTGGCCTTTTAAATTCATTTAAATGACTACTCCACACATCATGACCACTTTTGCTTTTTGAAGTGGTCGTGTGCAGTGTTTCAACTTGATACTACACATCCATCCAGATATTTTTAATTGTGTGCTGGGGCAAGGTGCATTCCCAGGACACAACTTACGCAGCCCAGAATCCTGTTCCGGGCTGCCTAATGCAGATTGAGCATTCTTATTTAAAATAAAAAAAAAAAAATTAAAGTCTGACATCAACACGCACTATACTCCGCAACAGACGCAACTACTCTTCCCTTGCAGGTGGAGTCTGCAAACAGCTCCTAAGCAGGAGCTTACATTAGCTCACCTGTGCACAGCCCTGCAATTCACAGCTAACTCATTGGCAAGTGAGCCAAGCCCTTCGGTACCAGCTTAGCTCAGATATAGAGATTCTAGATTTATTGGGCTGTCTATGCAAATATATAGCCAGAGTAACAAGATAATATTGACATTTCATCTCCTATTCTACTCATTACACATCAAGGCTCAACACATTTGCTTAGAATCTAGGATCCAGAGAAATCAACACCACAAATATGATTCTTAAAGAGGACACTATAGTCACCAGAACCACTACAGCTTAATATAGTTGTTCTGAAGTCTATATCCTGTCCCTGAATGCTTTTCAAACAAAAGGCAGTGTTTATATTGCTGCCTTGTGACACCTCTAGCGACAGTCACTGAGATGACCTCTAGATGTGCTGCCTGGGTCAGTACGTCACATTGCAGTATCTACGTTAATGTTCCCTATAGGGATGCATTGGTTCAATGCAGCTCTACGATAAGTTAAATTGGCGCAAAGGCATTTTGCCATGCATGCGCAATAGTTTCCCAATGCTTTCCTATGGGGAAGCACTGAATTGGCTGACAGGGGTGCAGGGAGACCGCGCCTATAGAATTGTTCTCAGATACAGTGCTATAGATCACTGGATCCGAGAACAATTCTACAGGCACCGTCTACCCGCTCCCCTTTCTGCAATCCAACTACACCACCAGAAAGAGACTCTGGTTAGGGAAGACCAAGCTGCCACATATACAAAGAACTGGCGCCAAAAGTACATCCCCTTATTATTATTGAATTGGCTGAGATGGTCAAGATTAATGAGCTCAGCCACGGCATCACCAGCACTGCAGGGGAAATATGGTAAATAAATACACCTTTCCCATGTGATTGGAGGGAACACACATCCACAGAGACACAAATAATTACTTTTTTATTTTAAGGTAAATCCATCCAGTCTCACTACCTTTGGAGAGCTGGAGTGGATAGGCTTTCCCTGGCGTCCAGTGGGACTGCTGTTATCTCCCTCCCGGCCTCAATAAGTCAGCCGCCCCCCTCCCTCAGCTCTTCGTTAGCAAACCTGGCCACCCCCTCCATCCCTCAGTCAGCCGCCTGCCCCCCTACCTTAGCTCTCAATGAGCTGACAACCTCTCTCCCTCTTTCACAGCAGGGGAGATAAGGGAATGAGAGATGCCAAAAAGTAATGGTGTGTCAAAGAAAAAAAGAAAAAATAAGGATCTTGCAGATAGATACTTTAGTTATCTGGCATTAATCTCATGGTTTATAACAAAGAAGGTGATCAAATGTATTAAACAGGAGAAGCATTAGGTGCCACCGTTGCCTTATGCTGGAGCATAATATATGCACCAAAATTGCTTCATTAAGCTAAAGTTGTTTTGATGCCTTTAACATACCAAATCAAGAAAAATTCACAATTTGTATATGGAGCTCTTAGCGAAATGTTTTTACAGGTCAAGTGAACACTTAAAGCACCATAACCACTACATCCTGTTATAGTAGCAGGAGTGCCATGGCACCATCCCAGTGTAATCTGTTAAACTGTATTAAAATGGGAGGGCAGGGGAGTCAGGATCACAAGCAATCTCCCAGTTGTGACTGGAAAAATACAAAGTAAAAAAAAGTCAGGAAGATATTAAAAGATTGAGAATTCAAAAAAAAAAAAAAAAAAATCTTTCAACCTAGAGAAAAGCAGCACAACTGCACAATTTAAACAAAGGTTGCAGTTTGGTGGTTTCACAATATGATCTTCAATAACATTCTAGATTTTCGATTAAACACCAGAGCAACCTATGCCCCTTGCATAAGTTATGATGCAAGGATCCATTGTTCCAGTCTATTACCAAGTTTAGAAACATGCATACCCATGGCAGCGATAAAAGCACTACCTCATTCAACTATATCACAAGAAGAGTTCTTGAATAGCATATGCCAGACAGCTTTGAAGGGGTCTATGTTGTGGCCATAATCATCTCAACAGGCTGTGGGAAGCCAGCAGGACCCAAGGAAGTTGCCAATCTACGACAACAGTATAGAGGGCACAGATGCACGATAACCACCACAGCAGAATGCTCCTTTAAAAGGGGACACTGTAAGGACCACGTTATAAGCAGAGGAAAAGTAACCAGACCCCAGAAGACGAAGCCATAACAACTCCCTCCCCCAACCCCGCATGTTTAACAACATACAACAGGGGACCGGGGATACCCTATGTCCTGGATACACAGGAAAAGATAGAAGTATGTTAAAAGCTAGGGTGCTCGACGGCTGTACACCCGCCCCATCTGAGACAATCTCTCGGCGCGGAGGGTGGCCACCCCTGATCGACCTGGAGGTAGATAAGACAGGTATGAGGATCAAGGAGAGAGTCTCAATCATGCCTAGTCTACGGTTGTATAGGTTATGGTATAATATTACCAATGCATGTTTTCTTCCCCTATTTTGTTCCCTCTCCCACCCCCACCCCCACCAAGAAAAGGTTCACCCAGCACCCACCCCAGGGGGAACACCGGGATGCACCCCACACAAAGGAGGACTCACAACACTACATGACAGCGGCGAGCCGACGCACAAGGTACATCATACCACACACACACAGAGCTTAAAATTACATCACTGAACATTAACGGCCTCAATGTACCGAACAAACAGACTGTTACTCAGAGAACTGCACAGACATAAAGCAGATATAGCATTCATACAGGAGACCCACATCCCTAGCAACTCAAAGATACAAATCACAGACCACATATACACGAGAGCATATGCAGCCCGAACGGCTCTGCAAAATACGGGGCGTAGAAATCATCATGCACAAAAGATGCCCGGTGGTGGTACAAACCATACACAGGGACACGGACGGCAGGTACATAATACTCACAGGAACGATCAGCACCACCAAATAACACTTCATAAACGTATATGCCCCTGACATTCAATTCTGGACGACACTGGAAAACCTGACAACCTCATTGACGGGGGCAGCACCTAAATGTGACGTCGTGTCCCATGGTCGACCGCAGCAGCAGGACGGGACAACCCAGATCACAGGGCATAGAGGGACAAGACCGTCTACTTAGAAGATTTCTGGAGAACACAGGGTTACTAGACGGGAACGTTAGACTATACCCATTACTCAGCAGTACACTCCATATACTCCCATATACATCTGTTCCTCACAAACCAACAAGGTATGAGATGCGTCAGGTCATCTGCAATAAATCTAATATCACGGTCAGACCATGCTGACATAGCGCTAACCCTGAAGACACCAGGGCCACGACTCCCTCCTTAGAGAGCCGGAGATCTTAGAGTGGCTCAAGACTTTAAACACCTACTTCCAGTTAAACACCACCGAGGAACTATCTTCGACCACAACCCGGCCAGCCCATAAAGCGGTCCTGAGGAGAGCCTTGATAAAAATAGCAACACACAACAAAAAACTAGGAAAACTTACAGAATTACAGAAGGCCTTGCATACAACAGAAATGCAACACAAACAGAACCCAACACAGGACAAACTAGACAAAGTACAGAACATCAGACACACACAAATATCAACCATTCAAAGAGACTGTTCTACGAAAAGTCCAATAAAATGGACACGTTACTGGCTAGGGCCCTCAGACCCAAACAAAGACAAAAACACATCATGTCCATCATAAACGACCAGGGCAGAACCCACACATCTCCACAGGATATTGACGAGGAATTCACCAATTTCTTACACCAACTATACAATCATTCCCCAGGGAAAGACGGGACAAACAGGGAACACAAGGAGGCAGTCGCAAAGTTCCTGGAGAGGATAAACCTCCCAAGGCCCACCAAGGAAGAACAGACCTGGAGGCTACAATCACAATTGAAGAAGTAGAAAAAGAGCCATAGGGATGATAGAGGGCAATAAGGCCCCGGACGGGTTCGATGGGGCTTACTATAAAGCATTGCAGGAAGAATTGGTGCCACACATGACAGCTATGTTTCAAGAGTGGATGGAGGGGGGACAGCCCATTGCAGAGCTGGAAACGGCTAACGTGATCCTAATCCCGAAGCCAGAGTGAGACAAAACGAAGGTGACCAATTATCGCCCCATCTCCCTGATCAATATAGACTCTAAAATCTACGCCAAAATCCTGGCCATCAGGCTGGGACATATACTACCCAGGCTGGTTCATGCAGACCAGGTGAGCTTCGTACCAACTAGACAATTGTACGAGAATACTAGACGGGCAGTGGACCTAATCTCGTGGGCCGGAAAGACTCTAACGCCTTCTCTCGTCCTATCGCTGGATGCAGAGAAGGCCTTCGACAGGATCCAATGGCATTATCTTTTCCCTCAACTACAACACATAGGCCTACCAGAAAACTACATCACAGCAGTTAGAGCATTATACACGAATCCACAGATCCAAATAGCCTTTGCAGGGGCGACCCCGAAGCCATTCAAACTAAGCAATGGCACAAGGCAAGGCTGCCCGCTCTCACAACTCCTCTTCATACTGGCCTTAGAGCCCCTACTATGCATGATCAGGGAACACCCAAACATAACAAAACTGACAATAGCATCAGAACAATATAAAGTGTCTGAGTACACGGACAACATTCTGCTAACAATCACTGATCTTGGAAAATCCCTCCCGAATCGGATCCTACTGCTGGGGGAATTCACCCAGGTATCGGGTTATAAAATGAATCTACAAAAGTCGGAGGCCATGCTGCTGGGGTTGACGGCAGGGGACGTGGCGCAGATAGGGAGGACGGCACACAAAACTAAACCAACAACATATAAAATACTTGGAGTCAGATTAACAGCTGATACCACACGCCAATGATAAAACCCACTAATAAAGGACCTAGAAAAATGACATGAAAAAACGATCTCCTGGATCGGACAACTCCACACTATTAAAATGAATGTATTGCCGAGGATGCTATTCCTTTTCCAGGCACTGCCAATAAAAAAAAAAAAAAGTCACAAAAGAAGATCTCCAATTCCTACAAACCACAATAGATAAGTTTATTTGGGCACATAAACGACACAGGATAGCCCGACACACTACCGACTAAAGGGACTCTGACTGCCCAACCTTCACCTATACTACCTCTCGGCACAACTACCCCAGATAATAGAGTGGCACTCACCCCCAGATACACGCAGGTGGACAGACCTGGAATCTATAATAATGGGAACAGACCTCCCCCAGTACTGGATATGGGTACCACAGACTGCCCAGCAATAGTTAATTCTATCAGAATATGGGACGCCAACGCACATAAATAGTCAGAACGTCCTCACCCCGTATCTGAGAAACAGAGCATTTACGCCTGGCATGAGGGCACGAGACTTTAAAGGGCTGGAATACACAGGCCTGCAGAGGTACTACCACTTATACAACGGGGACAAATTCAAGACATTTGACGAGTTAAAACAAAATGCACCACTACAAACAAGAGACCTCTTTAAATATATCCAATTACGGGACTTCGCTAAACACCCTGGAATAAGAGAGGCAGCCAGGGCCCCACTTACCTATGAGAAATTATGCATTACAGAATCAACACGTAAGGGCCTTATCACCATGCTATACGCCCAACTTAGCACCCCAGACAGAGACACAGAGACCCTCACCTACATTACCTAATGGGAAAAGGACCTACAACAAACACTGGAAGAGGAGGACTGAAGGGACGCAGCAGCTGAAAAGTGTCCATATGTGTAACACTTCAGGAACAGGCATACAAAACACCCCGGCCAAACCATCACAGACACATGCTGGAGGGGATGCGGAGAGAGGGGATCATACATCTATATGTGGTGGACATGCCCCAAGGTAGTAAGATACGAGGCGGACAGAGACATTAATGACGGCAGTACTAGAACAACCAATAAATAAAGACTCATGAACATACCTTCTAGCCAAACCACAAGACAACCTGATGACAAGAGAACAGAAATTAATTAATAAACAGACCTTAGCGGCCAGAAGAGCACTGACCCAACAATTGCTCAGCCCAGACACCCCTCCTATGCACAAAGTGATACATAAAATAGAAGACAACTATACAATGGACAAACGGACAGCGCAGGTACAGAACACTACAGCCACCTCTTCCAAGGTGTGGCAACCTTGGGAGGAATACCTAGATAGGACGGTACGGATACCAAGAGGTAAACAAGTAAGCCGAGGCGGCATACATCAACACACACAAGATAGAAGCACCCGGTGTGTTAAACACAGTTTATTTTTAATTATGGCTGCCCTGGCACAACCAGAGCGTACAATGCAAAGTAATTCCACATGGATATACAAGCATGTAAAACATTATGGAAGGAATACAACAAAATCATGTATGCTTTCATACAGAATGTTCCTTTAAATGCCAAGCGTGCATCAGTCTTGATACAGAACTGCTGTGGAGGTAAAAATGGTGTTTAGTAAACACCAAAGAACCGTGTTCTTGGTTGAATCGTGCAACAGAAGTGAAGGAAAAAACTTACAAAAGAAACTTACTTTCAGAGAAGTGTCCACTCCGTTTTCAGGACAGCAAATTTTGGATTATGTAGGAACAACATAAACCGTACATGCCCTCTGTTACTAGACAGAAATAAGCTACAATGTACCTGTAGGCATAAATGAATAATAGCAACATCACCAATTCAATGATGTTTAGGGTATCTGCATTAATGAGAATTTTAATTGGCTTAAAGGTTTAAAGGGACACTATAGTCACCCAGACCACTTCAGCTCAATGAAGTGGTCTGGGTGCCATGTCCCCCAGGTTTTAACCCTGCAGACGCAAACAGAGTTTCAGAAAAACTGCTATATTTACACTGCAGGGTTAAGACAGCCTCTAGTGGCTGTCTTCCATCACACAGAGCATCCAAGGACACTTTGAATGCGCGCGCGGCACTTGAGGTGCATCCGCATTCGGCTCCGCTGACGTCAGCGAGGGAGGAGAGGTCACCAGCGCCGAGGAAGCCCGGCGCTGGAAAAAGGTAAGCTGCTGTTTTAACCTCTTCAGCACCACAGGACTCTGAGGGTGGGGGCACCCTCAGGGCACTATAGTGTCATGAAAACCGCTTTGTTTTCCTGACACTATAGTTATCCTTTAAGAAGCCTTGTTATCTTGCTCAGTTACTAGTCGCACCTGCCAGAACAGCAGGTCCAAACCAAATTTAAATGCAACTGATCTCTTAGAGGTGATTTTGCCAAGAATGTATTACTTTAAAGGAACACTATAGGGTCATGAATACAAACATTTATTCCTGACCCTATAGTGCAAACACCACCATTAAGGTGCCCCCCACCTTCCTAAATGAAACGAAATGAAAAGATGAGATGGAGTTCCTTGGCAGTGATGAGTAGTCAAACAAATGGCAGAGCTTTGCCATCAACCTTTGCTCAATCGCACAAGCGACATCTGTGGGATTAAGGTATCGATTTATGGTTGCTCTCGTGGCACCATCCATAGATTAAGTGTTGTACTGCTGCACAGGTGTGAAAGTACAGCACTGACGCAGCTCAAGAAAACCTGCAAGACAAAGATGGCAGCAGCACAAGTGGAACCGAATGCACATGCGTGGAGAGCACCGCGCGGATTAGGCCTTCTTTATATCACTGATTCAATGCTTTCCTATGGACATCCTCATGCAAAGTGTGAGAACATCCAGCTGTGTTACTACCATGTAAAACAGTAGTAAGCGCCTATACTGGCTGTCTGGTAGAAAGCCACTAGAGCAGGGATAGGCAAACTTCAGCATCCCAGATCTTATGCACTAAATCTCCCATAATGCTGGCAAAGCATCATGGGATGTGTAGTCCAAAACATCTGGAGTGCCGAAGGTTGCCTATGCCTGCACTAAAGGCTGGCTAATCCTGCAATACTAACATTGTAGTTTCTCTGCAACATTTTAGATTGCATAGTGAAAGGGGACAGTGCACTCAAACCATTTCTGTCTGGCTGCCTACACTGTCCATGTAACTTCCCATGAACTTTGCAGCCAATGGACCCACACCAAATCTAACCTTTGGGTATGTTTGCAGCATATGCAAAGAGTGACAGATCTTTAACTTACCTTACCTCCCCAGCCGCTTGCTTCTCCTCCCACTACATCACCAGGTATACATCGCGTCTTCGTCTTATACAATCAAATGCTCCTCAGACCGTCACCAGACAAGTTTCCTTCGATAAACGCCTATATCAATCATATGGTCTCAGAGAGACACCATCTGACTGGTGAAGGTTTACTAGGCATGCACACGAGCCTCCCAATGCTTTTCTATGGTGAAGCACTATATTGGCGGAGATCTCTTTCAACGTCAGCCAAAGACCAAAGAGGAAGGACAGCAACACAGACAGACGTCATGATGGAGAAAAGGTAACTAAATTAGAGATTACCCAATATTTTGTCCCAAAGTCAAAAGCAAGTCAGTCATCAATTAGGCCAATTGCCGATAGCAAGCGCCAATATTCTGTACATTTAAAGTTTTGAAAAAGCATCAAACATTCTACAAAAAAACTGAACGTACTGACCACAATCACACAGCTATCACTAAGGTAGAAGTGTATGCTGGGATCAGTGAGATCCAAGCATGCACAGTGCTATTTCTGATAGGAGTGTGATTGCCATGAACTCTCAGTAAGCTCAGTATATTACTGTCTCACCTCCCTGTCTTCAGGTAAACTCTACATGCAGGTGCTCATGGTGAGGGATGACGTGAGATCATGATGTAGCTCCTATTGACTAGCGGCTGGAGTTTACAGATGTGGAAGATAGCATGCGGTGACTGGGAGAAGCAAGTTATCGGTACCAACAGTAAACAAAGTAATAATTTTCAAAAATATGTTGATAATCTGCTCTAATAAAAATTGCCAGAACAGATCAGTCTATCCCGAACATAATTTTTTTTATTAAAGTTTAAAAAAAAAAAAAAATTTAAATAGGAATTTGTTTAAATGCTATGGGTTGGGGAGATAGGCCTAAACAGCTATCCAGGCACTATAGAATTTGGAATACAGATGTATTCCCAACGCTATAGTGTTCCTTTAAAAAAGGAAAGCTTTTTTTAATTTAGGAGACCCCTGACTCTAAATAGTGAGGAAAATATAGCATTAGGAATACACGTTTGTATATTTAAATCTAGTGTCCCTTTAAGGTTCCCTTCCTGCAATAGATTATATCAATGCCATGCCTACTTAGGTGAAATTAATTGGCTGTGAAAACTAGCTTACGCTCTCCACCAATTGGCGCAATCCAAACAGGACCATACCGGATGTCCTGAATGCTTTAGTGGTCTGGGATTATACAACCCTACATTTTATTAAAATGTATTTTTTAACAGAATGTGTGATTGCTTCAGTTTATATTTTTTTTGTGGTTCTGCTATATAAAATTAAGCTAGTCATTAAGATATAAACTTAAAGTCACGAGACCAGAAGTAAAATATTAGTTGTACATTTTTATAGAGGTTTGACATAATGTGTAAAAATGAATTCCACCATATGCTGCTCAAAATTACATAACGGCATCTTAGCTCTAGTAACCCATTGCAAGCATTGCCGACATTCTGTCAGTGTCACACATATGTACCCGAACATAAGCTTTGTAAGAATACAGCAGACTTCCAGCCTTATAGTTTTCCATATTTCCATTTTAAAACACCACATTTGACCTGGGGTAAGAGAAAGATGTTACACAACTCACCCTATGACCTCGTCACTATAGTTCCTAGATTTCCAGGGGATCCCATTATATGAGCCACCAGCAACATTACTCCCAGCTGGATCTTGTAGCAAGCTGTAATTGAGTCCAAATGTGCTGGCCTTGTTGTCTCTTTTCCTCTTGTTTCGGTTATGATCCTGACCCTTCCTCCAACCCCCAGGACTGTGGCTCAGCAGTTGGTTGTTGTTGTTATTGGTGGTCTCCAGGGGTAGAAAGTCTCCTTGTTCACGCAGTGGCTGAGTGGCGGTGATGGAGAACGCCTGAGCTGGCCCATTGTCCCGATACATGGTGGCCTCGCACCCTGAGGAGCTATTGGACGATGATCCGCTGTGTGCAGGAGAAGCAGGGCTGTTCTGGTTGAAGTACAGGTTCCTCAGGCCTTGCGTGGTCTCCCAGATCTGCATCCACAGGCTGTTCGAGGGGCCAAGCTGCTCTGGCTGGAACCAGGCGATCCGAGGATCCATCAAATGGAGCCTAGGCCCCTTGTCCTACCTCCCCCTGGGCTGCCCAAAGTGCAGCTGCCTGTTATTACCTCTGCAATACTAATGAACCCAACCTTGCCCCAATGCCACTAACACTTTTTGATTTCAAACCCCAAACTCGCTCCAAATCCCCAACACCCCAAATATACACTCCCTTACTACACAGGTGGTGTACCCTAGGAATTGTTTGTGGGTGGCCCCCTTCTTTACTGCCTTTGCTTTAAACTACCTTCAAGCAACCTTTAAAAGCAGATACCTAGTTACCTCTAGTGAATAAATAACCTCCCTTTATATTCCACTCCCAATTAAACGTCCCTTCTACCCCTCCCACACCCCTCTCTTCCCTTAACCCGATACCAACTCTCATTCACTGTGTGACTGCCTCCTGCTCAGTATACAGCCCCTTTAAATATGGATTAAAACAGATAGGACAGGCGACTGATCCCCATCCAAAACTCTGGCGACAGTTAACGCTGGCCCCCCAGGGAGTTACGGCCCGGCAACGTGTGGGGGTCCCATGCCCGCTTGATGAGATCTGTCCCCTGTCACACCGGCCACAGTAATGGCGGTTCCTCCCTCTTCACTCCTAGTGCGCATGCGCCACCCTCATTCGCAGGCCCGCCCACAAAATGGGCGTCACGTTAGTTAGCGATTGAGCTTACGTTGGACGTGAAAGAGACGGAAAGCGTGAAAGACGGCGACGTAAGCTGCTAACCAATAGGGTGGCGCAAACCAAGCCATGGGTGAGGGGGGGGGAGGAGATCGTGACGTCAGTGAGGGCAAACACAGATTGAAAGCATTTGTTAACAGCAATAAAAAAAAAAAAAATACACAATATACTTGGGGTAGAGGTCATTGGGCTGTCCTTACAGACAAAGATCAATAAAGTTTTAAGTTAAAGTAAATTTGATATTAAAAAGGCACAAAATGGATACCTACAGAGTTATTCACTAAAAAGTGTGAATTGACAGAAGTTCAGGTTGAATTTGAAAAATTGAAGACAAGATAGATAAAGTGGACACATGTATCAAGTCAGAAATGTCTCCAGGGTAGCTTTAAAATTTAGTTTGAAATTCATTTTGAAATCCTGACAAGTTCACACGTCAATGAATAGCTCTGGTAGCGGACTTGGAGATTTTTTGCTAAGCAGCTAATTTGGCCTAAAAAGTGTAATTCACTTCGGAGTTTAGGCAGTCAACTCCAATTTGAATTCAAAATAGAAAACATATTCGGACAAAATAGCCCAAATTAGAACTGAGGTTTTTTATTTTTTTACTTTATTTTTGCCGGAATGTTGCCGAGTGGATTTTAATTTAGCAAATAACTTTCAATCTGGAAGTTAAATGAACCTAGACATACAAACAATCAAAAGATAAAAAAAAAAACTTTTAATTACCGAATGTGCTTCTTCTTCCTGGGTAATGGAGTCCAAAAGATCTCGAATGGCATCTTAAAATTATGAAGGGGTAATGGCTTGATATTGTGTTTAGCAGAATCACTTTTATTCTTAGACAGATATCACATCACCAGGTTAAAGGGGAAAAATGTGAAAAGTGCTGGTTAGCACTATATAAAATATATATATGTTGCCGAAGGAAAATCACTTAATCAATAGAGGAGAGTTCCCAAATGAGCCGCCATAATTAGTTAATTGGTTTCTTTCTTGCAATCTATGTCTGCAACATACTACAGCACAGCACTTTTCATGTGCTGCTCATTACCCTGTAGAAAATCTATGATTCCTAGAATACATTGTCAGTCTTGAACGTTTATTTGGTACAAGTGTTTTAACCCCTTAAGGACACATGACATGTCATGATTCCCTTTTATTCCAGAAGTTTGGTCTTTAAGGGGTTAAAGGCCAACGGTCATCACGTTTTCACTTCTCGTTTTCTAAAAGTTTACTATATTTAATGAAAGATTATTTTTTTAATATATATTGGGGTTTTTTTTGTTTTGTTTTTTAGAAAGCATCTATTTTTTTTATCTAGCTGAGAAGCCATGTTGGGTCAGATTCTACTATTTTCTGATCAACTGATGCTCCACCTAGCCTGCTTAAAGGGACTCTGTAGGTAACCAGACCACTTCAGCTCATTGCAGTGGTCTGGGTGCAAACTCCAATCACCCTTAACCCTGAGCATGTAATTATTGCAGTTTTTATAAACTGCAATAATTACCTGCCAGGGTTAACTCCTCCTCTAGTGGCTGGCTACCATATGCTAAATGGTTATTCTGCTCAATCTAGAAATTCTTTGTCTCCACGGCACTATTTTTTTTTACCCGCTTTAAGCTTACTAATTTTAATAGCAAGGATTATCCTATATAGCATAACTCTACATTTACCTCTAAATCTAGGGGTGTTTCCACCATTGATCAAAAATTATTAGTATTTGAACTTCTCTAAAAGGTGTCTGATAGCCAAGGGAGATACCTCATTCTGACTTCTGATCAACAAATACAATAGTGAATGTTTATGCCTCCAATATCAATCAGGTATTTCACGTGTTTCGATCAAATTGACAAGTAAATACCTTGTGGATACTCTGGACATATGTACAATTGTACTACTGTATTTGATGCTGAGCACCAAATTCATCTTGTTATCAAGCTTGACTAAACTACTTTTTTAATGTATATATCATTTCCAGGTTTTTACTTATCTACTTGTTTTTTTACTTTCTACATAGGAATGATTTTTCAGCTCCTGGTTATCCTTCCCCCTTGGTCAAAAACTGGTCTTGCAAGTATTAAACTATGGCCAGGTCCCTTCATTTGGGAAATTAATTCTGGAGAGAGGCATGGGATGTTTGAAATTTACAATCCTGTTTGTTTCTCTGGATTGATACTCACATTGTATCTATCTGAAGCTCCATTGGGACAACTGACCGGTGTACTCTTCCCCTCCCCCTCTCCTTTCCCTATCTCCTACTGTTTATTATATGAATGTTATTTCTGTTAAATATTCTCTCAAAATGTACTTCTGTATCCGTACAATGAGTAGCATATCATTCCAGAATGTAATTTCTTTAGAACACTGTATAACTCACTCTTTTTGTTTTCAGCTCTGTGTATCATATGTTGTATATTCTTTCTTAAATACGATATCCAGGTACATTTGTGCATGTGTATCAAGACATTTGGGGTGCAGAGTGCCGACTGCCGAGGAGGTGAGTATCAGACATAGCACAACTCAGCTATACTGGTGCAACGCCAGCAACATCAGGACCTACAGGGGCTGCAAGCCCAACCTCCCCGAAATAAGCTGAAATAAGTTGACTAGTAATAAGGTGAATCCGAACATGGCTGAGAAGCCCGGGTCGATGCAAAATTCAATCAGCCAGGTGCAAGAACCATCAGGCCTGGTCAAGCAGTGACCTTATTCTATTCCATCCCAAGAAGCCAAATTACCATAGGGATACTTGGAGTCGCAGTTAGGCATATTTGCAGCTCTAGCCTGATGCTCCTGAGACCTCCACCTTGGCCCCAATGCCAAAAGATTACCACACTGTAGCGAGCCCATGATCTACCCCGGGGGGGACATTGGGTGGCCTGAGATTGAGTCTCCTGTGGAACTAATCACACTCCACTGGTGTCATATGCAATACATAGTATTATTTGCTTTTATTCTCTTTTATTTTAATTAACTAGGCATGCTTCGTTGATTTGGGTGTGGGCATATCTTTGATAATTTGGCGTTCACAGTCTAATCGGTGGCCTAGTCTAATCATAGTTTTTTTTTTATAATAGAGCTGGGGCACTTATCTTACAGCGGCAGGCAACCTTCGGCACTCCAGATGTTGTGGACTACATCTCCCATAATGCTCTTACACACATAATGCTGGTAAAGCATCATGGGAGGTGTAGTCCAAAACATCTGCAGTGCTGAAGGTTGCCTATGCCTGTTTTATAACATTACCTTGTCATAGTTACTTTGCGTAAATAAGCATATTTTATGAACTATTTCCTTGTTATTTATCTTCACATCCAGATTTTCTAGCTTGCATGCTAACCTAGTACCTACTTATCGCTTTAGACATATGACGTATGCCTGTCTTTATTACAGTAATTTGTGCAGTTTTTTAGACATGTAATATTGGATACTTCTCCTGTCACTAAGCAATGTCATGATCACTTATATATTGTTCTTTTACTGCACAACAAAAATAAAGAATTAAAAAAATTAAAAAATATTTGCCTTGACAGCCTTAAATTTTGACAAATTGTGCCGCAGTGGAACAGTTTAACATAGCTTAATATAACACCTGCACCTTAACCGTCCAATAGGAGAACACTGGCAGGCACAAATAAAAGGCCATCTATTGCACACAAAGCTTGCAGATCTATGTGGGTGGTCCTGCTCACCTGGGTTTCTGAGATGAGACAGCTGCAGTTGCAATGTGTGGCACTATATATTCCTGCATCCTCTATCAAAATTTCCTGCGCTGATCATAGATTCTGTTTCTCGATTAGCATGTGCCTTGAACACTGTCTGATCTCATTCCCTGGCCATTTACAAATGCATCCAGCACAACATACATGTTTGTCATAGTCTGGTAGCTTAGTATGCATTAGGTACTGCAATCTCCCAGGAAATAACTCAGTAGGCTAATCAAGGCCTGAAAAATATTGCATTCTTGTCTAACTATCTCAAACACAAACCAACGTGGCTTCCTTGCTCCTATAGTAGTCTACCTACAGACTTCTCAACATATCTCCTCAGGTTTCCAATTTCCAGAAGATTGGTGCTGAGAGACTGCAACACACATTCCCTTTATGTTAGGACCTGTAGGGGTGTTCATATGTCCAGCACAGTTGAACGGATCTGTGCATTCATGCTCCTGTCATGTGCGCTAGTTTCCTTCTCGATGGTGTTCAATAAATGCTGGTGAAGATGTGAAAGAAGCAACATTCAGATTTTAATTTCTGTCCAATACGCTGTATGTATTCAGAAAGTCTTGGCATTGAGGTAATCACACTGCACTAACTTGCAACTGGTCGTTACATTTTCAAGTTACGAGAAACAATAAAACAAAAAAATCCCCATACACTGAAAACCAAAAATATCATGTGTTCCTTTGACCACTGTACAGAAAAAAATATCATGTGTTCCTTTGACTACAATGCAGAAAATATTGGTACAATATGATTAGCTGTAACAGTTTAATCATTTTAGGCCTTTAATGATGAAAATTCCATGCATATAAGATAACTAAGACTACTGTCCCTTCAATATTGCATGCAGGGGTGTTGCTAGTGTGGCACTGACAGGGCCTGAACTACTTAAAGAGAAAGAAACCCTACAGCTATGTAATTTGGAACAGTGACACTTTAAAGGGACACTATGGTAACTACAGCCTAATTTGGTAGTTTTGGTGTCTATAGCTTGTCCCCGCAGTCTAAGCCCTGTAAACACTACTTGCTGCCTAGGACCCCTCTAGTGTTAGTCATTCAGATGGCCACTAGAGGTGCTACTTAGTTCCGTGCTGCACTGTGCAGCACTGGCATACAATGTCTCCACGCCCTGCATGGAGACGCTGATGATCCCCATAGAGATGAAATCATGCAATGCATCTTGATTGGCAGAGTACCGCATTTTGCCGCGCATGCATAGTTACATGGTTGCATAGGATGAAAAGAGACATGTGTCTCTCAAGTTCAGTCTTTCTCACATCTGACCCTATAATGCTAGTCGGATATATCCTTGGATCAAAATGCTATTATCAAACAAATTAAAAAATAACTCTCGGAATATTATGTTTTTGCAAGTATGAATCCAGTTGCTGTTTAAACATCTGTACGTAGTCTGGTAAAACCAGTTGTTCAGATAGAGAATTCCACAGCATTATTGTTCTTACTGTAAAAAAAATAAAAAAATTCTTTGACTTTGACTAAATCTCCTTTCTTCCAGTCTAAACGTATGACCTTATGCATAGACCTGTTTAAAAATAGATTTCAGACGATGGTTTGTATTGGCCCCGAATATATTTATGCTTTCATATCCCGTCTGAGGTGCTTTTTCCCCCTCTAAACTAAAGAGGTTTAATTTTGTTAACCTTTCTTCATAACTAAAACTTTCAATTCCTTTTATTAATTTTGTAGCCCACCACCAAACTTTTTCTAGTTCCATAATATCCTTCTTTACAACAGATGCCAAAAATTGCACAGCGTATTTAAGGTGTGGTCTTACCAGTGATTTATAAAGAGGCAAAATTATATTCTCATCCTGAGAAATATTGCATGACACACACACAGCATCCACACACACACAGCACTCACTCACACACACTGCACCCTCACAAACACACACGCACACATTATCCTCAAAAACACATCCCACTCACAAACACATCAACTACACACACAAACACACACAGCACCCCCACTCACACACAGCACCCCTCACACATACAGCACCCCCACTTATACACACAGCACCCCTCACTACACCCCCTACACACACACTGCACACTGCACCACTCACACACACAGCACCCCTCACTACACCCCCTACACACACACTGCAAACTGCACCACTCACACACACACAATACTTCCAAAAAAAATAATATATATATATATTTACTACAGAACCCCTTACACACATACCTCATCACTAAACACATTACATTCCAGACATACACTAGATCCCATACCCAGCTCAGGATCATCTACACACATACACACTAGATCTCCTATACACACTCTGGGTCCTTCAAACACACACTAGATCCCCTACACACACACACACTGCACCACCTACACACACTACATTTCCGACATACACACTCTGATCCCCTATGTGTACACTAGACTACTTGTAAGCAAAGACATACTACATTCCCTAAAAACACACTCTACAACTCCTACACACACTACATCACTTATACACACACACGCACTATGGCCCGTATGCACACACTCGCTACATCCCCTATACAAACATTATGTCCCTATACAAACACTCTCTACAGCACCTAGACAGACACACATTACATTACACCACAAACACAACACGACTAAACCAGCCTGTTAACACAATACCACACCACAATCACCTCACTCTACACACACGCAATCCCACAAGCAGGCTCCAAACACATGCACAATACTCTTTCCTGGCATTTTTGTCTTCTGGTATCCCATTTATGGAGACACCAGAGACAAATTTCAAGCAAACACAGTGCAAGCATGTTATTACATAAAAAGATAGAATGTGATGGCAGCCCAGCCAAAGGCGTCCCTCGCACACATCTGGTGGCACTGTCCGCTCACGCAAAAGTACTGGACTAACATTGTCAAAATGGTCAACACTGTGACAGGTACCCAACTACCGCATACCACACACACTCTGCTGTTCCTGATCCTACCCACCTCAATCCCCAAAACTCAGAAAGCCCTCTTGACACATCTCCTTACTGCAGCCAATCTGCTCATCCCTGTAAAATGGAAAAATCCTGAAGTCCCCACAATCAGAGGGGACTAAAGTGGACTCAATCAAAACCATGGAAGAGATCCACGCTTCCGTCTCCCACAGATACACACTTTTCAGAGAAACATGGGATCCCTGGGTGAGATTCATAGCCAAGGACTCAGCTTGAATACCTGTAGTTCACACCCTCTCATACGGAGATTCCATACCGAAAGGGCCTTCTGCACCACGAGAAAGCGACAAGACACATCTACCGCACACAAACACTTGCAATGACCAGACTGAGCGGCCTACACTACTACACAGGCCACTGGATACTCTTCAACTCAGCTGCCTGCTATATATACTGGCACAGGTCTACCACCTCAGTTGGCAATCACTGGTCTAGATATGACACATTCGCAAACATGTGGATAGGGGAGGACAACTCACAACACTAGACCACACAGTAACACTATACTACACAAAAACCACAGCGATGGTCAGGATCACTCTCCCCGAGTTAACGACAGGTCCAGGTAAAGGACAATGTCCAGTCTCAGTCTAGACCTCAGTGTTAGTCTCAGTTTGTCGTTTCAGTTTCAAGTGCAATGATAAATGTATGCTTCCTGCAAAGCTTTACCTATTTTATACTGTATATACTCCAAACTGTATCTATTCAAAAATATATCTTATTAACAAGATGTCAGTTGTCACCCTGGATGTAACTGTACACATCCCCCCACCCCCCCTTTTCTTTTTCTCTTTTGTACCCTTTCAATATGACTGTGATTATTTTTGAAAACCCAATAAAAGATTTTAATAAATAAATAAATAAAGGAAAAAACCTACGTTCAGACCTCGGGTTTCGGGTATAAAGCTCTTCAATCCAAATGTAGTCAAGTTGTAACAATATCACTTTTTTGTATTAATATGTTTTTGTTATTAAGACATTCTGCAAAAAGGATTGCATCACATATCTCAAATCTGCTAAATGAGAAATCATAAAAAATAAAATAAGTACAACAGAAAAAAAAAGGAATGTGACGGCAGATAAGAACCATTCGGCCCATCTAGTCTGCCCAGTTTTCTAAATACTTTCATTAGTCCCTGACCTTGATGATGAACAGTTGATGATCTACTGTAGCGGAGCTGAAATAATAAAACCAATATCTCCACTTGTGTTCTGTAAAGCATGAAAGAAAGCGTTGTTCAGCAGAAGAATCCAAATCCCCCAGTAACTGGCCGATACACAGTTCTGGGAGTCAACTGTTTAATGGGAGCCACACACGGCCTTTGATGTGTGTCCCCATGTGTGACGAGACCAATCTCGCCACTGTGCATTGCAGGAGCCTGGTTGCCCACCTGCTGCCTTTAGACTATGGCCCCATGTTGAAACGCTTGATTTTCCCCTGCGAAGACATGAAAGCCGGGTCATTTGGTGCTTGCCCTGTTTGAGCAGTGATACCCCAGATAGCAATGCCATTGAGCCCATTCGTATAATGAAAGACTATGGGAAAGACTTTGGCTCCATGGCAATTGAACTGTATGTGTGTGCTTTGAGCGCCATTCAGTAATAATGTGCGCTCAGATCTGAGCTATCTGGGGATATGTTGAATGTACCTGTTTTGTGCAATGGCTGCACAGTTATATGTTTTTATGTGTTTTATTGTCTTTTGCTGCCATGTGTTCAGTGGAGTTTTGCCTCTGTCCTTGGAGATAATTGGATTACTTCCCAATTATCTCCAGGATAGAAGACTCTGTGGAACTGGTTTTGGGCAGAAAAGCCATGCTTCCTTTGGTCACAAAGGACTACGATATATCTTTTGAACCACTGGACCAATTTGGATGATTTTGACATATGTTTGTATTTGGAGTATGCGGATTCTGAAAATGTAAGTTGGTCCAGTTTGTGAATGTGATGCATACTTTTCAAGTTATGAATAATGTGGAAAAATTGTATTTCTCTGCTGGTGATAATTACATTACCCATTGTGTAAGGTAATTGTATCACAGACAGAGGGGAGGATTTTGTGTGAGAGTGTCTGAGTGTATTGTATGTGCTTATTGGTTGTGTTCCAAAACCCTGTGGGTGGTACTAATGTGTATATAAGAACAATAAACCCACAGCTCTGTCTGTTCACTGCTTGACCCTCAAAACAGAGCCTTGTCTCGTTCTTGGGAGGATTTATTGTATGCTGTTCCAGTTTGACTGCTAGTAGTGTAAACCTATTCGTATGGTTTTTCCTATTCGGCTGTTTACGGCATTCATATGGTTTCCTGTTCGGCGGATTGGTGTTCTGCAGTAGCTGTGCCTGTGTCTCTGGAAGGGAAGATCTACTAAACAGATTTTAACCCCCTTTTATGCCTGGGGTGCCGTTACAATTGGTGGCAAGCGACGGGATCATTTCCACAGCCCAGAAGGACAGCTACAAGACAACACCAGTTCCTGGATTACAAATTGAGGGCAAAGCTAGTACCCGTACAGCGACCCTATCTACAAAAGAAGCAACTGCAGCAGAGCAAGCATGGCGCCTGGCTACACTCAGGAGCAGTTTGACAGAGAGGTTAATGCGATGCTGTCGGTCTATGGACCCAACCCCTCGGAGAGATCTGTGTAGCACGTCAAGAGAATAATAGGAGAGTACCTGCAATTCCTAGCAGAGTTGGCCGGGGGGAGAGACCCCAGCGGCCGAGCGAGTCCCAGGGACCTGAAGGTGCCGTCCTTCCTCCCCAGCGGCAGTGTGAATCCCAGGGAGCTGAAGGTGCCGTCCTTCCTCCCCAGCGGCAGTGTGAGTCCCAGGGAGCTGAAGGTGCTGTCCTTCCTCCCCAGCGGCAGTGTGAACCCCAGGGAGCTGAAGGTGTCGTCCTTCCTCCCCAGCGGCAGGGTGTCCTACAGGGAGCAGAGACCATCGGTCTCGCACCCCAGCAGCAGGACAAAATATTGAAAGGGGAGACAGTCGGTCCCCCTTTCCACCAGCAGAGAGAGTGTCAAGGAGAGGAGCCTGCTACCCCTTCTCCCCCGCGGCTGGAAGGGTATATGGGAGAGGAGACGGCTACCCCCTCTCCCCAGCTGCAGCTTGACATACCCAGGGGAGACAGTAAGCCCCACAACCGTGCAGATGGGACCGTGGTCTCTGCACTTACAACACAGGGAGTAGGGACGGTCCGTCCTGCCCCCCAGCGACCAGGCTGTTTAGCCAAAGGGGAGACAGTCGGTCTCCCCCTCCAGCAACCAGGCTCCAACCAGACTACTTCCACGGTAGCGCTGGCACCAGGGCAGAGTGCCGCTGGTCTCTGCCCACTCAGCAACCCACCAAGGCAGCCTACCAGTCCCCCAAGTTTCTCCTCTATCCAGGTGTAGTAACCATTTATTGTGGGTGGGCTTATTTTTGAAAACCCAATAAAAGATTTTAAGGTGTTTCTGTTTTGTGGGTGGGTTGCTGGACTAACCAGGGCACTGACCGGCAGGAGGTCAGATACCCTGTTAGTCTGATTCAATCTACCGAACAAACTACCGAACGATGGACCACCTGGGAACTGGAGTGTGCCATCAATTGACCGCCCAGAAGCTGCGGTTAACCGCAGCTTAATTGATGAACGCTGGGTGGCCTTTTTTCGTCTGCCGAACACATGGCAGCGGCCATTTTACCTCCCGAACGGCCAACGGTGTTCAGCGCCCAAACTATGGAACTGAAAACGGACACTTATTGGCGCGAACACGCTGAGCCGCCAGCCTCCGTACCTACTCATTCGGTAGCGGAACCGAATGACTGTTCATTCGGTAATTTAACCGGGTGAACAGCATCACCCCAGATAGCTAAGCCATGGAGCCTGTTCGTGTAACGAAAGACTATGTGAAAGACTTTGACTCCATGGCGATTGAAATGTATGTATGTGATCTGAGCGTCATTCGGTAGTAATGTGCGCTCAGATCTAAGCTATCGGGGGATATGTAGAATGTCTATGTTTTATGTAGTAAATGTAACTGTGTGTAATTTTATGTCTTTTTCTGTATTTTAGTACCATGTGGTTAATGGAGTTTTTGCCTCTGTCCTTGGAGATAATTGGATTACTTCCCAATTATCTCCAGGACAGAGAGGAGGGATTATGATGCATTGTGGGATGGTTGAAATGTGTAAGTCTGTGATTGGTTATTGTACCCTTTGTGTCCCAGTCTCCCATCTGGTCCCCTAGGGGAGTGTCCACCAGGTGGGAGACCTGCATAAAAGCCGGGCAGTTAGCCCCAGTAAACCAGATTCTGCTTGACCCTCAAAACGAAGTGTCGTCTCGTCTTTGGGGGGGATTTACTGTATGCTGTTAGAGACTGATTGCCAGGAGTGTAAGCCGATTGGGGTTTTTTCCTGTTCGTCTGCTAACAGCTATTCGTGTGTCTCCAGTTCGGCTGTTTCCAGTGTTCGTGTGTTTGCAGTTCGGGAGTTGGTGAATTCGTGGGTTTCCAGTTCGGGAGATTGGTGCTTGCAGTAGCTGTCTGTGCAGCTGAGAAAGGGGAATATCGCCTAAACAGTTTTTAACCGCTTGTGGTAAAACGGTCCGTTACACCATGTAAGGAGTCTCATGTAACATATTCCAGGGGCCATATTCCATATTCATTTTCCCCACTGGACCTGAGAGGAAACTGTTATAAAATACATACATAATTACATTAACTCTCAGGTCCAGGACATATACACAGTGGCGTCTCTAGGATTCATTTTTCAGGGGGGCACATGGAGGGCCAGTGACAAAAGTAGGGGGGCACATTTAACCCCGCCCTCACCGCAGTTTGACCCCGCCCCTGTCACATGTTAAGCCACGCCCCCGACACAATGTGTTTTGTTTTTTAAATAATACCTGGTGGAGGAATCATGATTTTCCACCAGGGATTATTAAAAAAACAAACACATTATCCTTGATACAGTGCCATAGTTGCCAACATTTAAAAAAAAATTTCCAAGGACATTTTGCAGCACAGCTATCAATTACTGTCTGGGTATAATATCCCTGGACAGTCAGTGCTCTCTGTATAATACAGGGTTGTGTGTATAATAAATTGGGACTCTCAGTGCTCCCTGTATAGTGCTGCTCTCTGTATAATCCCAAAACAGAGAGCAGCACTATACAGGAAGCACTGACTATCCCGGGATATTTTATACACACAGATCTGTATTATACAGATAGCTGAGCATATACCCCAATCTCTAGACTACTAGTACCTGTCAACAGCAGCTCCCAGAAGCGTGTAACAGGGCTAAAGTGTGCGGCAACTCACACAGATTATTCAGCGGTAAAGTGCACTCGCTGGCAGAGCCAAACTGGGAATCCCTGGGAATCCAAAGCAGCCCTGGAAAAAAAACATATGCCATTCCTACAAGTCAAAATATATATATATGTATATATATATATATATATATATATATTACAGTAAGCACACAAGCTCACTGACATGCGCAAACAGGCTTACTGACAGACAAAACTCTCTGATTCACACACAAGCTTACTACAGACACTCACTTGTATAAACAGAAGGCTCACTACAAAGAAGTTCAGGGACACACACACAAGCTCACTAAGGACAAGCTCACTGACACACACATGCTCACTAAATAGAAGCTCACTGACACACACAAGCAGTACCATTTTAACAGAGTTAAGGACCCCTGGGCAAAGCAATACACTGGGCCCTCCTTCCCACACAACAACCTCACAGGAATTTAATATTGATAGATCTTGAGTCCATATAATACAATAACAGATCATGGAGTCCATACACACACACACAGACTGCTTGAGTCCATATACACACACAGATTAAGTTGAGTCCATACACACACACACACACAGATTGCTGAGTCCATACACACACACAGATCAAGCTGAGTCCATACACACACACACACAGACTCTGCTGAGTCCATACACACACACACACACACACACACTCTGCTGAGTCCATACACAAACAACAGACTGCTGAGTCCATAGACACACACACAGACTGCTGAGTCCATACACACACAGATTCTGCTGAGTCCGTACACACACACAGACTGCTGAGTCCATACGCACACACACAGACTGCTGAGTCCATAAACACACACACACACACACTCTGCTGAGTCCATACACACACACACAGACTCTGCTGAGTCCATACACACACACAGACTCTGTTTTCGTGACACACACAGATTCTGCTGAGTTCGCATAAACATTGTGACTCTAAGGAGTTCATGTATATTGCTGGGTTGTACTTGTTGAGTCTGCATAATACAATAATAGACTTCTGTTGAGTCTATACATACACATACACAGACTGTTGAAAGTTTTATACATACACAGATTGCTGAGTCTATACATATTATATACACACACACACACACAGATTGCTGAGTCTATACACACACACACAGACTGCTGAGTCCATGCACACACACACACACACAGACAGACTGCTGAGTCCATACACACACAAACTGCTGAGTCCATACACACACACACAGACTGCGGAGTCCATACACACACACACAGACTGCTGAGTCCATACACACACACACAGACTGCTGAATCCATACACACAGACTGTTGAGTCCATACACACACACACACACAGACTGCTGAGTCCATGCACACACAGACAGACTGCTGAGTCCATACAGTGTGTGTGTATGGGGATAGTGTATGTGTGTAGAGTGTATGTGTATGGGGGGGGCAGAGTGTGTGTGTGGGGGGGGCAGTGTGTGGGGCAATGTGTCTGTGTAAGGGGGCAGTATGGGGGCAATGTGTGTGTGTACAGACGCATGGGGGCAGTGTGTGTATGGGGGCAGTGTGCATGGGCAGTGTAAAGTGTATGAAGCAGCATGGGGGGCAATGTGTGTGTATGGGGGGCAGTGTGTGTGTATGGGGGGCAGTATGGGGGGCAATGTGTGTCTATGGGGAGCAGTATGGGGGGCAATGTGTGTGTATGGGGGGACTGTATGGGGGGCAGTGTGTGTGTGTGTATGGGGGGCAATGTGTGTGTATAGGGGGGCAAGCGCAAAAAGGAAGCAGTATGGGAGGCAGCGCGTGTGTGTATGGGGGCAGTGTGTGTATGGCAGTGTGGTGTGTATGGGGGCGGCGCGGTGTATGGGCAATGTGTGTGTATGGTGCAGCATGGGGGCAGTGTGTGCATGGGGGGCAGTAAAAGTGTATAAAGCGGTATGGGGCAATGCGTGTATGGTGGCAGTGTGTGTTTATGTGGCAGCATGGGGGGCAGTGTGTGTGTGCATGGGGGGGGGCAATGTGTGTATGGGGCAGTATAAGTAAATGTGTGTGTATGGGGGCAGTGTGTCTTTATGGAGCTGTATGGGGGGCAATGTGTGTGTATGGGGCAGTATGGGGGGAAGTTTGTGTGTATGGGGGGCAGTATGGGGGGCAGTGTGTGTGTATAGTGTGTGAACACCCCCCCCAGCCTACCTGTCAGTAGAGGATGTTGCTGGGGTCAGGCAGCCATCTTCTGCAGCAGCATGAGCTGCTGCTTTACGGCGGGGCGGGGCTTATCGGCGGGAGGCGGGACTTCATTTGGGGGCGGGGCCTGTGCCGGGGAGCCAATCAGTGCTCCCTCCAGCCACAGACCGCCCCCAGCACCTCAGCACTGCATTCCCTCCCTCGGGCTGTAACAGGCTGTCACAGTCCGAGGGAAGCCCATGGCCAGCAAGTTGCTGGCATTTGGGGGGGGCCCAAGGGGGGGCACAGCATGATGTAGGGGGGGCCATGGCCCCCTCTGGCCCCCCCCTAGCGACGCCACTGAAGTCTGATAGTTTCGGCAATTGAAGGAGTCCTGGAGCCCATTGCCAAGTGGCTGGATTCATTGTTCCAAGGTCCACTTGGGGAAGTCTACACTTGCATCAAAGATACCCAAGCACTGATAGCTAAAAACACAGGGATACAATACGGTGAACCCAAACCCATCCTCATCACTATGGATGTACATAGCCTGTACACGGTGATCCCACATGAACCCGGAATTGAAGCTATGCGACAAGTATTAATACGCTCAACTACGTACCATGCTCCCCCCCCCCCTTGAATTCATTCTAGAATTGCTCTGACTCTGTACAACAATTATTTCCGATTCAAAGACAATTGGTATCTATAGATAGCGGGCACATCTATGGGGGCGGCCATGGCACCAATGTATGCTAAGGCATACATGTTTATATATGAGGAGAAATTCATCTTGGAAAAATATGGATGCTATATCCAAAGGTATTATCGCTTCATTGATGACCTGCTGATTATCTGGAACAGCACCATCGATTCAGCGCATGAAATGGTCCATGACTTGAACCATCTTGAAACACCAATCAGGTTCACTGTCAACGTTAGCACGCATCAGGTGCAATATCTGGATTTACAAATCACATTGGAAAACTCAAGTCTCCAGTATTCACTATACACCAAACAAACGGATCGCACCACTCTCCTCCATTATCAGAGTGCTCATCCCAAGTCTCTCAAAAATTCACTTCCCAAAGCACAATTCTTACGGGTCATTCGAAACAATTCTGAAGCTACCACCAGGGAAACACAACTCATTGAGATGAAAGAGAAGTTTTCACAAAGAGGATATGATAACCATGTTCTAAACACCGCATTACAAGAAGCAAGGGTTGCTAACTAAGCCACAATATGATGGGCTAGGCTAATATTTGTATATTCGTGATTTAAATGATTTCCCTGTGAATATTATCTTCTTATTTACATATTTTCATATATTGCATTTTTTATATGTGTTCACCTTGGAATTATTGTGCACAAGTATCACTTTATCACATATGTTTTCAGTTATGGCACTTAGCACTTTACTCACAAACAATGCACTTTATGGCATATGTCACTTTAAAATTTTGTCACTTTACAATTCTTTATGCACTGCAACTTTTAGGGCATCATAGTGCCCAGGTCTAAGTCTCCTTTACTCATGTACTCAGGCCGTTTACACATCCATCCATAAACACACAGCAGGAACTGTGAATAGTAAACCACAGCTCCTTTATTGTGTCCAGAGCACATATACTCAGTTGCCACTACATAGAATACACTCCACGAAGGTGATGGTTATAATCATATCATGCTGCGTTTCCATAGTAACCGCAACGGCATGTACGCGATGACGTCATCACTGGGGGGCAGAGCTTAGTCACGCATGCGCACTGGGAACGCCAGTTTTCAACTCTGAACACCTGGGGTAAGTCTGTCCACTATTTTACATATCATATATAAACACTTTCTTTATTTGCACACATTTATGATCCTGATGAAAGTCCTTGGAGAGGACTGAAACGTTGATCCTGATTTTAAAATGTTATAATAAAAGTAAATTTTTACTTGGAAGACCGTGAGTAGTGCAGCCATCTACTTTCTGATATATATATATAAAATTCTGGATTGCAGGCCTGAGAGCACAAACTAACGGTGCAGTGTCATTTAGATGAAAAGGATTAAATAAAATAGTATTTTACTATTACACCTCATATACCTATCTATCTATCTATCTATCTATCTATCTATCTATCTATCTATATATCTATATAAATCCTTAGGAAAGCATGGTTCTGGAGCTGCAACTCCAACAGCCCCTGTGTATATGTGTGTGTATATATATATATATATATATATATATATATATATATATATACATATCACTGTAGGAGAGGTACGGTTTGGCTGAAATTGCTCAGCCACTTCCTTGTTGTTGCAGAGATATTTACCATGTATGGAGTTACTTCATCACAAGCATCATATGCACATGTTCCTATGGGAAGGGAGAGATTGGTTGAAAATTATTTAGATATTTCCTTGTTCCTAAATGAGCAGCAACAAGAAAATAATGCACAACAGAGTTTTGGCTAGCTAATAATCTTAATTTGTATTCTGAATGTCAGTCAATTCCCCCCTTTAGTAAATAACCCTGATAATGTATTAAAAGGATACTGTAAGCACCAAAACAACTTTTAGTGTATAGATGATGTCCCTAGAGTCTCACTGCTCAATTTTCTGCCACTTAGAAGTTAAATCACTTTGTTTATGCAGCCTTTACACCGTCCCTGCATGTGACTTACATAGCCTTCTAAAATACTTCCTGTAAAGAGTCATCTAATGTTTAAACTTCCTTTATTGCACAGTCTGTTATTTTATAATTTCTTATCTCCTGCACCATTAATAGCCTGCTAGAGCCTGTATGTGGTGAACGTTTAAGTGACAGAACAGGAGCTGAAAACTTCTCAAGAAAACACACTGTGGTGATTAAAAATGAAACTTTTTTTTTATGTAGACTGTGTGAGTCATAGGCAGGGAAAGTGTAACTAGTGCTGCATAAAGTGATTTATCTTCCGAATGATAGTGAATTGAGTGGTGAGACTCAGGGGCATAGCAAGGGGTTGGTGAAACCGGCGCCCGCTAGGGCCGCAGGCCGAGGGGGTGGCAAACATCAAGTGCCAGTGTGACAGATGATTTTTGCACCCCTTGCTTGGCCTGCGCCCCTGGCACCCCCGGTGAAGCGTGCGGCTCCATAAGGGAACCGCAGTACTCACATACACTAGGACGGGGAAGCTCTTCCTCCCATTCTGCGTAGGAGAGTGAGCCGTCAGCGACAGG
The DNA here is from genome assembly GCA_933207985.1 of Pelobates cultripes. Taxonomy (NCBI): domain Eukaryota; kingdom Metazoa; phylum Chordata; class Amphibia; order Anura; family Pelobatidae; genus Pelobates; species Pelobates cultripes. The sequence goes on from OW240923.1 coordinate 42,101,034, forward strand.
CAGCCCCCTTTCCCTGCTCCAACAGGAAAAATGGAAGGGAGGATGGCTGTCAGAGAGACAGGGGAGGGAAACAGAGAGAGTGACAGGGGAGGGGGGAATGGGGGACAGAGAGACAGGGGAGGGGAATGGGGACAGAGAGAAAGGGGAGGAGTGTATGGGGGACAGAGAGACAGGGGAGGGGGGTATGGGGGAAAAGAGTGACATGGGAGGGGACATGGGGAGAGAGGGTGAAATAGGATGGGGACAAGGGGAAGAGAGAGAGGCATGGGGGAGAGAGTGACATGGGAGGGAGGCATGGGGAGAGAGCGTGACATGGAAGGGAACATGGGGGAGAGAGTGACATGTGAAGGGGCATGGGGAGAGAAAGTGACATGGGATGGGGACAAGGGGGGAGTGTGACATGGGAGGGGACATGGGGAGAGAAAGTGACATGGGAGGGGGCATTGGGGGCAGAGAGTGACATGGGATGGGGACAAGGGGGAGGGAGACATGGATGGATGTGGGACATGGGAGGGGGACATGGATAGGAGGCAAGGGACATGTGAGGGAGACTTGGATGAGAGGAGGACATGGGAGCAAGATATGAATGAAATGGGGAAGGACATGGAAGAGGAACAGAGATGGATGAAGGAGGGAACGAGATATGGATGAAGGGTGGAGCGAGATATGGATGGAAGGGGAACAGATAGATGGAAGTGGGGAAAGACATGGAAGGGAAGGAAGAGACATGGAAGGAAGGGGGATAGAAGCGAGCGAAGCTGTGAGTGGAGCAACACTTTACCCTGCCTGGAGACTGTAGAGAGCGAGTGGAGCAGATAGTGCGGCTACAACTAAGGTGTGAAACCTTGCCTACCTGACTGAGACTGCAGTTTGCAGAGGGACTGAGGGAGCGAGCGGACTCTCTGGACAGTGGCATTACTACTGAGACATTAAGTAACCTGAAGTGAAGCTTTTAGATAGATTAAATGTGTAACGGATCGCCTGGCACCCCGACTGGGTACCTCCGTTGAAAGATGCTCCTAGCGCTTCCTGAGGACTCCAAGCACTGCAGCAGACACCACAATCACCAAACCAGAGAAGCGTATACCTTCTCTCAAGCATAAGAATGCTGTAGACAGTTGAATAGGAACCATACGAATAGGTTTACTCTCCTAGCAGTCAAACTGGAACAGCATACCATAAATCCTTCCCCCAATAATGAGACGACACTTCACTTTGAGGGTTAAAACAGGAACCCCCTGTACTGTCACATACAGTCTCTTTTATTCCCAATCCACAAACATAGTACAGCCCACAGGGCGTTACAAAACAACCAATCACATCACAGTTACATCCCACATATTCTCTCCCCTTATCCTGAGAGGAAACTCAATTATACATACAGTTAAAACATACTTTCTACCCAACTTTCATAACTCTAAAACCATACATCACATTCACATAAAATTACATATGCACAATCAATCCATTCAGGGGAACAACATATTCAAAAATGGCACAAATCAGACAAGGGGTTCAAAAGTTAGTAAAAAGTCCTTTGTGACTAAATGAAGCATGGCTTTCTGGCCCAAACCAGTTTCAGAGTCTTCTATCCTGGAGATAAGTAATTCAATTATCTCCCAGGACAGACACAAGACTCCATTAAGCACATGGTTGCAAAAAGACACAAAACACTTTAAAATACATAAAGTCACATTTACACATAACACACAGACATTTCACATATCCCCAGATAGCTGGGATCTGAGTGCACATTATTAGATGAATGGCACTCAGATCACACAAATAAGCCTTTCTGCAGGGGAAATAAACAGTTTAACCTGCAGGGCCATAGTCCAAAGGGAGCAGGCGAGCAACCAGGCTTCTCCAGTTCACAGTGGCGAGGTTGGTTTCGCCACACTTCTCCCCTTTACCAACTAGACTAACAGGGTATCTGACCTCCTGCCGGTCAGTGCCCTGGTTAGTCCAGCAACCCACCCACAAAACAGAAACAGCAGTACAGCCCACCCACAATAACTGGTTACTACACCTGGGTAGAGGAGAACTTTGTCCATGTCCAGGTGCCTCACCACGACTGTGTGGGCAACTGTTAGGCTGCCTTGGTGGGTTGCTGAGTGGGCAGAGACCAGCGGTACTCTGCCCTGATGCCAGTGCTACCACGGAAGTAGCCTGGTGGGAGCCTGGTTGTGGGAGGGAGAGACCGACTGTCTCCCCTCTGGATACACAGCTCTGTGGCTGGGGAACAGGACCGACTGTCCCTATCCCTTGTGCTGTAAGTGCAGAGACTACAGTCCCATCTGCACTGTTGGGGGGTGTAACATCTCCCCTTGCTGGGTTAGGCTGCCGCTGGAGAGAGGGTGTAACAAGCTCCTCTCTCTGAACTGTAAACTGCCGCTGGGGAGAGAGGGGTATCAGGCTCCTCTCCCTGACACTCTCTCTGCTGGTGGAGAGGGGGACCAGCTGTCTCCCCTTTCATTATTTTGTCCTGTGGTTGGGGTGCGAGACTGACGGTCTCTGCTCCCTGCAGGACACTCTGCCGCTGGGGAGGAAGGACGGCACCTTCAGCTCCCTGGGGTACACACTGCCGCTGGGGAGGAAGGACTGCACCTTCAGCTCCCTGGGGTACACACTGCCGCTGGAGAGGAAGGACGGCACCTTCAGCTCCCTGGGGTACACACTGCCGCTGGGGAGGAAGGACGGCACCTTCAGCTCCCTGGGTTACACACTGCCGCTGGGGAGGAAGTACTGTACCTTCAGCTCCCTGGGACACACACTGCCGCTGGGGAGGAAGGACTGCACCTTCAGCTCCCTGGGACTCCTTTTTGGCCAAATCTACTAGAGATTGCAGGTATTCTCCTACTAGTTTCCTGGCGAGCTGCACGGCTCTCTCTGGGGGGTTAGGTCCAAAGGTAGACAGCACCTCATTAACCTCTCTGTCAAACTCCTCCTGAGTGTAGTCATACGCCATGCTTGCTCTGCTGAAGTTAGTTCTTTTGTAGATAGGGTCGCTGTACGGGTACTAGCGTTGCCCTCAATTTGTAAATCCACGAACTGTGTCTCCGAGCTGCTTTACCTCGCACTAGGACGCCATCCCACTGCTGCCACCAATGTAACGGATCACCTGGCACCCCCTGGGTACCTCCATTGAAGGATGCTCCTAGCGCTTCCTGAGGACTCCAAGCACTGCAGCAGACACCACAATCACCGAACCAGAGAAGCGTATACCTTCTCTCAAGCATATGAATGCTGTAGACAGTTGAATAGGAACCATACGAATAGGTTTACTCTCCTAGCAGTCAAACTGGAACAGCATACAATAAATCCTTCCCCAATAATGAGACGACACTTCACTTTGAGGGTTAAAACAGGAACTCCCTGTACTGTCACATACAGTCTCTTTTATTCCCAATCCACAAACATAGTACAGCCCACAGGGCGTTACAAAACAACCAATCACATCACAGTTACATCCCACATATTCCCTCCCCTTATCCTGAGAGGAAACTCAATTATACATACAGTTAAAACATACTTTCTACCCAACTTTCATAACTCCAAAACCATACATCACATTCACATAAAATTACATATTCACAATCAATCCATTCAGGGGAACAACATATTCAAAAATGGCACAAATCAGACAAGGGGTTCAAAAGTTAGTAAAAAGTCCTTTGTGACTAAATGAAGCATGGCTTTCTGGCCCAAACCAGTTTCAGAGTCTTCTATCCTGGAGATAAGTAATTCAATTATCTCCCAGGATAGACACAAGACTCCATTAAGCACATGGTTGCAAAAAGACACAAAACACTTTAAAATACATAAAGTCACATTTACACATAACACACAGACATTTCACATATCCCCAGATAGCTGGGATCTGAGTGCACATTATTAGATGAATGGCACTCAGATCACACAAATAAGCCTTCCTGCAGGGGAAATAAACGGTTTAACCTGCAGGGCCATAGTCCAAAGGGAGCAGGCGAGCAACCAGGCTTCTCCAGTTCACAGTGGCGAGGTTGGTTTCGCCACAAAATGTATGTCCCAAGATTACATATTGCAGGGCTTGACAAATTTGCTTTCAATTTAGGAGCCAGTTAAAAAAGTTAGGAACCAGTTTTTTTCCTCCTAACGACAAAAATACAATTCTTAAAGGAACACTATAGTCACCAGAACCACTACAGCTTAATGCCATGGTTTTCAATGTAAAAAACGCCTTTTCAGAGAAAAGGCAGTGTTTACATTTCTGCCTAGTAACATCTCTAGAGGCTGTCACTCAGATGGTCACTAAAGTGTTGTCTATTTCAGTGCAGCACAATGTGCAGCACCTACATTCAGCGTCTCCACCCTGTGCATGGCGGCACTGCACGTTCCTCATAGAGATGCTTTTAATTGATTTAATGCATCTGTATGAGGAAATGCTGACTGGCAATTGATGATCTCAGTTATGAAGGTGCTGGTAAAAAGATGAGTAAAAGCATCATTCCCATGCGATCGGAGGGGGCTGGTGACCTAAACATACACATTCACTGAGAGTCACCCGGACTGACACACACACTGAGAGATAGTCAGACACACATTCACAGTGACAGAGATAGTCAGACACACACTGACAGACAGTCACACACTGACAAAGACAGTCAGGCACACACTGACAGAGATAGTCAGGCAGAGACAGTCAGACACACACTGACAGAGACAGTCAGACACACACTGACAGTCAGACACACACTGACAGAGACAGTCAGACAGACACACACTGACAGAGACAGTCAGACACACTGACAGAGACAGTCAGACACACACACACTGACAGACATTCAGACACACTCACAGAGTACTATTAATACACTCAAATATATACACACATAAACATTCATACATACACATAGATAAAAACACATAGAGACATACACACGACAGATGCACAGATGTGTATATTTTTTTTTTTTTAAATACATATTTTTTAGTCACCCTCCTGTTTCCTACCTTTTGGGCTCAGGAGGGTGACTTCCCTGGTGTCAAGTGTGATTAGGTAGCAGCAAGTGACAGGTTAGTGGGGCTGGCTGCGGCTGATGGGAGTAGGCAGCCGCTGTTCCAGACTTCCTCCTTTCTCCTCCTCCCCCTGTCTCAGCAGCTCTCTCTGCGAGCCGGGAGGAAGTGAAAGGAACTGCAATAACTGTCACGTATTCATCCGCTTATAAAAATGTGGTTCATGGCATTTACTGTCCACACAGGAAAAGTTGTGCCGAGCAGCAACCAAATCCACAGATGGGTTAATGCTGAGCAGCAATTAAGCAAATGGGATCCTGGTAACTGCCTTTGGGGTCAAAGGCCGGTTACAGCCTATCAGATCTAGAGGATGGGTTATTTAGGCCCAGTTCTCATCCTGCTCAGTGCCCTGTTGTGGTTTCCCTAGTGGTTGTCCGAGAGTGCGTTCCTGATTCAAGTTTCTTCTGGTTTTTGACTTTGACTTTGGCTTTGATTTTGACTGAGGTCACACAGGGGAAAGGACTGGTTGCCGGTGTTCCATCAGGTAGCAGGCTCGAGTATAGGGTTGGGTATGCAGCATGGTGGCGGGAGGCCAGCGGTGAGCAGTATCGGGTATGTGGCATGGGGGCGGGTAGCAGAGTAAAGTATGGGGTCAGGAGGAGGGCGGGGAGCAGAGCCATGTTTATCTGGTATCCTGCCAGGTTAGCTTGCAATTCCCCTGCATGGGGATTGCATGGGGATTGAGACAGAAGAAGGAGGGAGCGGGCTGACCAATCCCAGACGCCAGGACAAAATACTTAGTCGCCATGGCGCCTGTGATTTGTCGAACCCTGATATTGTATGAGAATGAAACATGTAATTTTAGTTTGTTTTGTTCTAGGATTCACCAACTTTCATACAGGTCACAGACAGCACAGATAACCAGTTACATTATTCTATCTACTCATCAGGTTATTGCTAAGATAAACACAGTAACACCATACACAGCCGGCACAAAAATATCAAACATTGACAGCACAAAATGATCACACACATTCTCATCACACAGAGCCAACCCAGTGCTAACACACAGCCCAATATCATCACACACAAACTGTAACCATTTCACTCAGACAGCCCAATATGCAGTCCCCATTGCATCCAGACACCCCAGTTCATCACATGCAGTTCCCACTATACTCAGACGGCCTGAGTTCAACTGTCACAACAAAGGTATTTATTAAAAAAATTATACCAGAAAAGACTCCTTCTTGTAATATTGTTCAAGGCCTGAGTGCCCTGGGGAAGCTGTGTGATGTGGCCTTTAAGAATTTAGCCGTGGTGGGATGCAGATGCGTCACCAAGAGTGTGAGAGGGCACTCTCGCAGCCGATGTAATGTCTTTGTTGCCACTGGAAATCTCGTCCGGAATTTTTTTCCCTCTTGTATGGTACATGCAAGAGTCTGTTTGAAGTCCTGGGGCAAGTCCTGTAAGTGCAATCTAAATGCCGGGTAAGTCCTAGGTGTTGGAGCAAGTTCCATGAGTGCAATCTCAGTGTTGGTGTAAGTCCTGGGTGCTGGGGTGGGTACTGGGACAAGTCCTGTGAGTGCAATCTCAGTGCTTGGGCAAGTCCTGTGAGTGCAATCTCAGTGCTTGGGCAAGTCCTGTGAGTGCAATCTCAGTGCTTGGGCAAGTCCTGTGAGTGCAATCTCAGTGCTTGGGCAAGTCCTGTGAGTGCAATCTGTGTGCTTGGGTAAGTTAATATATGCCCCCACTATATACAAAGGGTTATGACTCACACACTGCCCTGATATATACCCATGCACAGGGCAATTTAAATAACCTTGTGTACATACCGGGGTCTATAAATTGCCCTGTGCATGGGGTATATATAAGGGCAATGTGTGCGGTATCATCTGGTGTAAATACTGGTGATATATATTGCCCTGGGAAGGGGTATATATCAGTCGTATCTATAAATAATAATACACTCTTCAAATGTACTTTTAAAATGCATGGTTACCCTTTTATGATCAAGAATATAGTGTTATAAGATAGGGCTGGTATAATGATGCAATGCTATGGGCCTGCTTTTATTTCCAGGGCTGGTCTTTATCCACAGTCGGGCACTAATATGGTAAAAAAGAGAAAATCCAGCGCACTCCCCGTACCACCAAACAGCAACTTTGGTGCGGACAGATTTTTTTTGTTTAAAAAAACCCCGAAAACTAATCTAGGCAAAAAATTATGGGGGTTTAGTTACATTATATGATCA
>OW240923.1:42108382-42311346 GCA_933207985.1 Pelobates cultripes
GTGTATGGGGGAAGTATGGGGGGCAATGTGTGTGTATGGGGGGCAGTGTGTGTCTATGGAGAGCAGTATGGGGGGCAATGTGTGTGTATGGGGGGGCAGTATGGGGGACAGTGTGTGTGTATGGGGTGGCAGTATGGGGGACAGTGTGTGTGTATGGGGGGGCAGTATGGGGGCAGTGTGTGTGTATGGGAGGCTGTATGGGGGCAGTGTGTGTGTATGGGGGCAATGTGTGTGTGTACACCCCCCCCCCCCAGCCTACCTGTCACCTGTGGGGGTCAGGCAGCCATCTTCAGCAGCAGCAGCATGGGTTGCTGCATAACGGCGGGGGCGGGGCTTACCGGTGGGAGGCGGGGCTTCGTTGGGGGGCGGAGCCTGTGCCTGGGAACCAATCAGTGCTCCCTCCAGCCACAGACAGCCTCCAGCACCTCAGCACTGCATTCCCTCCCCGGCTGTCACAGTCCGAGGGAAGCAGATGGCCAGCTAATTGCCAGCATTTGGGGGGGCACAGCATCATGTAGGGGGGGCCATGGCCCCCTCTGGCCCCCCCCTAGCGACGCCACTGCATATACATCAATAACACCCCAAAAACATACCTTAACAATTAGGTACTCCCTCAAGTCCTATGTCGCCGGATAGCCTGGATCTGAGCGCTTAGCATATCCCGAAAGCATTCAGATTCCACAAATGCAGACGAAACGCCACCAGGGTATAGTTTAGACCAACCGCACACGAGGCGCCTGCCTAAAAGTGTTCGGTCTGAGTGGTCGGTCTCTTTTGGGAGTACGAAACACAATAAAATAACGATTTATATATACGTTATATACGAACTGTTATACATAACAGTTCGTATATAAGCTGGTTATGTGCCCCTCGTACTAAAGTTTGCTCCCACTGAACGCCGCTCTTCTCAGACAAATGGAACCGAACATACGTGGAGGTGGAAGTCTCAGCGGTGTTCACCCCGTCGAGTGTCCGATTATAGTTCCATGATCTTAACGACCAAACACCGCTGTATGTGTTTGCGGCTAAAGATGGCCACCGACACGTGTTCGGCCATACAAACAAAGTTTTGAAGTGTTAATGATGTCAAAAGGGTCAATTGGCAGCACACGACTCCCTTGGGTGGTCCAACTGTTCGGGGGTTTGTTCAGTATACGAATACCACACTTATAATCCGTTCGGTGGACCCCAATTACCGAACCAGCTAAGTCTGCAATCCAAAAGAAGGGCAAATAATCCAAGCAGGTGGCTGGTTCCGCCACATCTACCTTTTGGCCATGATGGCGCTGGAGGGGGTTGTCCCAAGTGTGCATAATTCATTGTTGCACAATAGAATATTGCCATTTAATGTAATTTGTGTAGTGCATTTATGAATTGGCCACTTGGTTGCAAGGTCAAATGACATAAGGGGTAATGTAAATTGAATAGGAATGTGAAAGGGGGCAGATGGTTTCTTGCTAAACAGGGGTTTTGGAGGTAAGAAAAAAAAAAAATCCCAGACGACTAGAATGAGGGACTTCAATTGCTTAAATTGGATTCTGCTCTGGGAATGGTCTCTGTCAAATTATTACATCCCTTTGCAAAGATATTTAACTTACCTTTTTCCTTTATGTCACAGAGTCCAAAGTTGTGGATGGGCTTGCAGAAGAAGAGAGTGGCCAACAGTATCAAAGTAATCAGAGAGGTTGATGAGTGTTAAAGGGACACTCCTGGCACCAATTGACCTTAAATGCATTTGATAGGTTTTGGCCTCATTAACTTGCTGTATTTTTTTTTTTTTTTATAGTTTTTGCATAAAATATTTTTTTTTGCAGAATGTTGCACCATAAGTTTACCTCTTTAGCCATGCCTCCTCACACCAGAAAAAATACTTCCTTATCAAATGTATGCACAGAGCTTAGTCACAGAGAGTACCAAGTGTGACCTAAACAACAAAGCAAATTGCATTAGAAGGAGAGGACATCCAGGGAGACACAAAGTAAGGATACCACTACCAATTGTCGTTTCTCTGACTGTCTGTAGCCAGGTTGTGAATTAAAATTTAGCTCCCATGGAGTTTAGGCAGCCTTTGGCTAAAAGATTATGGCTTGAAAATGTAAGCTGGATTCTGTTGTCTTCGACTTACTTAGCATTCTTTGAGCATATGCAGCAAGCGCCGCACCTGCATCCAATTAAATGCTTTCCTATGAATCAAATAAAAATAATGGGTATAAAAGTCCTTAATAAAAAGTCCTTTGTAGATAGCCAATACGCGTTTCACTCCTTTGTGGAGCTTCCTCAGTCAGCTTGTTCTTTCTTGTATTTTTTTCCTTTACATGTACCCTATACTTTACCATTGAGTGGAATATCATTTGGTAAGCTGTATATGTGTTGGAGCGCTCCACTTATTGGTATAAGTCTTTTTGTTACTTAAACCGCACTTACAACTAGAAAGTCCAGAGAATTTAATTTGCTAGCACTATATTTAACCCTGTAACTTTCCAAGACACCATACAACCTGTACATACAGGTACTGTTTTACTCGGGGCTGCCATCAGAAATTTTGGGGCCCCTGACACAGCTCAAGGTCTGGACCCCCCGGTGCCTGCACCCGAGTCCGCCCACAGGGATGCAGTGTCTGTACTGATTCTGGTGTGTGTATAGTGGATGTAGAATGTGTGTAGTGGATGCAGAGTTCGTGTGTTAAGTGGATGCGGTGTGTGTTTAACGGATGTAGTTTGTATAGTGGATGCAGATTGTACATTTGTGTAATGTATGAGGTGTATATTAGATGCAGAGTGTGTGTTTGTGTAGTGGATGTAGTGTGTGTGTCGTGACTACATAGTGTGTGTTTGTGTAAGTATTTAATGTGTGTATAGTGACTGCAAACTGTGTGTTTGTGTAATGGATGTAGTGTGTGTAGTGACTACAAAGTGTGTGTGTGTGTGTGCTTGTGTAGGTACTGCAGAGTGTGTGTTTGTGTTAGGAAGTAGTGTGTGTAGTGACTGCAGAGTGTGTGTTTGTGTAAGGATGTAGTGTGTGTAGTGACTGCAGAGTGTGTGTGTGTGTGTTTGTGTAGTGACTCCAGAGTGTGTGTTTGTGTAAGGATGTAGTGTGTGTAGTGACTGCAGAGTGTAAGGATGTGACTGCAGAGTGTAAGTTTGTTTAAGGATGTAGTGTGTGTAAATTTTAGTGAATATTGTGCGTTTATGTTATTGTATAGTTTGTATAAATGTTAGTGAATAGTGTGTGTAAATGATGGTGTGTGTAAATGCTAGTGTATAGTGTGTGTAAATGTTAGTGAATAGTGTATGTAAATGTTAGTGTATAGTGTGTGTAAATGTTAGGGAATAGTGTGTGTAAATGTTAGTGTATAGTGTGTGTAAATGTTAGTGAATAGTGTGTGTAAATATTAGTGTATAGCGTGTGTAAATGTTAGTAAATAGTGTGTGTAAATGTTAGTGAATAGTGAGTGTAAATGTATGGGGCTGCAAAATGTGGGGGGAAAGCCTACAGGTTTTTTTCCATCCATTAATTGTATTGTTTTACTCCCTGTATCTCACCTGTGGCCATGGAGGGGGGAGATCACATTGGCTGGAGCCCTGGAGCCGGAGGTCCTGAGGAATGGTGCAGCCCCAGCTACCTGTATCTGGGCAGTATATGTCAAGTGTGCTGGGCCCCCTGCAGAATACAGGTAGCGGGGGGCCCGCAGTGCACACATATATAGCGTTAATCGCTATATATGTGTGCACATAGCTAATGTGGGCAGTGGCGTACACACAACCCATGGGGCACCGGTGCGAAAACTGATCCGTGGGGCCCCCCGCGCGCTTACGCTAGTGCATGCAGATACACGTAAAGGACCACTACAGACACCCAGATCACATCAGCTCATTGAAGTGGTCTGGGTACCAGGTCCCTCTAGTTTTAACCCTGCAGCTCTCATTGACAGCCACTAGAGGAGCTTCCGCGATTCTCACTGTGAAAATCACAGTGAAAAGACGCTGAACGTCCATAGGAAAGCATTGAGTAATGCTTTCCTATGGGCGGTTTGAATGCGTGCGCAGCTCATGCCACGCATGCGCCTTTGGAACTGAGAGGCCATTCACGGCGGGGAGATCCCCAGCGCCAAGGGAGTCCGGCGCTGGAGAAAGGCAAGTGCTTAAGACACACACACACTCTCACTAACAGACGCATACACACTAGCTAACAGACACACACTCACTAACAGACGCACACAAACTAACACACTCAGTAACAGACACACAGTAACACTCACACTAACACACAAATTAACACACACACACACTAACACACTCTAACACTAACATACACACAAGTTTTGTTTTTTTAAATTTAATCCCCCCAGCCTCCTCACCTGTGGGAGCGCTGATGGGATTCCCTGGGGTCCAGTGGTGTCATCCGTCGGGCGGGCGCCCGCGCGAGGGAGCACTCTCCCTGGCTGAGTGCTTCCTCTTCAGCTCCCTCGCGCACCGCGTACTAATGCCGAAGCCGGAATATGACATCATCTTCCGGCTCCGGCATCAGTACGGTGCGCGAGGGAGCTGAATAGGAAGCACTCAGGGGAGAGTGCTCCCTCGCGCCCGCCGGGTGACACCAGGGCCCGCCTCGGGGGGCCCTGAGGTGACCGGCTGCTGGGCCCCCCAGGAGAAGAGGCTGGCCACACTGTGTACATACCGGGTCGCAGGGCTGCCGGGCCCCCTGCGACCCCGGTATGTACGCCACTGAATGTGGGGCCGACGACAACGATGATATCATTGAAAGTGATTTTATTTTTTGCATTTTTCACACACAAACGGCACTTACACTGACCATATAATTGTTGTGATACTTATACTTAAATACACTCATATTTGTGTTTCCTGAGTATAACAGTACTCCTCATGTACAGGTTTATGGTGTTTTCAAACGTTAAAGAGTCAAATACAAGGCTTGTGTTTGAATTTTTTTAAATTAAAATTCACCAGATTGGTTCCGTTGCCTTTAAGACTGTATGGTAGCCCAGGAATGAGAATTACCCCCATGCTGGCTTACCATTGGCAAAAGTAGACAACCCAAGGTATTGCAAATTGGGAATTTCCAGTCTCTTTTAGTAGCCATTTAGTCACAAACACTGGCCAAAATTGGAGTTCAAATTAGTTTTTTGCATTTTTCACACACAAACAAATTTGAATGCTAAACTTGGCCAAGTGGCAACTAGAAAAGACTGGACATATCCCATTTGTAGTACCTTGGGTTGTCTACTTTTGCAAATGGTATGCCATCAAGGGGATGATTTTTATTCCTGGGCTACCATTTGGTCTCAAAGGCAACATAACCAGTCTGGCAAATTTCAATGTGTATAAACTGAAAAATGTAATGTGCTATATTTGATCCTGTAACTTCCCCAAACACCATAAAACCTGTACATAGGGGGTACTGTTTTACACGTGAGACATCGCTGAATACAAATATGTGTACTTTATTGCAGTAAAAGCAAACAGTATTATGACATTCACAGTTAAAATGTCATGCAGAACTAAAAAAAAAAAAAAAAAAAATAATCTTAATTTCTCACATTTTTATATTTTATTCATATTAAATAATGCTTCATAGCTAAATATTTGATGTTAAATGAAAGCCCTACTTCTCCTCAATAAAATGATATATAATAAGTCTGGGTGCACTTAATATGAAATAGGTGAATTACAGTTGAACAGACATATAGTCAAATTCAAACTTTTTTTTACGTTTTATTTTGATCAAAACGTGTACATCTGGCTCAGTCTTTAACCCTTTAAGGACACAGCTTCAGAAGCTTGTCTTACGCTTAAGGACATAAGCCATTTTTGCATATTTTGCTGTTTTGCAATTTACATCTCATTTATTGGACCAACACATATTATATATCATTTTTTTAGAGGCAAACAGGGCTTTAATTGATGTCACATATACATAGATACATTCTCATTAATTATAAAAAAAAATGCCAAATAAAATTGAAAAAAATCCTTTTTTTTTCACAGTTTTGGCAATAATAGCATGTGCATATGTCCAGCTTAGAAAAAGTAGTTCAAAATAAATTCATTTATGTGCCTTGATTTTTAGAGTACATCATATGTATAGGATTTCAGCTTATTTTGAAAATTGTGTTTTTTCTTTATTTTGGCATATACATATATAAGAAGGTTTCAAACTGGATGGCTGCCCACTTCCTTAAAATCAACTTGACCAAAACTGAAATTCTGGTCTTTACTCCCTCAAATGTTGCTACTCCGGTGCCTGTCTCCCTTCAAGTCAACGGTGAACTTATGTTCAGTCTATCGCCAAATCCTGCCGCTTACATCTCTAAAACATTGCATGCATCCGACCATACTTAACACCAGATGCGACTAAGGTGCTGGTCCATTCCACCCTCCTTTCTCGTCTTGACTACTCTAATCCGCTTCTCAGTGGTCTTATGTGCTCCCAACTTGCGCCGTTACAGTCCATAATGAATGCGGCGGCGAGGCTCATCTTCTTGTCCGCCCGCACCTCAACCTTCTGTGAGTCCCTACATTGGCTTCCTGTAAGATATAGGGCTCAATTTAAAATTCTGGTTCTTGCTTTCAAATCTTTACATAATGCTACTCCCATCTATCTATCCTCCCGAATACACAAATATGTCCCGTCTAGGCCCTTACACTCTGCTGAAGACTTACATCTGTCTTTTGTCCGTAGTCCCACCTCTGATGCTCGCCTTCAAGACATTGCTTTGCTTGATCCTTCTTGCTACACGCTGCCAGCACTGTTGATGTTTCTTTCGATCACAAGTTGGGGATTTTCTCAACTACCTACTCATTCAGTTTCATCTTTCTAATTTCATTGCTGTGCTGTACCGAAATTGTGGGTGCTTCAAAAACCTTGCCAGTCAGGTGTCTCCAGAGCAAGGCATTTTTTTTCCAGATTCTTTACTTTGTGTATTACTATCCAGTTGTGTATAATTATACTTATTCAGTGTTTTGTGGTATTAAAGTGATAAGACCCGATTTTGAAACACTGCAAGTGATATCTTTTTCTTGAATGCAAGTTCTGACTGTCTTTGCCACTATTTTGATACTTTTTAGTCATTTTATACTTTTCATAGTACACTTTATTAATATTAACACTTTTTTGGACACCAGAAAGGTATTTTCTGACTGGTCTCTTACATCACTTTTATTCTGGTGCAGAAAGTGAGCCAGCATACTTGCAGAATATTCAACTTTCTTAGTTAGCGGAATATACTTTTTTTTAAAAAAAATTTTTTTTACATTCTTTATTTTGGAGCAACATGGTAACAGTACAGGTTAAACATTGGCAGCTGACATGTAACAAGCATCATTAAATTATATAAACCCTTATAACGGGTATTTTTTCAAAAATTTTGTAATGGTCAATAGCATAGGGACAGACTTTGTATAGAGGTTTAGTCGGGGTCCTAAGTCAAGTCCGGCTGGGCTCTTAGCATTGGGCTTGCTGGTGGGGCATTGTTTATGCATTCTGCGTTAGGCCACTAGATCGTGTGGGCATGTGTGTCGATTTTTGTGTTGTGGCTATGCTTCTCTGTTTGGGTATGGCACAATTATCTGTTGTATTATACAAAGAAAAATAGAAAATTTTCATACTAGTTTTAAAATGGAACAGGTTTTTGAACTCCCCAAAGGAGACACTTTTGAAAGTGTTCCAATTTCTTTCTTGCATTTATCGTAAAGAATAACTCCTGTCACTAGAACAGAACAGCTCACTGATGGTTATGGTGCCAGTACTGCATTGGCACTGTCTCAGTGTAGTTTGTCATTTTGTCATATTATTTTAACATAGTTTGAGAACAGATACCCGCACTGTGTATGTCCATTTCGTTCTATATAGAAACGCTTTCATTGCCTGCACTATTAAGGAATTCTCAAATTATCGTAATAAATTATGCTAACAGTTCAGTGGTTTTATCTTTGTTTTTAAATGTCCTCAGAACTCAGAGAAAGCAGTAAATTACCCCAAAAAACATTCTTTGACATGCATCTTTTATATTACATTTTATGCTAGGGTTATTGTAGAATAAGGGTTTTAAGGGACAGTACAAAGTTAGGGTAGTGCACATGGTTAAAGTAGCACTATAGGGTCAGGAACACAAACATGTATTCCTGACCCTATAGTGTTAAAACCACCATCGAGCCACCTCGAGTCCCTCATGACTCCCTAAATATAGAAATCTTACTTTTATTCAAATCTGGAGCTGCTGGCTCTGTCCCGGTTTCCTTCAGACCTGCCCACTGCCTGCTGACATCAGCAGAAGTGGTAGCCTAAGTTAATCACAATGCGTCCCCATAGGATTGGCTGAGACTGACAAAGGGCAGATCAGGGGCAGAGCCAGCATGATTCAAACACAACCCTGGCCAATCAGCATCTCCTTATAGAGTTGAATTGAATCAATGCATATCTATGAGGAAAGTTCAGTGTCTGCATGCAGAGGGAGGAGACAATGTTTGGATGCATTTTAGGCAGCCATGACCCAGGAAGGATCTCTAACAACCATCTAAGGAGTGGCCAGTGAAGTTATCACTAGGCTGTTATGTAACCACCACATTTTCTCTGAAAAAACAGTGCTTACAGCAAAAAGCCTGAAGTTAAAGGACCACTCTATGCACCCAGACCACTTCAGCTTAATGAAGTGGTCTGGGTGCCAGGTCCCTCTAGGATTAACCATTTTTTTTTTTTTTTTTATAAACATAGCAGTTTCAGAGAAACTGCTATGTTTATACTGAGGTTAATCCAGCCTCCAGAGCCTCTAGTGGCTGTCTCATTGACAGCCGCTAGAGGCGCTTGCGTGCTTCTCACTGTGAAAAATCACAGTGAGAGCACGGCGTCCATAGGAAAGCATTGTAAATGCTTTCCTATGCAACTGAATCTTGCGCGGCTCCTGCCATGCGCATTCAGCCGACGCCGCGAGCAAGGAGGAGTACAGCTCCCCGCCCGCGCTGGAGAAAGGTAAGTGTTTAACCCCTTCCTCTCTCCAGAGCCCGGCGGGAGGGGGTCCCTGAGGGTGGGGGCACCCTCAGGGCACTATAGTGCCAGGAAAACGAGTATGTTTTCCTGGCACTATAGTGGTCCTTTAATGTTTCTACTCACCAGAACAAATTCAATAAGCTCTAATTGTTCTGGTGACTATAGTGTCCCTTTAAGGTTTAGAGTGACGGTAGTGTTTAAGGGGGTGTCTTTACTGTGAAGGGAGTAGAGTTATTTCAGCAGCTACTCAGGATTGGAACACCCACTGGGCTCAGGCAGATATTTTGGTACCTGAATTGCACTGAGGTGATCGTTGTACCATTCCCAGTTCACTGTGGGGAATAACGCCACAGAATTAGTTACCTTCGTTGGACTACAGTGTTCTAAAACTATGGGAAGCTCATGTACTATATTTCAGCAGTTTGAATTCACTCTACATCATTTAAATTTCCAAATAAAATATTTATTCTTATAAGGTTTGTCAATAAATCTTAAATTCATATTGCATCAACCCCAAAATCTTGATATTGCAAGGACATTCAAAATTGTTAACTACAAATAGCCCGAAATTACAAATACAGTCTTCATTAAGAACCTCACCAAATTTCAGTGGTTTCTGAGTCACTTAAGAGTATAGTTGGTAAAAGCAGCAATTATTATCCCTGCATTTTTAAAGTTTTCTACCTTTTAATAATTTTAACATAAATGGTATCGGTTTCTCCTGATTCCACAAACACTGCTAAGTTCTGGGGTCAAGAAGGAATTTTTTCCTCGTTTGTTGCAAAATTGGAAGCACTTCAGACTGTGTTCTTTGCCTTCTTTTGGATCAACAGCAAAAACAAATGTGAGAGACTTAACTTGATGGACGCATCACTCTTTTCAGAGATGAAACAATGCAAATATAAAACCAAGAGGTTTGATAGGGCAGCTTCCCTTTCAAAAGGTAACACACATAAACCAGGAAGTTCTCAGAGTACTATCCTAGATTCAGATGGGCACTGTTCTGATCTTAAAAAAAAAAAAAAGTCACCTGTAACACAAGTTCATTTAAAAAAAAAAAAAAAAATTTAAAAATATATATTTATATATTTTATACAAATAGTTGTCTTTTTTTGCTGCTCTAGCTCTCCCTATGAAAAATTTATGGGCTTTTAAATTTTTGTTAAACTTTCATACTTTTCAGGGTTTAAACTTTTTCTCTACATTTTCCAAATAAGGTATGAAGCGCCTCAAATTTGTCCTGACGTTGTCCAAGACACACAGTTGGTCCATGCTGTATTTTTCTTTGCCTTCTTTTCGTATCTGTTGGAGACAGGAATAAAGACTGGGTGAACAAACAGAACAGAATATTTAAAATGTACGTCTGTGGAATAAGAGAACTAGGACTAGTCACTTTTCTATTAATACACATGGCAAGATCTTCTACATGCCACCATAAAACTGCAAAGTTTGGAAATATCTAACCGAAAAAACCCAAAACAAAAGCATACATATCACTACAAGTGGAAAATACCTAAAGCTACTGAACAGGTTTCAGATTAGTTTATATATTACAAAAAAGTAAGTGTATCACAGCAAAGTGCTGAAGAAATAACCAGTCTGGAAATAGTGGTCATGGTTACTGTAACTTGAAACAAGTACTGGTCTATTTTTAGTTGGTTTTGGCTTGTTTGTTTTTTCAAATTTCCACAAAGAAGACACATGCAAATGAGTAAGTAGGAGGTTTATTTATATTTTAATGTGACATGTATTCATTAAGCATACCTTTGTTTTGAATAAAGGTTGAATTTTCTTTAAGTTCTGCAGCAATTTGATCTCTACAGCTGCCTTCTCGGCTACTTCACCATCAGCGTACACATCAAAAATAGCATCCAGTGCAGCACCCGACACAACCAGAGAGGAGTCATTGGTAGCAACTCCAAGGAGAAAGTTTCCAATAGACTAAAGGGGGAACCAAAAAACAGGTAGAAATGATCACATAACAGAATTAAGAAAAAGGGGTCTCTATGGATCAGTTTATCTTATGAAGTGTGTGAAAGTGGTACTGAAATATGCACAAAAACAGGAGGCGGCAGGTACTTTGAATAATCCATTCCAGTACTATCACTGTAAACATGCATGTGTGTAAACTTTCAAATTATTATTTGCGGTTTGGGATTACCCCCTTGTTTGTTATGTTTATTATAGAATCTCTCATTAGCTCAAATATTTGCTTAAATTGTTACACATACATTTACACACAAACCATTAAAACCCCTGCCTCAGATTGATTGGGTTGACCTTGGGCTACCACAATAGCTCTGATGTGTTGAGGCGTACTCCACATGACCTCTGAACAAGTCCTGTTTTATCTGGCACCAAAATATTAGCAGCAGATCCATTAAGTCCTTCAAGTTACAAGGAGTGGCTTCCATGGATTGGATTTGTTGTTCTAGCTAGCAAATTCAACAGTTTTGCTCAGTTGGTTGAAGTGGAATTTGGAGGCCGAGTGTGGCAGGGTGCCTTATCTTGCTGAAAGAGGCCACTGCCATCAGGGCACAGGACTTCCATGAAGGGGTATAGTGGTCTGCAACAATCTTAGGTAGGTAGCACATGTCAAAGTAACATCCACATGAATGCCAGGACCCAAGGTTTCCAAGCAGGACATTGTCCAAGGATAGGGGTCATCATGGCCAATCTGCGGCTACGCAGCCCCATACACAGCAAGCTGCATTGCACTGTGTTCTGACACCTTCATATAATTACTTTTTTTTTTTTTGTAATCTGAACTACAGTAGCTCTTCAGTGTGATTGTACCAGAGGGGATAGCATTCGCTCCCCATGTGCATCAATGAGCCATGGGCGCCCATGACCCCGACACCGGTTTAGCAGTTGTCCTTCCATGCACCACTTTTGGTGCGTATTAACCACTGCATACCAGTAACACCCCACAAGAAAAAAAAAACATTTCAAATTTTTTCTCTCATTGTAGAGCTCTGCTTTATTACCTTCAGTATGTCTACTGTACTCTCTGCTTTTGCCAGGACACTTCCTGTGATGCCTATAATACTGACAGCATTCACCCTTGCACTTGTATTGCTGCTTTGGGCACATGCTTCACCGAGACTGATTATCTGCTCTGGGGTCATACACTGCAAAAAAGAAAACACGAGAAAGGACAAAAAGTAAAAATGTAAAGTTAGACGTAAACTGCAAGGAACAGACTGGAATGCAGAAAGAGGAATACAAAAACCATGTATAAGAATGGCAAACAAGTTAAAAATAGCTTGTTATAACATAGAACAGAGAGGTCACAGAGTCTCTCACAATAGTACAGCTATACGCAAGGATGTGTCAGCACAGGTGTATTATTACACCAGGTTTGCCCCAGTTATGCAAACCTCTTTATGGCAGAGTGGGAATCCACGGCCATTTTAGGCGGGCATGACTGGAAGACAAACCTGGTCACATATTTTAGATACATTGACGACTTTTTTTCTTTTTTTTTTAATCTGGGAGGGCACTGAAAACTCTCTTAACTAGTTTTTATGATACTTAAATCTGAATAATAAAGGCATTGTTTTATCTTGGGAATATAGCCACTCATTCATTTTTTAGATTTGGAAATTTGTATCCAAAATAATCAGATAAATACAAAGACTTTTTTTTTTTTTTTTAAATGTGCGCACCAATAATGTTAGAGATATGTCCAGCTGCCACCACAAACCCTGGCTCCATGGAACACTAAAGAGTCAGTTCCTTCGTCTTTGAAGGAACTGCTCTCACACTCAGGATTTTGAGGAACAATCACATACCCTTTAAAAAAATAAATAAAAAAAAAAAAATTTCCCAAAAAAAACAACTACCCCATCAATAATTTAAACCAAACGATAAAAAGTATTAGAGAAAAAAAAAACCAGACCAGATCTTTTAGAGCAGGCTTCCCCAAACTCCGGCCCTCCAGATGTTGCTGAACTACAACTCCCATGATTCTATGAATGAAATAGGCTGAGAATCATGGGAGTTGTAGTTCAGCAACACCTGAAGGGCCAGTATTTGGGGAAGCCTGTTTTAGAGTATAGAGATAACAAAAACACAAAAAATGCCCCACCATTGCCAATTATTTTTGATTTTAATAACAAAAGTAATGTTATGAAAAAGATCATTAATAAACACTGGCATATATTAAAACAGGATGATACTCTAGCTGGAATTATTCCTGACAAACCACGTTATATTTAGAGGAGCACCCAGCTTTAAATATATCCTTACAAAAAATTACACTAAACAAAATTGTACTACTCCTTCCCTATGCTCCTCCTCCTTTCTGACCAAACCTAAAGGTTTTTTAAAATGCAACAAATGTGTAGTCTGGAAACGTACAGACAATACCATTAAATAAAAAAACACTTCTTTTAAGTCAATCACACAGAAAAACCAAACACTCTATAAAAAAAAAAAAAAACAAGAGTCATCAATTGTAACACAAAAAATTTATATTATTTACTGGAATGCCCGTGCGGGCTCCAATATGTCGACATGACCACCAGAAATCTTAAGACCAGACTGGCAGAACACTGCCGGAATATTACAAAAGGTTATGAGAACCATTCAGTATCAAAACATTTTTTAAAACACGGTAAAAATTCTAAAATAGATTTTAGGGAGCAAAGAAATGGAATGGGCATATAATCTAAAGACTCTTGCCCCACAAGGTCTAAATCTAGACTTTGACCTTTGTAATTTTTTTATAATAATATTGATTATAGATTCTACTAGTGTTTTTCTGACATTTCATTTTTATTCATTTTTACTATTTATTAATTTTTACCCATATATTTTAATTTTAAAAACTCAATCATGTGTGTGTGTGCGCGCGCATGTTATTATTCACAAATGTCAAATATTATAATGTCTCATTTAATCCTTTAGCACCAATATTTCATGTTATTCTATTGTTTTTTATACATATCCCTATATCATTGTGCACTACATATATCTTCTTACGTATAAGCCTTTTCTATTTAGATATTGTTCTACAAGTCTATCAAATCTGTTATTGCATAATTTTTTTAATGTATGTGCCTTTGGGTCCTATGTTTATGCTTCGTTTTACGAATTGTGCAGGAGATCAGTCTACTCTCTGCACTTCCTTTGGGTCTTGATCCAGTGACTCGTTTGAGATATGCTTGCCTGTGTTGTCTGTTCTGCCAATTTGACTAGACAGCATATCGGCAAATGTATCTCTTTGTCGCTATCACCACGAGGTTCCGCCCCCGTGGTGACGCAACGATTCTCTCTCTAACGGCTCAGCTCCCTGATCATCACACATGCGTCCCACCTATCAATGACGCATGCGTTCCACCCGAGATTCTCTTTATACTCTATTCTAAAGTCTCGTTTTTATTAAATAATATTAAAGGACCACTATAGTGCCAGGAAAACTAACTCGTTTTCCTGGCACTATAGTTTTAATAGGTAGGGGGGGGACCTATTAAAACTATAGTGCCAGGAAAACGAGTTAGTTTTCCTGGCACTATAGTGGTCCTTTAATATTATTTAATAAAAACGAGACTTTAGAATAGAGTATAAAGAGAATCTCGGGTGGAACGCATGCGTCATTGATAGGTGGGACGCATGTGTGATGATCAGGGAGCTGAGCCGTTAGAGAAAAAATCACAGTGAGAAGCACGGAAGCGCCTCTAGCGGCTGTCAATGAGACAACCACTAGAGGCTGGATTAACCCTAATGTAAACATAGCAGTTTCTCTGAAACTGCTATGTTTACAGCAGACAGGGTTAACCCTAGAGGGACCTGGCACCCAGACAACTTCATTGAGCTGAAGTGGTCTGGATGCCTATAGTGGTCCTTTAAAAATAACCTTCTATAATATACCCTAATAGTTTACTTACTTTTAACCATGTTGCAAAGTTGAATTTTTATTATGTAACTTTCTAATAAGATTATGATGACGTCATTATGGCAGGAATATTCAAATCTCAATGCAATTAATTTATCCTATATAAACTCATTTGTGTCAGGTCTGTTTTTACTAGTTTCTACTTGAAGAAGCCTGTTCAGGCAAAAAGAGTCTAGAAACCTTAGGTTTGTGATAAAGGAATTTTTTGGCTTTATATACACTTTGGTTGCCATATTCCTTTCTTTGACTATATATTTTATTTTAAATATCCTGACCTGACTACATTATTTTTCATCGCTTAAAAGAAGCACAAAGAATCCTTAGGTGGGGATTATACCACCCATACGCTATTTATCGAGCAGTGAGCCTGCTCAATATACTGTGAGTATATTTCATATTTTTATTTTAAAAAGATACAGTGAGCACTATATTTTATTTCTTTTATTCTGGGTTAGACCACTCTGCTGTTGGACTACCGTACTGTCATATACATTTCAATATCGGAAGTACTTCATATATCCTTGAGTGGGGATCATTCCACACCAGAGTTGGATTTTAGCTCTGGATATTGTGAGTAGTTCCTTATTATTATAATCCTAATATTTAAGTGCATCTATATACGGTACCATTGGAGTCTCTTTTTGTTTCTTCCCCACATGTTCCATTGGACTACAAGCCTACACTCGTGACCATCCTTTTTAACTGCCGTTCCACAAGAACTCTCCCTACTGCTGTGGATCCACTATATTGGGCTAGTGTTAAGTTACTTGGACTATATTTTATTATCTACTTATATAAAGTACTTTTTTTAATACCATCCCTTTAAGTAGCCCCCTTTCCTTTTATTTTCTTTGTATTATTACAAATATTGGTATAAAATAAAAAAAAGTACATCCAGCTTGGGTTCATTTATTTGCATTTCGAATTTGAAATTGGCTGTTCCAAATCTATGGAGGGCTGGTCATGGTCCATTGAATAAAAAAAAAATAAAATAATAAAACACTTTGGAACATTTTATATCTATACAAAAAAGTCCTGCGCTCAAACTCCCATCACTCCTGGGCGGCAGCAGCGACCAGAGTACACATCAGCCCCAATACATACAGTAAAAAAAAAAAAAAAGGTTACCTGCACTCTCTCCCAAATCCCTATATATTTAAACAAATTGAGGTTATTTTGTTTCTCCAGTGGCCATGAGAGAGTTTAGTCCACCTGTCACTTCAAGACAAACCTCTCAGGTGTGTCCTACACTAACCTTTCACCTTGCTTCCTTGAGCTTCTGGAAAATATATCTCTAATGTGACAGAGAAGTTTTTTTTTTTATATCCAGCCCTACATACTTATTAACCCTTAATAAGGAATGTATGGGATGGGCGTCAGCATTGTAACATAGCTGTGTGATACAAAAAGTGAATACAAATACAAAAAAATAAATTAAAATAAATTAAAACAACAACTCCTCTGTTCAAGCTCCCATCACTCCTGGGCAGCAGCAATGACCATAGTACACATCAGCCCCAATACATACAGTAAAAACCAAAAGAAAAAAAAAGGTTACCTGTGCTCGCTCCCAAACCACTATGTATATTTAAACAAAGGGATGTTATTTAATTACTCAAAGGCCGCCCGCCCGCCACATCACATTTTATATCTAAGATTCCCACAAGAGATCTCCAAGCGAACAGTCATTATGCATGCAAACAAAATAAACTTGTTTTTTACGTTTTTTTTTCACAAATGAGTTTAAAAGTTTAGTGGCACATTTAAGGATAACCAGGGCTTGATTTAGACACATACCTGTGGTATTCCTTTGGATGCCATAGTCTGAAGTAAGGCACGTACAGCACTACTTGCTGCTTCCAAAAAATCATCCTTTTTTGGAATATCTAAGGAAAAATTTAAAAGAAAACAACATGTTCAGAGCAATTCATCTGGGACAATGATCATTAATTGGGAGACTCTTCTCTCAAACGCAAAAACTTGCAATTAAGTCTTTCTTTTTAGTAAATGTGAAAACAGATGGAACATTTTCGCTATATTCAAATTAACCTCCCTACAGTGCTTTATTGAAGATCCCCACTCATTCTCAAACATCCTGTTCAGAAAGAAGCCAATTTTCCATCAAAGCAATCACTTAGGGGGCTTTGGTTCTGCAGATCTTGCACCACAACACATACACCACAAAAGTCAGCTGAAGCAAATTACCCTGTTTATTAAAACATTCAATCAAAATATCACATATCTGGGGACGTCATTGGCGTTAAAAACAGGGAAGCTATGGGATAGGTCAAACAAAAATGGTTACATTTTCCTCTTTTAAAAGCTTATGAAATAAGGAAATCTTATGCAACATTGTGTTGTTTCTATTGGGAACTGTTACACTAATAATACATAGTCAATGATATGCCACTCACTAGCCATATCATCATTAGTTTTTAAAGGACCACTATAGTGCCAGGAAAACATACTAGTTTTCCTGGCACTATAGTGCCCTGAGGGTGCCCCCACCCTCAGCGTCCCCCTCCCGCCGGGCTCTGGGGAAAGGAAAGGGGTTAAAATCTTACCTTTCTCCAGCGTCGGGCGGGGAGCTCTCCGCCTCTGTTCCTCCTCCTCGTCGGCTAGCTGCGCGCGCATTCAGCCGGTCTCATAGGAAAGCATTTACAATGCTTTCCTATGGACGCTTGCGTGCTCTCACTGATTTTCACAGTGAAAATCACGCAAGCGCCTCTAGTGGCTGTCAATGAGACAGCCACTAGAGGATTTGAGGGCTGGATTAACCCATTTATAAACATAGCAGTTTCTCTCAAACTGCTAGGTTTATTAAAAAAAGGGTTAATCCTAGAGGGACCAGGCACCCCGACCACTTCATTAAGCTGAAGTGGTCTGGGTGCCTAGAGTGGTCCTTTAAACCATTAGTTAGCTGAGGTATAAGGAATATTCAACACCAATTATTAATGAAAAAGGTAGAAGAACAACAGTCTAAAAGGTAAATTTACAAAAGCCGGATTATTTACTAAACTAAGAATTCAAAGTGAATTTGAAATTTAATGCCAGACATTATAAAAACTGAAAGCAAAAATGACTTTGGAGAATTTTGCCAGGTTAGTTTTATTATGCCTTAAAAATCTTTAAACGTGTGTGAATGTTACCCACCTGATTGAGTGAAGACTACCCCAGAGAGGTGCAGAGCCAGCTCTTGTAATGCAGGGGCCCCTCCCAAGTCTTCTATGTCGAGCATAGACAGGATATTGTGCAGGCAGGTCAGTGCTCGGAGCTGCACAGTGTACATCCTGCAAACACAACCAAATAGAATACCTGATCAACCAGCACAGCCTAAAGAATCAAAACAATGACAGGACCTCATATCATGTACACAGAAACTTCCTGGCCAAAAACCATGCCAGAATCCTCTGTTTGTTTTTGTTAAGGCATTTGGAAAAAGGAGAATTTTGAGACAGCCCCTTTCCCAGTCGTAAGGGGGTGGAATTTATACTTCTGCATTATCAACATCAATTCACCTCCAACACTCGCTCAGACGAACATGAGATTTACAGTAAGTTAGTGTAAATTCCATGTCACTCAGGTAGCCTGGAGACCGAGTGGTCTCTGAATTTCAAGGAGACCCCATTTTTGACAAACCACTTACAGACAGTTTGACAAAAATAACGGAGGTACCCATAGACTCTTGGTAACATAAACGCTTGATGGAGCTGTAGTTGCCATGTTCCTTAGAGTGTAAAAGAAAAAAAAGCATGCACAGATAACAGAAATCCTAATGATTTAACTGCTCTATACCTGGACCCAACGTTTCCAAGCAGGACATTGCCAAAGACATAACACTGCCGCATTTGATGGATGACGCCTTATTATATGCCAGCAGAAAGGCAACAGAAAACCATAGCTAGTGTTTTTCTTTTGTGCGTTTAAAATTTAAAAAACAAAAACCACAATTTTAGAAAAGGACACTTAATAGGCACACTACAAAAAAGGTATGTTCTCAAAACAAATAAATCAAAATGTGTTACTTTGCAATTAACGGTTTCCATGCTGAAGCCTGTTTGCAGATCTCGACAGCGGAGCTACTGGGAAAAGCAGTCTTTTCAAAAACCTGAAAATAAATTAAATGAACAAAATATATGTGTGAATTTATTTTCTCTTTTTTTAAAGAATTAACCAACACAAAACAAAAATTTAAGTGCTTAATACAGAGTTATCTATGTATTTCAGACGATGTTATGCAAGCTCTGTCACATTATGATTTATAAATAATGTAGCAAATTTAGAAGGATCCGGCCCTTGTGGACAAACTTCCTGAATGATATAATGATGCTACTCGGTAGTATAAAAAGATCACTTTACCTTCTTTGGAATAGTGTGGTTCAGAAGAGCAGAATGAACTTCATCGGACAAGCACAATGGTGTTAGTAACTGGCCTCCACTGTTGGTCACAGAATTCTCAATGCACATCTCACTCTCATCACTGCTTGACATTGCTTCCCATTCATCATCTGAAGGATCTAAAGGGCAAACATTTTTGTCCTGTTACATGAATTGTCCATGAAAACATGGCTAACATATGTATAATAGATTATAAAAGTGCAAATTACATCTATTCACACACACAAAACAAAACACACAAACCTTCACTGCAGCACATGTTGACTATCATCTCTAGTGCAGTTCTTTGTGCCACCAGTAAAGCTGAAACTTGCCTCACCTCTTCATTTGCAGGCTAATTTAAAAAAAATAAAAAAATAAAAAAGAGCAGATACAATATAAAAAATAAATAAACAAACAAAGATTAAACATGTTATTCAATGGACAAAACAGTCTAACATTAACATCCCAAAAATGCAAAGAGTTTAGACAAAACACCTACAGGGCTATTCACCAAATTGCAAAATCAAAGTGAATTTCAAATTCAAGGCCAGAGAAGCCACACGGAAAGCATAGACAATTGCTCCATGTCAGCTATTTTTACTTAAATTCAAAATTATACTTTGTCATAATGCCAGATGCTGAACAAAGAGACAGGAAACATGTAACAGCCTAAATAATCAGCATGAGAATAGTCATGACATCTATGCCCCTTTCAAGAGATAAAAGGAATAATACACACACCATAACCACTAGCAGCACAGCCACTTTTAGATTTATGCAATTTTTCTGGCTCGCAGAACCAGCACAATTGTTACAATACTTTGTGGATGGTGTGGGGGGAAAGATGAAAAACTAAAGTATGAATCTTTTTGAAGGGACCGGAGAGAATAGTAATATCATGTGGACTCCTAATCCCACAATGGCAGCGGCTTTGGTACAAAAGGACTCTTGTTTTAAGAGGCAGTTAAATGGGAAAGTTCTCTGAACTTACCTTTAGAAATCAAACAGGAAACAACATCTACTAAAGTTGACATTATAAAGGACTTACATCAGTTGTTTAAAGCAGACATGGTGGTTTTTAAGTCAGAGGACCAATGGATCGCACATTGAGGAATAGAGCTAAGGTGGTTAAGGAAAATGTTGTTCTACACATTCATGGCAATAAGATTTTTATGGGTGGGAAGCTACAACATTTGTTAGGCACCTAATCAGCCACATTGGAATAATAAGAGAATGAAGCACAATGCTGAAACATGTGAGACAATAAGTGAACTGTCATATTGTCATAGGAGACTTCTATCCTTCTATTCTTTCTCCTATGATTTGTAGGGCCCTTTTGGGTGGGATTTATACTCTCTCTCTCCCCTTGCAAGTCCATGGAATTGCCATGAGGGGTGTTAGTCTATTACCAAAAATAAATAAATAAAAATAATAATAGAACAGTGTCTGCTGTGAGGTACAAAACACCACTCACATTTAAACCTAACCAACTCACTTTTTACTGAATGGTGAACTGATTGCACTCTGGAGTTGACTGCCGATGAGTTATACCCAGATATCTTATCATGGAGAAAGGTCAGAGTGACACAGGTTCTCATCAACATCAGAAGCCATTACAAAATCATTATGACTTTTAAAGCAGGTCACTTCGGAGGCTACGTAAGTTTCCTTGCATTCTTATGAAAGCGCTTTTTTTTTTTAATGCTATTTTCTTCCTCTCACTAGCTATAGATTTTAGAAAGTGTAGTTATCAGTCAATGCACAATTTTATTCCTAACAGCCACAGCAATTTCCATTACCAGGTCTCTTCTGCCTTATGATTATTGCCCCTGTGTTATGTCAAAAAATTATAACCAGATTTAAGAGAAGTTGACCTGAGACATAAACCACAAGGTGTCAAGCATGTTTCTGCAGGGCCCAGGATAATGGATTACATTTACCAATGGCCAACTAACCAGTAAAAGAGATTCTCTCTTTTTTAATCCATAACTAAAATGGACATTTTAATATTCCATTCTCTATTCAACCAACCACCTGTGTCCAACCATTCCAATAAACCTATCTCACAGTAACAGCAAGCTTTCTGTATGGAACCGTATAAAATGTTTCGGCATACTACAAGTAGATTGCATCCATTAGATAACCCTGATTTATACAATTTCCCATGGAAAAAAAATAATTACGTTTGTTTGACATGGTCTAACCTTCTGTTTAATATTTTCTTGACACCTTTGTATCATGGATGGGGTTAGTGGAGAGACTTTAAAAAAGATCTTTTTAAGAAGAAGAAACTAAAGCCAAGATCGCTAAAAAGTACATTATAGGAAAGATCTAACCTCAGAAAGACACAAAATAATAACTGCCAAAATGGTAAGAGTGTCATATTGATTTACTCACTGGAATGAAGTCAGAAATGTCATTTGGTTTCTTTTCTTTAATTGCACCATCTATCATCCCATTTTCCTCATTCAGTGTGGCCTCTTCAAGGATTGCGGCTGCTTCCTCGGTTTCGGCCTCTGCTGCAAATGCACTTAAATGTTGGGTTTCTGTCTCTTTCATCTCTGCTATGAATACACCTGAATCCACGGACAGGACTTCAGCGAGAATCCTTAAAATTGCATTTATGGAGTCAGCCTGACTGGAGGAAGGAATCTTCTCTTTCAGATTCCAAACAGCACCTTGGAAATTAGAACAAGCATATTTACCATATGCAAATTTGAATTGTTTGACTTAAAGTAGAATAGTAGGAAGTACCTATTAAATAAAGTCCATAATTATCACAAAAACCACCATAGAAATGAATACATTTATTCAATACACAGATATGAACTAGCCAGCAATAAAATGATTAACTAGGTAACATTACTTGTTTGGAGTAGGTGTTGCTGGTTGGTAAAAAAAAAAACAAAAAAAAACAAAACACAACAGACTAGGGACTTCCTCTCAAAGATACATGATATGCCCTTCCACATATACTGAATTGAAACCATCTTAAAAGCCACCCTATTTCCAACCCTACAATGTTCTAGAAGTTAGATTAGAACACCAAATCGTTACGTCAATTCAGAGTATTCTAAAACCCTACACCATGTTGTATCAACCCCATACAAGTAGCGTTCACCCCAAACCTGAATCCAATGCAATATCCACACACAGTGATGTAGAATTTTAAAAATATGCATTGTCCCAAATTTTGCAATGAGAGATTTGACTTTGTTCTTAATTACTTACGTGGGCTCAGGGCCAATAATGGACATTTTATGCAGTGCTCCTGGAGAGTTTTGTGATAAATGAGACACATAACTTGGCAATTTCATTTCTTATTCGCTGATGGTCTGACTGATGTCAGACATCTGCCAGGATAGACTTTGTTGTGTGGAGAACCCCTCTATCTAGCTGGTTTAAAGAATGGTGGACTGAGTCGTGAATTTTACTAGTAGCCATTTGTGGCATATTGTGTTTGCACATACCTTTGAGTCTGTGTAATATTGTGCGAGTGTAATATATGGATTTTTAGTAAATATCATGAGTTCTTACCAATATTACACCATATTTCTGTTTTCTATTTCTTCTTTTATGTATATGTCATTGAATATGTGAAGCATTTTATGTGAGGTATTGTTGGTGTGCTACCATTATTCCCTTATTTGTTCCTCGGGCTGGGCACATTAAAAAGTTATGTGCACAGGAGGTAGCAATAGCTATCAAGACTATTTCTATAATTCAGATATAAGGTATATCTGAGGTATAGTATAGAGAAAATGCAATGTTTACACTGCAGCAGTAAGTCTACCCTCAGTTGCTGTCTACCAGAGAGCCACTAGAGGGCTTCCTGGTTTCAAACGGACCTTACGTCCAGTATCTTGAGGAAGAGAGCATGAGGACACCCAGTGTCAGATTGTTCCCCATGGAAAAGCATTGATTCAATGCTTTCCTATGGGGAGGTCTAATGTGCGTGCATTAGAGTCCGCTCGTCACAGGCTGTCGGAGGGGGCGGAGCGTCAGCCCAACGCCGAGTGACATCAGCATTGAGATTAGGTAAGTGAATAAAGGTTTATTTAACCCTTTATTAACCAGGGAGGTGGAGGCGCAAGGAAGGGGGGGAGGCACTGTACCAGGAATACAGATTTGTATTCCTGGCACTATAGTGCAATAATCACAATCTGATAAGAACAGAAAAGCAAGTTCAAGTCATTTACAGAAATTCTTCTGTATGTTAACCTCTTTGGTGTCTAAAAAACCAAAAACAAACAACTTTCACAGAAAAATTACAGAGATGTGCTAATACACATTTGACTGGCTGAGGTTGTAGCCACAATATTGATAAAGATTTCCATTTACCAGCAACTAATGTCTGAAGGTGTCTCATTTCCATGTTGCCAGCTGGAGATAACAGCACAGACTCCAGTGTCTTCAGAGAGTTGGCATCAAAAGAGGCCAGCAGCTCAGGATTGTCTTCTGTGACCGTTTGCAAACAATATGCTGTGATAAAAACAAACAAAAACAATGGAGACCAAAATATAAATACATCATAATGCAGGAAAATAAGAAACCGTTAAATGCACTATTGCATAGGCAGACACATAGAAATATTTAACTTCATAGACACGTCTTAAACGGTTTTAAAAAAAAAAAAATGGCTTTTCAATTTTTTTTTTTTAACCACTTAAGGACACATGACATGATTCCCTTTTATTCCAGATGTTTGGTCCTTAAGGGGTTAAAAGGCTATATAATAGTCTTGCCTCTCCTTATCTTCCCTTTCAGTCACTGGATAACAAAAAAAAAAAAAACAACTCATCTTAATTATGAAAAAATATACTACTTTATGTGTTATACAGTTGCAAGAAAAAGTATGTGAAAAAAAAGGCACAGCACACCAACATCAAAACCTCATCCCAACTTTGAAGTATGGTGGTGGGGGCATCATGGTTTGGGGATGCTTTGCTGTGTCAGGGCCTGGATGGATTGCTATCATCAAAGAGGTTAAAATGTGACACACACACACACACACACACACACACACCATTCCTCCTGTTCCCCCCTGCTGTTCACAACCTTGTGTGTGGTGGAAGAGCACATAAGAAAACATAGCATTTGGGGGGAGGCTAGGTCTGTCTGTCTGTGTGTACATTGTGCAGCATCTCATTTCTATACTTCCATAGTATAATACTTCAACATAATGCTCACCTGCTGAAATAGCCAACTCCATGTTATTTGGGAACTTGCTCAGACACTGAAGAACAATTTCAAGGCAGTTTTCTTTGTTGAAAATTGTTAACGCTGTACTGCTGCTTTCACTACACAGACAATCAGAAAGAAAAAAGGTAATCGAAGTATTCAACCACACAGCTTAAAATGAGCTCATATTTGATTTAATTTCAGATACACAATATAAGGAATGTTGCTGTACTCCAAAGCAGCATTCAATAGTGTACGTGTATAATATGTAACAGGGTTGTGCAACAGTTATCCCACCAGATGATGATGTTCTACATTTCGAAACATACTCTAGCAGTCAATATTTTATAAGAATTCGATTTAAACTAGCAGCTGGGAAGCCATGGGTAGATTTATAGTAGGGATCGACCGATATTGATCTTTTAGAGCCGATACTCTGAACTTTCAGGCTGATAACTTACCGATATTCTGTACATTTACCATTTTGAAAAATTAAATCATTTATTTTCAAATAGTTTTTATTGCAAGTTTTGCAAATTTTACAACAAATTATAAGAACAGTGTAATAAAGGAGGGGAAAAGAAGGAGAAACTTGGAAGGAGGAAAGGGGAGGTCCATCCAATGTTACAAATCGATAAAATAATGTACAAGGCATTTAAACTCGTTTAATTTCAACTTCCCATAAATCCCAATGGTATTTTAGTGTAGCAAAGATGTGTGAGTGGTTTCTGTGTGACAGTTCTTGTGACTTATTGTCTATGACCAGCTTTAGCACTTCTTTAATCAAAGGAGTATGTTTAATTTTCCAGTACCTAGGTAAGCACGAAGTGGTGGCTATCAGGATGTGGCCTATTATTATTTTATTAATTCTGTTGACGGACTCAGGGAATGTGCTGGGCCTCCCAGGACCGCCAGGCTTGTAATGGACCCGGCGGACCTGGTATGCATTATCGGCAATATTGGTATATTTATTGGCAGATACCGATATTGCCGAAAATACCCAATAATCGGCCAGATCGATAATTGTCGATCCCTAATTTATAGGCAAACAATATCAGATGCAGGAAAATGTAAAGACTGTCTCTGCTTTTGTAATGACTGGTGCTATGCATGGATATCCATGCTCAGCACCAAACACCAAAGAGACAGGAATAGCATTGTTATTTGCAAGCTCTAGTCTCAAGGAGCAGGACCTTCAAGTCCTACCAAGTCATAGACATGAGTTGTTAATTCCCTTATATAACAGAAGCTCCCCTTTCATAATAGATGCTCCTGTTGCTGTTCCTTTTATGCTACAAAGAACACGTAACCCACTTTCTGATCATCTCAGAAATGTTGTAAAAAGACTAGATGCTAGTTTAAGGGATTGAGCGCTAGCCACCTGGGTACAGATTATGGGCACTTCTATGGACTCAGTCAGCACACGTGTAACCTATAACATTGATTTCATTTGGTGCAGCGCCATCTGTTGGTTGAAGGGTACCTTGCTGCAGTGTTGTGCCTAGATGTTCAAGTTGAACAGTTTGCATACTGTATATTGATATGCCACAGGCATAATGTCATGGGTTGATAAATCAGTTTTGCACACCTAGCACTACTTACATTTCGAACCACAAATGGAATGTAGAGTCGTAAAATACTAGTCCCAGTTTAAAATAAAGAATTTGACAAAAGATTCTTTAGAAACAGCAGTTTAAGCCTGGTTCTTTCAGATATTCCATTGACGAAGTTTAGGGTTGCTTTCTGGAGACAGTGAGGACTTACTACAGAGTCTGACAACCTGTTAGCATAAAGCTATTATTCTGGCTGAATGTGTGTTTTGGGAGGAGGCATGGAGGATGCACGAGTAGACGGCAAGACCAAGGAAGAATGGGCATTTGATATAAGAGGGCAGCTCTGGATACAGAGCTTAGGACCAGTCACACCCCATTCCTGCTACATCAACGCTCTCACAGAACTTTAAAGCCCTACTTTGTTGGTTTGTCAAATTAAACAAAATAAGCTTACAGTGCTCACAGTGATTCAAAAATAAGTTAAAAATATAAAGACATCTGCAGAATTTTAAAAACATATGTACAAATTTTCTGCTGTTTGAACGAAAAAGCAGGTTTATTTTAAAAGGGTTGAGGGGAAACAACAAAAAATATATAAATTCTTACCAAACATTCCAAAGTACATTAATAGCCTGGATTGCAATGTCTTCCACACATTTCTTTGACAGGTCTTTGGTTTTTATTGTAGGCTCCATATTTGCATCTAAGCCTGTAGTGCACTGTTTATAAAATCATAATAAAAATAAAAGAGTTTAAAAACATATCTTTATTTTATTCATAAACACAGAACAGTAGTCAAATGTTGGTATCTCAGTTTGTGTGCACTAACATTCAAACAATGCTGTATGATTTGCTGCTAAAAGCAGCCCATTTGCTATGCATATCTACCACAACCATATAAAGCAAGCCAGATTATAATCAAATCCCATTGATGGGTTAAATCAATTGCTTTAATACAGATCAAGGGTATTGGACCTTTAACACTAAACCCAACAAAGGCCAAGTCACCCTACAACTCTGTCCTAACGGTAAATGCCTCACCAATCTGACTTTTACTTTGCTAACACACTATGGAAAGTGCAAGCAGGCATGTGAAGTCATTGTTTTAGGTATATTAGGACCTACTACTATAATTTCCAAATCTCCCACACATTATGTGTGCAGTGAATGTGCATCAATTTCAGTCTATCCAATTTTCCTCACCCAGAAAAGGGTTTAAAAAACAAAAACAAAAAAAACACCACACAATTGCCTAAACATTTGCTTCAGATACCAAAACTACATTTGGACAATTTTACCCCAAAAATGCTTTGCTTCACTTACACAGTAGATGTAGGGCATCCACGAAGGAGCCATACAGCAGTGAGAATGTGGGACTACACTAGCGTCCCTCTATGTCCTTCCCCTTTTACCCCTTCACACAGTTAATTTCCTTACAAAAGCTAGATAGCACAGAACAGAAACCTGAAAATTTATATATAGACACACAAATAAGACTACACTATTGGTGATGTATGATTGTGCAATAGTGTGCATGGACATCTTTTAATGCTTACACTTTAAACGTTCAATAACACATAACACACAAATTTTGGAAGGTGCTAAGAGCAATTATTTTGCAGAAGAATATAGCATACCTCTTTTAGCAAAGCCACCAATGGAGTCATGATGTCCCTTGTTACCATGTCATCACATACATCATACCCTCCACAAGTGCTCAGATTCCTAAA
The DNA here is from genome assembly GCA_933207985.1 of Pelobates cultripes. NCBI lineage: Eukaryota > Metazoa > Chordata > Amphibia > Anura > Pelobatidae > Pelobates > Pelobates cultripes. Next base: position 42,136,129 of record OW240923.1, read on the forward strand.
AAAAAAAAAAAATCAACTGAATGCATTAGCACAGGAAGCACACACCACCAGCTTATAGCTGTTTTTGTCTTTTACCGTAAGGCACCAGCAGCAGTCTCGCGGACAGACAAGCATTTATCAAGCAGCAATGGACCAAGGCATCGGACTGCATCTCTCTGAAGAAAGGAAGGGATAACCTGTTTCTGTTGGACAAGGGTAGAGATGCTGGCACATGCAAACTCCCTTACTTCTGCAGAAGGACTTTGGAGCTGGGAAAGAATACAGATGATTTTAGCATTTTGGAGAGTTTTGTAAAGCAAGGTGTAAATATACATGAAATGTCTGTGCAGCTACTCTCTGCAGTTCAGCTGGAATTGGATAAAGATGAAATACTGTGGGGTGTATTCACTATACAGCAAACTATAACTAATTAAAATCAAAATTGCAAGAATTAAAGCTAAAATATCTAAGCTATGAATATTGGAGATTTTTGCCTTAAACATTGCCACTTTTAATTTGCTTCATAAATAAAAATATTTTACCTTTATCTGTAACTCTACACATTTGCTTTAATTAAAAGAAAATATATAATTTGGATATTAAAAGAATAAAACACCATGTTACCTTTAAAAGGGTCATTTTAAGCACCAAGACCACTACAGTTAAGTGTAGTGGTCTTGGTGCTAGAGGGTGCCCCTGCACTGTGACAAATGTATGGTTTGGCATCAGTGTGCCTCTAGTGGGTGTCCATCAAACTGCCACTTGAGGCACTTCCTAGTAAAGACTAGAAAAATTTAAGTTTTGTGTCACGACGATGCCGGACAATTTTAAGTTTTCCTTTAGAAAAACAATGTAATGCTTTTCTATCAGAATAATTCTATTGGCGCAGAGCAGCAATTGTAGTGCATGTGGAATAGTGAGAACATTTCATCTGTCAGTGTTCTGCATGATCTCACACAAAAAAGGAGCAGCGGTCACAGCAAGACTGACATACTGCTAGAGGAAAGATAAATGTAACTTTTTTTACGTTCGAAAGGGCTTGGGGATCTAATAATACATATTTGTGTTTATAACATTAAAGTATTCCTTTAATTATGCATTTGTGCAATTATTAACTGACTGAGAATACCGGTAACTGCACTGAAACTAGACATCACTCAAGCTGCACAAAATTGAGCGACCACCTAGCGTATTGCAATTTTCCTCTACAGTGGGGAAATAATGCACGGTCTACCTCCATGCAGTTCAGAAGCCATAATCAGTACAGATCAGGTCATACTGACTACCACTAATCTTACATAGATCTCAATGCTGCCCTAGCACTACCCAAAATGAACACTCTAAACCTACATGACCTTAAAGGTACACTGTAGGCACCCAGACCCCTTCAGCTAATTGAAGTAGTCTGGGTGCTGTGACCCTTTTGCACTTAGTGTTGCAATGTTAAACATTGCAGTTCCAGAGACCTGCAATGTTTACATTGCAGCTCTAAGTCTTCCCTCTGTTGCTGTCTACCAGACAGCCACTGGGAGCGCCTCTGGAATTCAAACAGACTTTTGGTCCGTTATCTGCCATTGGACATCCTCACGGACCTCCAGTGTCAGATTTTCCTTGTAGGAAAGCATTGTATAATGCTTTCCTATGGGGAGGTCTAATGCGCTCGCAGCCATTGCCCCACATGCGCATGATGCTGACGTCAGCAGGGGAGGAGCCTGGCCCAGCACCAATTCAGGTAAGAGTCTGAAGGGAATTTAAACCCGCGGGAGGGGGACCTAATAACCCTATAGTGCCAGGAAAACGGCTTTGTTTTTCTGGCACTATAGGATCCCTTTAACGCGGGTCTGTCACTTTTGAGGATATCAAATATATAATCTTTATGAAATACTCATCAAGACAGTGTTGGAATGTCTTTGGAATTCCAACAAAATTCCAAAGATACCAGAAGACAAAACAGGGACTCCATTGTCTTATGGTAAAGCCTGAGGAGACAAAAGCTGACAAAAGGTGGAACTCTGCTGTCAAATATTGTCAAATCCCACCTGCTATAAGTTTCAGTCTCTGTCTATGGAGTATCTCACGAAATCAGCATGTGTCAGAGTACAACACAGACACACGGACATGGCTCACTGCAACTAAATCTCCAGCAGCTGAAGAGAACAGCCGCTTAAGAAATGCAGCGACTGTGAGGGACAGCCTGAGATAAATAAAACTCACCTCCCCGGCATGCCGCAGCCACTGGACCTGTCAGTTTTAAATCTTTACGAAATGTGCAAAGACCCCAGTGACTGATAGATCCGCCTTAACAGACTATTATTATTGCCATTTATATAGCGCCAACAGATTCCGTAGCGCTTTACAATATTTTGAGAGGGGGGATTTAACCATAAATAGGACAATTACAAAAAACTTACGGGAACAATAGGTTGAAAAGGACCCTGCTCAATCGAGCTTACATTCTATAGACTACTTCTAACTTCAACAATTACACACTGATCCAATCACATAAGATGTGTATATTGTGGGATAAATGACATTTTATCTCATGTATAATAACACCTATAGAACTCGCCAATTATGTCCCAGTATTGTTATAACTGTTATTTTATTTATTGTTATATGCATTTAGTGTGTATTCTTTTCTCAATATTTAAGAACACATTATGAAAAGTATTAGCTATCCTTTGCCACTCTGGTATGGACTGCATTTCCCTTAATGCCCAGCCAGCCACTGAGCTGTCTGAGAGTGTTGGGTAAAGTCAGACCATAACACGTGGTAGCCATAGTTTGCAGAGCATTGCTATAAAGGGATACTACCTCCCCCATACATGGACTCCCAGCCATGCTTCCTATCCACTGTCTGTCTCTCCTCTCCAACATGAGGTGTGTGTGCTCACATTCTGCAGGAGCTCCTCGGCATCCACATTCTTCGCGTCTTCGGTATCGCCGGACCTGTCAGGCTGCTTCTTGGCTGCCACAGTGGGAGAGAATGAAGGAGGCTTAAACTTGCGAGCCCGGCTCTTCCCCATGATCATTCAGCACGGGGGAGCTTCAAGTAACTTTATTGATACACTACAACGGAACAAAAGAGCAAAGCTGTTTTTTTTTTTTATTGAAGCTTTATGAACAACAATTCAAAGAACAGTGCGTTGGGAGTTTAGACAAGCAAACACTTGCTGTTCATTTTAAGCTCTTTATGCATGTTCCATAAAAAAATAAAAAAAATATATATAATTACATTTGTAGTTGTATTTGTATATACATGCATATGTTTGTGTAGATATTTGTGTGTGTATATGCATATTCTGGATGCTTGAATACAGATATATTTTTAATTCCCCCATTCTAGTACCTTCTCCTGTCCTGTTTTATTGTTTCTTTTCTTTCTTTCTTTTCTTTCTTTTCTTTTCTTTTCTTTTCCTTTCTTTTCCTTTCTTTCTTTCTTTCTCCACACTCTGTAAATCCTTACACAGAATAAGTATATTATTGTCTTGTTTTTTCTTTCATACCCTAATCTAATTTTGTACTTATCTGCACTGATGTCACTTTAACCTCTGTACCACAACTCAACATTGAATTATATCAGTGTTATTCACTGAAGTTAAGGGCAAAGTAGCCAAATTGGTACCATAGACAACTATTTCCAGTTCAGCTATTTTTAGCTTAAATTTGATGTTCACTTTGAATTCTCACTTTGGCGAATAACCCTGTGTCATTTTTCTCAGAAATGTATTATTAGGCTTAAAGGGAAACCCCTTCAGTTACTTACCAGAGGGAGCAACATGTCCCACGTCGCTGCTTCTTCCTCCGCCGCCGCTCCTCCCAGTGATTGCGTCGGCCGGTGGGCGAGACTGATCCCTCCCACCGGCCAGGGAGACCTAATGCGCATGCACGGCAATGCTGCGCATGCACATTAGAGCTCCCCATAGGAAAGCATTGAAAATGCTTTTCAATGCTTTCCTATGGGGAAATGATCAACGCTGGAGGTCCTCACACAGCGTGAGGACTTCCAGCAACGCTCTAGCACAGGTTTTCTGACAGCCACTAGAGGTGGAGTTAACCCTGCAATGTAATTATTGCTGTTTATAAAAAACTGCAATAATTACACTTGCAGGGTTAAGAGTAGTGGGAGATGGGAGATGGCACCCAGACCACTCCAATGGGCAGAAGTGATCTAGGTGCCTGGAGTGTCCCTTTAAGAAAGGGAGTTTCTCCCGATAGTTTGTTGTTCCAAAATTATGTAAAAAAAAAAAAAAGTTATTACAAAATACTATTTCATAGTCAAATGTATAAAGTCCAAATGAGTTCACTCAAGCCAGAATTGTGCTTGAAAAATGTAGTTACTGCATTATTTATATGTTAAGCAGAAAGGTGCAAGTACATCAATGTACTCACAGGGACTTTCATCTGCATGGCATAAGAGGTGAATTCAAACAATATATAGGTGGAGAAAAATGTTAGAGAGGGTAAGACGATAAAAAGTGAGGTAAAGACTTGGGTGACATTAGATAGCCAGACAACATAATACCTAGAAGGGGAAGGAGCAGTATTAAAGGGACGCTATAGTCACTAAAACAACTTTAGATTAATAAAGCCTTTTTGGTGTATAGATCATGCTCCTGCAGTCTCACTGTACAATTGTTTGACATTTATTAGTTACGCAAATCATTTTTGTTTCTGTGTATGCAGCCTTGGCGGATCCAGAACCTAATCTCGTGAGGGACACTGGTAGATTATTTAAAGGAACAGTACAGGCACAATAACCACTACAGCCCTCTGTAGTAGTTATGGTGCTAGACGTGCCATGGTGCCCTCCCAGAGTAAGTAGTCAAACTGTTTAAGAACAGTTTGACAACTTATCTGGGGTCTTCCGGTATTGGGCCTGTTGTAGGAGATATGGGCAGTATTGGGAGCTTAGGAGGTGTAGTGTAGTGAGGGCTGCAGTGTGTATGTTTGAGGGGTGTGTGTGTGTGTGGGAGAGAGCGGTGCAGGGTGTGTGGTGTAAGGCGTGCAGGGTGTGTGGGATTGTGGGGAGGTGCAGGGTGTGTGTGTGGGAGAGAGCGGTGCAGGGTGTGTGTGTGTGTGTAAGGCGTGCAGGGTGTGTGGGATTGTGGGGGGTGCAGTGTGTGTGGTGTGCAGTGTGTGTGGGGTGCAGTGTGTGTGTGGGGTGTAGTGTGTGATTGTTAGGGGTGCAGTGTGTGTGATAGTGAGGGGTACAGTGTGTGATTGTGAGGGGTGCAGTGTGTGTGATTGTGAGGGGTGCAGTGTGTGTGGTTGTGAGGGATGCAGTGTGTGAGGTATGCAGTGTGTGACTATGGGGTGCAGTGTTTGTGAGGGGTGCAGTGTGTGATTGTGAGGGGTGCAGGGTGTGTGAGTGGTGCAGTGTGTGATTGTGAGGGGTACAGTGTGTGATTGTGAGGGGTGCAGTGTGTGTGATTGTGAGGGGTACAGTGTGTGAGGTATACAATGTGTGGGGGCACAGTGTTATACTGAGGGGTGCAGTGTGTGTGATTGTGAGGGGGTGCAGTGTGTTTGGTTGTGAGGGGTGCAGTGTGTGTGATTGTGAGGGGTGCAGGGTGTGTGATTGTGAGTGGTGCAGTGTTTGTGAGGGGTACAGTGTGTGATTGTGAGGGGTGCAGTGTGTGTGTGCTTGTGAGGGGTGCAGTGTGTGAGTGTGAGGGGTACAGTGTGTGAGGTATACAGTGTGTGACTGAGGGGTGCAGTGTGTGATTGTGAGGGGGTGCAGTGTGTGGTTGTGGGGGGGGGCGCAGTGTGTGGTTGTGAGGGGTGCAGTGTGTATTTTTGTGAGGCATGCAGTGTGTGTGATTGTGAGGGATGCAGTGTGTGAGGGGTACAGTGTGTGAGGGATACAGTGTGTGGGGGCGCAGTGTGTGACTGAGGGGTGCAGTGTGTGATTGTGAGCGGGTGCAGTGTGTGTGGTTGTGAGGGGTGCAGTGTGTGTAGTGTGAGAGACACTTTCAAGTTTAGGATTGGGGCTGAGGGGAGCATCTTTTACATTTTATTATTATTATATATATATAAAAAAATTATATTTGGTCCCCCCCCCCCCTGGATCTGCCACTGACACTATAGTGTACCTTTAAGGACTCCCTATTAAAGTGAGCTGAAATAAAAACTGTGATCTGCCATATACAGCAAAACCATAGCCATAGGGAAAGAACCAGACCGGAGAGACAGGTTTGCTGATACATGTAAACTAAACACTGTGCAAAAAAAAAAGTTACTTTGAAGCATGTCAATAAATGGCAACCACATCGTGTTGAAATCTGTAGCTCCTGGCAGTGTAAGTACACAATGCTTAGCTAAAGAAACCCAATATAAAAAGAAATAATATACATAAACTAGAAATTAAAGCAGCCTGTGCTAGACGTTTGACAAAGCAGGAAATCAAAGTTTAGACTCCTATAGGGTTATTCATTAAACCCGATGGATGGACAAAATCACCGAATTCCAACTACAACAGCAATTCTCATGTTTACTAAAGCCAAATTCAGTCAAGCCCAAATACTAGAAAGACTTCATGCCAGGGGAATGGGTCCTGTAAAATTATGAGGGAACATAGTCCCCCTATTTTCCCACGCCTATGGGCATTGGGACTTTAAGTTAAAGAATGGTCAGCAGTTGGGAGCTATTAAATTTAAAAACAGAAGACATCTTTATATCGCCACATGCTCCCACTGCTAGTTAGTGGGTAGCGGCTACTTATTTTGTCCAGGGACCTAATGAGCCTAGCCCAGGCGACAACCATTAGCTGCTGCTAGGGGCTATTATAATTTTAAGGGGGAACCTAATGCCCTCACCCCATTCCCCAACCATTGCAGGCAGGTTGGTAGCTGTAATAATATATGGAGTGAATCTAATGGCTGGGGATTGAGGGGATTCTATGTTCCCCCTGGAATAAATTTAGCAACCCCCAACTGCAGGGTGGGCATTAGTATGTGGGCAATTATCTGTCCAACCCCACATTATTTATTGTAATATCTCTGACTGATGCCCACAAGGTAGGGGCATGGGGGAATAAACCCCCTGCTATTTTACAGGCCCAATCCCTATTGGATGGGACCTTTCTAGAAACTGGGCAGCAACGACAGTCACTAGTTTATTGACCCCCGCTTTTTGATTGATTCATCTAAAAAAACAAAACACTTTTTTTGTTGCTGCTTGCTAGGGTTTTTAACTGTTAGCCTGTAGCGTGCAAAACTACTGGATTTGATGCATTCTTTGTGTACCTGAATTGCAATATTTAAACACTGTTGAATACTTTGAACAAATTCCTGATTTTACAGTCTCAACGGTCCTGTTCGCAGCCACGTGGTTTTGCCCCATTCAGGCCCACAAGGCCATTCAGACTTCAGTCAATAACCCTGTCAGTCTGGCCAAACTGAGCTAGCCCAAATGGACTACTATGCTGAATGTAGATTTCAGGATGGCACTTGAATAAAATAAAAATAAAAAACAAAAATTCAAGGTTGCAAAATGTTAAAAGCTAACACATCTATGCCATACTAAATCATAACCATCTAATATATAGCGAATCACTTCAATAATTATCTTTTATCAAGAAAGCAATGACGGTTTGTTACCAGTTTTTTTTATCCCCTTTGGACTGAAGATGTGAAGTTTATAGATCAAGTATGCCACTAATGTCAACAGTTCCTTTGCATGGCCACCACCTCTAAGCAATATAGAGATATGATTAATGCCCATGGATTTTTGGGAGGGTAGGGATTTGCATGCCTCAAGAAAATGTCTTACTACAATTACACGATTATACTGCATATAGAGGATCTCTGTCACCAAATACACCCTCATAGATTGTTATTACTGTTACCAATGTATACCAATCCACGTGGGCACTGGATCTGATATACCACAGCTATTCAATTAAGGTTTTTATTTTAAGCTATGTTCAATGTATGAGCAATAATGTTTATCTAAGTCAATAACGTTTTAAGGTACACTCTACGCACCATAACCACTAGAGTTCACTAGAGTCTGAATCTTTACATTTCGTTTTCTAACGTTCATTAATTAATTTATTATTACGCGGATGAGTAGCAATTGCTCCAATCAACATCGGATCTGCATGAGAATCTACCAATTTGTAGATTCTTAAAAATTGAGAAAAGGAATTAGTAATGAGGAGTCTATCAGACACAGAAGGCTATAGAAATATAGAAGGCACATTAAAATCAGGAATGCTCCATTACCCTAGAGAGGGTGTAAGTTGTAAAATTGAGAGTACCACAGGTTCCCAGTACTAGGAAGTTTAAGAGTGTGACAGTAGTCACCATCACTGGGAACAGAAGGACACTTTACAAAGGTTCCTAAGTTGTTCCTATGTCCAAGTCACCCTGTGCCCATTGTAGGTGCAGTGTGTTTATATATTGATTTTCAATGCTTTCCTATGGAGAGATCTAATGCGCGTGCGCAGCATGTGCATAAGGTCTCCCCCGCCGGCGGCCGCGCATGCGCAATCGGTCTCCCCCGTTGGATGACGTCAATGGGGGAGGAGCATGGGCGGAGGTCTCAGGTATGTCACTGAAGGGGTTCTAACCCCTTCAGCAACATGGGATGGGGGTGGGAGGGAGAGGGGACCTGCTGTGCCAGGAAAATAATTTGTTTTCCTGGCACTGGAGTGTCTCTTTAATTTAAATGATTCCCTAGTGGTCTACTGGTGCACACCAGCAGTAGGTGCCTTAGATCATATCCTCTCCCTTGTGGTTAGTTAGTGAGTCAGAGCACAGGCTCAGAGATTCTCCGCCTGCTCTCTAACAACATTGAAAGTCGGAGCCATAAGTGGGTATGGCAAAGAGCTACTGATTAGCATAACATTAATATCTGTTATAAAACCAGGAAAAGGTGGGCATGGATGGTGAGCTGGTTCGGGGGTGCAATGGGCCATTTGACTGGATTTGCCCCCCAGGTCTGAGGCTGCCAGCCCTCCCCTGGCTGGGGGGCAAGGAGGCAATTGCCCCAGGCCGCCCTAAATAATTAAAAAAACGGCCGCTGCAGGGCCGGTCCCTGGCGCCAGGAGGAGGGGGGTGCCGCGCGGAGCAGGGCCACCTAGGGTGCCCCGGTAGCAAGGCAGAGTAGGCACCTGCTTGTCCCAGATGGCAGGTGCCTGCCCTGCAGGATTATACTAGCCGGCGTGAGGAAGGAGGCAGGCAGCGGCGAGGGAGCACTGCCTCAACGGGGGAGCCGGGAGCCGGAATATGATGTCATTCCGGCCACGTATCACTAAACAGCACTCTAGGGAGCAGAGAGGAGCAGGAAGTCACTGGACCCTGGGGAAAGGACCCAGAGGACTAAAGGTAGGAGCAACAAGGAATTTGTGAGTGTTTGTGTGTGTGTCTGGAAGTGTGTGTGTGTCTGGAGGTGTGTGTGTGTGTGTGTCTGGAAGTGTGTGTGTGTGTGTGTGTGGAAGTGTAAGTGTGTATTTGTGTCTGGAAGTGTAAGTGTGTGTGTGTCTGGAAGTGTAAGTGTCTGTGTGTGTCTGGAAGTGTGTGTGTGTGTGTGTGTGTCTGGAAGTGTGTGTGTGTGTGTGTCTGGAAGTGAGTGTGTGTCTGGAAGTGAGTGTGAGTGTGTGTCTAGAAGTGAGTGTGTGTCTGGAAGTGAGTGTGTATGTGTGTGTGTGTGCGAGTGTGTGTCTGGAAGTGTGTGTGTGTGTGTGTATGTGTCTGCCTGTCAGTGAGTGTTTGTCTGTCAGGGTTTGTGTGTGTGTGTGCTATTGAGAGTGAGTGCCAGTGTGTCTGTCAGCAGAGCCAGCCTTTGAGGTGTGCAAGCTGTGGGGTCACGTAGGGTGCCATGACAACAGAGGTGCCCGGTGGCCAACACAGCTCACAAGTTTGGGACACCAGCACATTAAAGGGACACTCCAGGCACCCAGACCACTTCTGCCCATTGGAGTGGTCTGGGTGCCAACTCCCACTACCCTAAACCCTGCAACTGTAAATATTGCAGTTTTCATAAACTGCAATAATTACATTGCAGGGTTAACTCCTCCTCTAGTGGCTGTCTACTAGACAGCCACTAGAGGGGCACTTCCTGGTTTATAGCACAGGTTTTCTGTGCTATAGCGTCGCTGGACGTCCTCCAGTGAGGACCTCCAGTGTCGCTAAAACCCCACATAGGAAAGCATTGAAAGCATTTTCAATGCTTTCCTATGGAGAGATCTAATGCGCGTGCGCAGCATGTGCATTAGGTCTCCCCCGCCGGCGGCCGCGCATGCGCAATCCGTCTCCCCCGCCGGATGACGTCAACGGGGGAGGAGCGTGGGCGGAGGTCTCAGGTTCTAACCCCTTCAGCAACATGGGATGGGGGGTGGGAGGGAGAGGGGACCTGCTGTGCCAGGAAAATAATTTGTTTTCCTGGCACTGGAGTGTCCCTTTAATTTAAATGATTCCCTAGTGGTCTACTGGTGCACACCAGCAGTAGGTGCCTTTGATATTCTCTCCCTTGTGGTTAGTTAGTGAGTCAGAGCACAGGATCAGAGATTCTCTGCCTGCTCTCTAACAACATTGAAAGTCGGAGCCACAAAGGAGTAGGTATGGCAAAGAGCTACTGATTAGCATAACATCAATATCCATTATAAAACCAGGAAAAGGTGGGCATGGATGGTGAGCTGGTCCGGGGGTGCAATGGACCACTCAACTGGATTTGCCCCCCAGGTCTGAGGCTGCCAGCCCTCCCCTGCTTCTTCCCATAGTGTTCTCCCCCCTACCCTTGTCCCATAGAGATCTTTCTCCCCCTTCCCTCCCATAGTGGCCCTTAGTGCCCCTCTCTTATCCTCTTGGTCCCCGGTAGGTTTACTTACCTGTATTGTAGCGTTTGGATCGGCAGAACAGCGCACACCTGTGACGATACCTTACCTGTGTCCGCCGATCCCGCGAGGCACGGCGGTTTCCCCGGCTGCTTCCGGGGGGCGGCGCAGCCTCTCAGACGCTGCCCGCTCGCGGCAAAGTCAGTTTTATGACACGGCGCATGCGCGACGACGTCATAATGATTTTGCCGCGAAAGTTCAAACGCGGTCACGCTCCCGAACCTTTTGGAGGCGTGGCTTTAAAGTGACACACACATTAGTATAAAAGGGCATCCCTGTCCACCCCTCAGTGCCCTAGTGTGGTTCTTGATTGTTCCCCTAGTGCTCTTATACTGTATTACCTGTTTTTCTGGTATTTTGACCCTTGGCTTCCGTTCTGACTATTCTCCTATCTGGCTCCCCGACTTTTGGCTTGGCTTTCTCGTTTATCCCGATTTCCGTACTCCCTTGATCCTCGGCTTTTTCTTGACTATTCTCTGACGTTAAGTCCGGCCACCCTAAGGTCCGGTATACGTCCCTTTCTGGGTTACCATCTGTGTGAAGGGGTCACTGTCGTGACATTACACTAGGGCCATGGATCCTGCAGGTGCTAATCCTCATGGCCCGGTTCCTGATAATCGGTTTGAGGAACTGGACCATCGTATGGACCAGTTTGCTGTAGCTGTTCAGACCTTGTTAGCTCGGACTGCACATCTACAGCCAGAGGACCATATCCCGGGTCATAGACCCCAGGAACCTCATTTGGAGATGGCGGCAGGGGGGGCTTCTGCCCATGCCACATCCCCTCTCCGTTATGGAGGTGATCCCAAGGGTTGTCGGGGTTTCCTCAATCAAATTAGTATTAACTTTGAACTTCATCCTAGGGCGTATCCTACCGATAGAGCAAAGATTGTTTATATTATAACGTTGTTAGTCGATAGAGCACTAGTTTGGGCCAATCCATTGTGGGAAAACGACAATCCCATAGTTATCAACTACGCAGAGTTTGTCGCAGCCTTTAGGAGAACATTTGATCCCCCTGGAAGACGTACTAATGCTGCTAAAACCCTATTACGAATGAGACAAGGGTCTCGTTCCCTGGTGGACTATGCCCTAGAATTACGCACTCATGCTGCAGAGGTCAGATGGAATGAGCAGGCCTTTGTAGATGTGTTCATGAATGGACTTTCTGACAAACTTTTAGACGAGGTAGCCACCCGAGACCTCCCTAATGTGTTGGAGGAATTAATTACATATCTAGCACATATAGACGAACGTCTCCGACATAGACAAAACACCAGGGATAGACCTAGGCGTGTGCCGGAACGCCTGGCTTTAACGTTTCCTTCGTCTGAGGAAACCACTGTCGCTCCAGCAGAACCCATGCAATTGGGAGCCACACGGTTGCCTGAACCTGAGAGACAATATAGACGAAGGGAGGGACTTTGTATGTATTGTGGGAAAAGAGGACACACCCGCCTACACTGCCCAAGCAGGCCGGAAAAGTCCAACGCCTAAGCCCTCAAGGAGGACAGGCCTTGGGTGTAACGTGTATGTCCTCCTTCCAAGATAGGAAAGAACTCAGGCTTCTTCTACCGATAACCATAGAATGGGAGGGAAAGTTAATAACTACCTCTGCGCTAATAGACTCTGGGGCAGCTGAGAACTTTATCGACCGTACTTTCGGCCAACATCACAGCCTCCCATTTCGAGAAAGATCAACACCCTTGGCCGTTGAGGCCATAGATGGTAGACCATTATCCATTCCTTTTATTACTCAAGAATCCAAACCCTTAGTCTTGACTGTAGGTTAGTTGCATAAAGAAACCATAACCCTACAGCAAATACCTTCTCCCACCTTTCCGATTATACTTGGGTTTCCTTGGCTTACCAAGCATAATCCTCTAATTAACTGGGAGAGAAAAGAGATTGTGAAATGGGGTGACTCTTGTTTTAAGGAGTGTATCAGTCGAGTTAAACCTATAGGACTCCTCAACGTTCCTACCATGGAACCATTAACCACTCGAGTACCCGAACCATATCGGGATTTCAAGGCAGTCTTTGAACCAAGGGAAGCAAATAAATTACCACCCCATCGTTCTTATGACTGCGCTATTGATTTGTTGCCTGGTACTATGCCCCCTAGGGGTACCGTGTATCCCCTCTCTGTGACAGAAAACAAAGTACTTGAAGAGTACATCACAGAAAATTTGAAGAAGGGTTTTATTACCAAGTCATCCTCCCCGGCTGGTGCAGGGTTTTTTTTTGTTTCCAAAAAGGAAGGTGACTTGAGACCCTGCATCGATTATCGGGGATTAAATAAAATAACAATACGAAATGCATATCCTATTCCGCTCATTACTGAGCTTTTTGATAGGTTGAATGGTGCTACCATATTCACTAAGCTAGATTTACGGGGAGCTTATAATCTAGTTCGAATTAAGAAGGGACATGAGTGGAAAACGGCCTTCAATACTCGCTATGGCCATTATCAATATAGGGTTATGCCCTTCGGCTTATGCAACGCTCCGGCAGTCTTTCAAGATTTCATAAACGATGTATTAAGTGACTGTCTACAAATGTTTGTTGTTGTTTATTTAGATGACATACTCATCTACTCTAAGAATATCAAGGAGCACCATAGACACGTTAGAATAGTTTTATCCAAATTATTGAAAAACGGACTTTACTGTAAATTAGAAAAATGTTTATTTGACGTGGAGACGGTTAATTTCTTGGGTTACATAATTTCAGGTTCCGGCTTTCAAATGGAACCTAAAAAGCTGGAAGCAATTTTAAATTGGCCCCTACCAATTGGACTTAAAGCCATCCAACGTTTCCTGGGGTTTGCTAATTACTATAGAAAGTTTATCAGAGGATTTTCCTCTATTACCGCTCCTATTACCGCTATGACAGAGAAGAATAGAAGTCATACAGTGTGGAGTACCGAAGCTAAGGAAGCCTTTGAAAAATCTCTTCTAGCTTAATAGAAGTATTGTCTAAATGTCAAAACCACAACTCCATAACTATCCCTCAGGGAAAATTATACGTACCTTTCAATTATAGAAGACGAATTCTATCCTTGGTACACGACTCTAAGATTGCCGGTCATCCCGGTATCCATAAAATAGAAGCTCTACTCGAAAAGCCATTCTGGTGGCCTTCTTACAAGAAGGACGTCCGAGAGTATGTCCTAGCCTGTAACATCTGTTCCTCTAATAAATCTCCTAAAAGTCGCCCTTTAGGCCTCCTCATGCCGTTACCTATTCCCGAAATACCATGGTCAAGTATCGCCATGGATTTCATAGTAGACCTACCACCTTCAAAAAATCACCGGGTAATTCTAACTATCATCGATAGATTTTCCAAAATGACCCACCTAGTCCCTTTAATTAAACTTCCTTCATCCTCCGAACTGGCCACGATATTCATAAGGGAGGTGGTTCGTTTACACGGTATCCCTACAGACATAGTCTCTGACAGAGGCTCACAGTTTGTTTCCAGGTTTTGGAAAGCGTTTTGTGATCAGTTAGGTATCAAACTTAACCACTCCTCTTCATACCATCCCCAATCCAACGGAATTACTGAGTGAATGAATCAATCACTAGAACAGTACCTTCGTTGCTTCATCTCCGATCACCAAGATGATTGGATGGAGTTACTCCCTTGGGCTGAATTCGCCCACAATAACTGGGTTCACGAATCAACACAACATAGTCCCTTTTTTATAAATTATGGCTTTGACCCTACTACTCTTCTGAGTTCCTTTTCATCCTCGGCAGTGCCAAGTGTTGACTACACTGTAAGGAATATGAAAGAAACTTGGATAGGGGTCAAGCGTATCCTGACTCATAAGGCCGATGTTCAAAAAAGTAAAGCGGACACTCGGCGCAAGAATGCTCCAAATTTTATAGTGGGGGATAGAGTGTGGTTAAGTACACGCAATATTAAATTACGAGTTCCCTCTATGAAATTTGCTCCGCGATTCATTGGTCCTTTTAAGATCCTCCAACGGATTAATCCAGTCTGTTATCGCCTGGATTTACCAGCTAATATGAGGATACCCAATTCCTTTCATGTTTCTCTTCTGAAACCTTTGATTTGTAATCGCTTTACTCGGAAATCCAGGTCTCCTGTTTCTACACTCATTGATGGCCAAGACGAATACGAGGTTAAATCTATTTTAGACTCTCGTATCTCTAGAGGTCGGCTCCAGTATCTGTTGGATTGGAAGGGGTACGGTCCCGAGGAAAGGTCATGGGTGGATGCCTCGGACGTGCACGCGCCTCACCTAGTCCGTTCCTTTGCTAGGCGTCGTTCTCGCGGTCCCTGTCCTGCCCACCCTGGGGGCGGTCCTCGAGGGCGGGGTACTGTGACGATACCTTACCTGTGTCCGCCGATCCCGCGCGGCACGGCGGTTTCCCCGGCTGCTTCCGGGGGCGGTGCAGCCTCTCAGACGCTGCCCGCTCGCGGCAAAGTCAGTTTTATGACACGGCGCATGCGCGACGATGTCATAATGATTTTGCCGCGAAAGTTCAAACGCGGTCACGCTCCCGAACCTTTTGGAGGCGTGGCTTTAAAGTGACACACACATTAGTATAAAAGGGCATCCCTGTCCACCCCTCAGTGCCCTAGTGTGGTTCTTGATTGTTCCCCTAGTGCTCTTATACTGTATTATCTGTTTTTCTGGTATTTTGACCCTTGGCTTCCGTTCTGACTATTCTCCTATCTGGCTCCCCGACTTTTGGCTTGGCTTTCTCGTTTATCCCGATTTCTGTACTCCCTTGATCCTCGGCTTTTTCTTGACTATTCTCTGACATTAAGTCCGGCCACCCTAAGGTCCGGTATACGTCCCTTTCTGGGTTACCATCTGTGTGAAGGGGTCACTGTCGTGACAACACCGCAGTACAGGGACTTAAATTTCAGTTTCCGGTACCCGGCCGGACTGAAAGGAAGTGTGCACACTGAGTGCGCACTTCCTTTCATTCCGTCCTGAAACTGAAATTTAAGTTCCTGTACCGCGGTGTGCGTTGTTCTGCCGGCCCACGCTATAATCAGGTAAATAATCGTACACATTCGCTCTATAAGATGCACAGACATTTCCACTTACTTTAGAGGGGGAAAAAAGTGTGTCTTATAAAGCAAAAAATATGGTATATGCACTACCTGAATAGCAAAGCTTGTTAATTTGCATATTCAGGTAGGTTTGCATATTGCCAATTCTGCAGGCAGGAGCGATAATTTGTGTTAGTTATTGAATTCCCCATTCCTTTGTAGATATGTTATTGTGTTATTATAATTCACGGTATGTTTTCTAATATGTTTTGATGAATTATATTTTTATTGATTTGTCACAAATAGTTACATGTAAGGATAATTTGGGCCAGTCCCAAGAAAAAAAAAATGGTTTGTATGTTAGTTTCTTTTGGAACTTGTGTTCTGTGTGGATTTTTAGGGATCCCAGTGACAGAGTCTTCGGACCTGTTGGCTGGCTGCACGATCCCTCTAGCCCTGGGATAAATCAAGAGAACTAGGCTGGAGAGCCGCAAGTACCTTTGTAAAGGCAATAGAAATCACATTGCAGGTAGAGGTGGATACCTGCCTGGAAGGAGAGCTGCAGCCTGGTAGAGTGGAAAAGCTGCGGAGATACCCCAGTCAAGCTTCGGCAACTGGGAAGGAGATGTTCCAGGGTCCCTGCAAGCAGCTAGGAAGTGATTGGGCGGAGGTACTCGGTAGGAGTACAATAGTCCCTCAAGTAAGATTTGTAGCTTGTTCTTAACCAGGAGAACAGGAACCACTTGGAACAAAATCTGGTATAATGTACACCTCACAGATAAGTGACGACTGTGGCTCTTTGGTCAACAAAGAAGGAGCAGGGTCTCCCAAGGCTTGGAAAAAGCCATCGGCCTCTGATGTTGACATCAGCGTCTTTGTTTGCCCTCCACTGTCGACTATAAATGCACAGGGTGATCTCCATTTGTATGGAATCTCTGCATCCCTTTGTTGGATAGTCACCATCTTGAGAGTTGTCATGGTGATTGGAGTAATTATTTAATATATCATAAGATGTGTGTAGCAGCTCCATGTACACACTTCCTCCTTCATAACTCTCCTTGCGGCCATGCAATGAGCTAACTGACAGGGCCGATTTGTTGTTCTAAGTTGGGAAAAGAGAAGAAGCATTTGTCTTATGCTTGAGCATGAGCAGTGTGGTAAAAGTTGCGCCTCCATCAACTTCCTACTGTACTGTCAGGGATGTTGTGGCAGTGCGCTGCTTTGTGAAAACAACCCTTAAAACATCTAAAGCCACTATTTTGGACATATCTCATCACAACAACCTTACTAATACTATTGCCAGAAAAATTAAAGATATATATAACCTATGGTGAAATTGCATGTGCATGTCCAAATTAGAATAATAAAGCATCATATTTTTTTTTAAATGGAAAGAAAGGTACATCAAATGTGAATCAATAAATTTTAGTGTTCCATTTTTGTTAAAGTTGGTAAATGTATTTTTAAACATACTACATATCCACAAATATTAAGCAGTAACAAATTGTATGATGGAATATACACATTTAATAGTTAATGAAATTAAAAAGCAACACTAATTTTATTTGGGATTTGTTTACAAGGAAAAATTAATTTAGCTTTTCATTATATTCAAATAATCCACAATGAGCTTATACCAAGTTGTACTTTTATACAACGTTATAAAATAATATTTAAAAAATAGAAAGTATAGATTATATTTGTGTATAAATGGATATTACCATTTTATTTATTCCAATTTTCTTGGTAATCCATTCTCTTTGTCTGTATATATTGCGTAATTCTATTAAACTACCCATAACGACACACTGTTTCTCAGGGACATTCAGTAATGTATATCACACCATCTCCATTGGGCTATGAGCCGACAATGTTAGCATCCCATGATAATCTAGACTCTCCTGTTCGCTTGACCGTGTGTTAAATTGTGGGATAAATTGTGGCAGGGAGCTTGCTGCTCTGTGAGTAAGGTGTGACTCCTAAGAAACACCCGTGAACATTGTGACAATAGACGTGCAAGTCCCATAGGCAATCGGCAAGAACACAAGAGGATTCAAAACTACTAAAGCTTTAACCTCAGGAAGGGAACACAAATGAATACAAATGAGAATATTCCTATCCGTATTGATTTTGAAGAAGCATTGCTTTACTGAGAGATATCAGCCAGCGAAGTCTCCTTGTGGCAAAGACTTAGCTCATGAGTAAAGGAGCCTACAAAATCACAAAAAGCACAGAGGACAAAACCAATACAAATATTACGGGCATTAAAAAAAAACAAAAAAACAGCAAGTGCACATTCCCAAGATGTATAGAGTTATTCACTAAAGCGTCACTTGGCTGGAATTTCAAGTTAATTTGAAAATTTTAGGCAAAAATAGCCAAAATGGGAACAGTCTCTGTCTGCCAGGTTTTCAATTTAGCTAAATTAGCCTGAAATTTTAAATTCACTTGAAACTGCAACAATTCACACTTTTGCCAATTACCTTGTTATTCAGAAATATGGCATTTCCTGATAGTTCCAAACTTATACATGAACTGAAACATAAAGCTCTATAAGTACTGGACCTCGTGCTAGAAAGTAAGCAATATTTGCACAGGTCTTGAAACTGGGAAACACTCCACTAAAAAAATAAAACTTTGTCAAGGCTCACTAAAACAATGTGGGCCACCATGGCTACCAGGCAGGCACAGATAAGAAAGTGTCAGTGCCCAACCATAGCCTCCGGTGGGGCCTTGGCCACAGGTGGCACTTTGACAGCGGTGGCGTTTTGCATAGGCTGCACAGGTGGCAGTCTTTGGGTGATCCGACTCAAGGGCTCAGTATACAAGCTTCAGCGCTCGCCCTCCTGCCAGTCACTTCACGTTGCATGGCCGAGCCGACTGTGCCGCAGTAGAGGATCTTTATTCTCTATCCGGTCTGACAGGAAATGCTCAGTGAGAGAACTGAACAGCTTCCTGTCATTCCGAGTAGAGGAAACAGAAGCTCCTCTACTTCAGTCACCTTGGCCGCACTACTTGGAGGGAGGTAAGTAGGCGCATATGTGTGGGGGAAAAAGAAGGGCACACAAAAAGGCCTGTGGAAAGGGACAATGACACAGAGAGGGGCTAAGAAGGGGACAAATATGACACACGCAGAGGGGATGGGGGAAGGAACAATCTCACACACACTAGTGGAGGGCCCTGGTGCATGAATTTTTTTGGGCCCCCCTATCACAAGGATAGCCCAATGATAGATCCCCATCTGTTGTACAATTCCCACAGTACTTTGACAGCTGAGGTTCTACCATTTCCCATGCTTGTAGGGTTGCATTTAGCACTGAGCAGTGTGTGTAAATGTAAGCATGTTGTTATATGGAGTATGTTTGTGTGAATGTAGGGTTGGCGTTTGAATACAAACGTGCATTTGTGTGCAGGGCCAGATTAAGAGCCCAGTGGGCCTGGTGCTGACAATTATGACGGGCCTAATTACAGAATCATAGCGACCAAAAACAATAAAACACTCCCAAGCGTCATGTATTTGCTGGAGAGAAAGAAAACAGCAGCTATAATAAAACACATACCCTATGCTAATCTCCCTCTTATTTATGTTTTCATCTTTCAAGTAAATCCATAACACCTAACAGCAGTGTCCAGTCAAGCAGGAAGTCAATGGGCACGGTAAAAGGGTGTGCCACTGACACAAATCACATGACCTGCCAAAAGGGGCGAACATGCCCAAAAAGAGGACGTCTGCCCAAAGAATTATAAGGCCAGTCTGGCATGAATGCATATCAGGCTGCCTGACAATCATGCAGCTAGCCAACTATGGGCATACTATGCAGACAGAACCATGAGCTTGGCATAAATTCATCTAATTATGCGCTCGCTCAACGCTTTCTAAGGACTGTTCCCTAGCATCTGCTGGTCCACTTGTCTTCTTACCTTCTTACTAGCAGGCAGAAGCTCCTGGTATATAATCTGGGACAGAGAAAAGCTGTATGTAGTGAGTGTAGACGAAATGGAACATGCCACAGTGTTAGAGAGACCAAAGTCAGCATTACCTTAAAGGATCACTATAGGGTCAGGAACACAAACATGAATTCATGACCCTATAGTGTTAACACCACCATCTAGCCCCCCTGGGCCCCTCATGCCTCCATAAATATAGCAAAATCTTACTATATTCAAGCCTGAAGCTGTAACTCTGCATGCTGTTAGACTCATAAAAACAAGCAGTCTGCTGACATCATTAGAAGTGGTGGCCTGATCCAATCACAGTGCTTCCCCATAGGATTGGCTGAGACTGATAAAGAGGCAGATCAGGGTCAGAGCCAGCATGATTCAAACACAGCCCTGGCCAATCAGCATCTCCTTATAGAGATGAAATGAATTAATGAATCTCTATGAGATAAATTCAGTGTCTACATGCAGAGGGAGGAGACACTGAATGTTTGGATGCATGTTAGGCAGCCATGACCCAGGAATGATCTCTAACAGCCATCTAAAGAGTGGCCAGTGAAGTTATCACTAGGCTGTAATGTAAAGACTGCATTTTCTCTGAAAAGACAGGGTTTACAGCAAAAAGCCTGACGGTAATGATTCTACTCACCACATACACATACATTCTACTCATCAGAACAAATTCAATAAGCTGTAGTTGTTCTGGTGACTATAGTGTCCCTTAAACTATATTCATTGTCAGCCAATCCACACAAGTTTTGTTCCCATACATCCCTCTTAAGTTTCCATACTTAAGTATGAGTATGTGAAAAGTAGTTAGGGTTGCCACCTTTCTTGGAAAAACATACCGGCCTTACTAATTTGCATAATTAAATATGTATGGGTGACATCACATGATGTAAATTACAAGGAGTGACATAAGAGAAAATTCTGTAAAATCACCAAAAACTACTTAGTTTGATTCTGCTGTATACACTTGAAGACATGGGGACACAGACACTAGAGACACTGGCTGGGGGACATGGGGACATTGAGACATGGAGGCACTGGGAGACATGGGGACACTGAGACACCAGGGCCACAGACACTAGGGACACTAGCTTGGAGACATGGGGACATTGTGACACTTGAGGCACTGAGAGACATGGAGGCACTAGGAGACATGGGGACAGTGAGACACTGGCAGACTGGAGGCACTGGGAGACTAGGGGGCACTGAGACACCAGGGACACTGGCTGGGAGACATGGGGACACTGTGTCCCCATGTGTCTGTGTCATAATGTCTGTGTCATAATGTCTCCCAATGTCCCTTAGTGTATGCCTCCTTGCAGCCTTTCCCCCCCCATCCCTTACTTCCCTGAGCTGTAGGCTGTCTCTGCAGGGTGGAAGTTGCTGTCTGGACTCTCCGTAGCTGCACTCCTGCAGATCAGTGAGTATAGATAGGCAGGGAGGGATATCCTGGAACTTCCTATCCCTGCCTGTCTCCACATACAGCGACCCCTACTGGCCAGTGCATAGTAATCTCTTGTTTATACTGAGAAAAATGCCAGCATTTGTATTGCCAGTATCACTGCAATATTGGCACTCGCCATGCAGCCTCAAATACTGGCTGTGCCAATAAAATAAAAGCCAGGTGGAATCCCTAAGAGTAGTGTGTGAAAAAAAAATGTAAAAAAAAAAAAAAAAAAATTTTTTTTTAAAATCAATGGGCCTATTCCATGGGCCTGGGCCTAGAGCTGCAGCTCCATCAGCCCCTATGTTAATCCGGCCCTGTTTGTGTGTAGTGTGCGTGCAACCGTGCATTTGTGTGTAGTGTGGTTTTTGAATGCAGTGGTGTGTTTAGATATAATAAATATATATAATACATTTTTAATATAGAGGTGTGTTTGTGTGTAGTGTTGATATTTGAACATATACACATAAACTGTCACACACAGATACACACACATGCAGGTGTACAGACACACACACAATGAAACACACGCAGGTACACAGATATGCACACACCGACACACATGTTGATAAACAGACCATATTCTGGTAATTAAAAAAGAGGAAACCTTCAGGAGCAGATTGTCGTGGGCTTGAATTTAGTCATGGGAGTGCCATAAAGGCAGAGATGCCACCCCCAAAGCTTAGGCTGCCTATAAGGGATAGTTTCTTCACTGGGATGATGTGTCACATCCATGAAGAATACCGAGCACCCAGGCCCCTTCTAAGCACAAAAAAAAATCACCCAAAAAAGGATTCCTTACTGCGCACCACACTGTCAAACCCAGCAAAAATGATTATTTGAATTTACTGCCAGTTTTACCGTTGTCAGATACCTCAAAATAATTCTTGAATACACTATGTCTGTATTACACTGTCAAACCCAGAGAAAAATATTATTTGAGTTTGCTTGTATCAATGCTACTGTAATGCACCAAATTGCTCTTTCCAACTGATGACAATTAAAGGGACTCTGCAATAAAAGGACCCTGCAGAGCCCCTCTTCCTCCCCCCCCATTCAGTGTTGCTGAAAGGGTTAAAACCTCTTCAGTGACTTACCTGAATCCAGCGCCGATGGCCCTCGGCACTGGATCAGGCTCTGCCCATGCTCCTCCTCCCCCCCCCCGACATCAGCCGACGGGGGAGACCTAATGAGCATGCGCGGCAATGGCCACGCACATGCATTAGACTTCCCCATAGGAAAGAATTATTGGTTAGCACAGCGCTTGGACCAATCCATTGCCATTCAACTTGTATAGTTACGTAGAAGTCTACGATGAAAAAAAGATTAAAGTCCATCAAATTCAAGCTTAATCCTTAGAGTGATTTCCACAAGGTCAAGCAGAAAGTTATCCAGTAACACGGCAGATCCAGAGGCGAACCCAGGTTAGCTCTTACTGACACATACAAACTTGCATACAATGACAAATAATAACTCAAACATATATACTGTGCAAGTTCATACCTACATACACACTTAAAAACACAGATATGTAGATAATTACACAAAAACTCGTGCAAACCCTACTCTTGGAGGCTATGAGTTACACACCAAGACACCCAGTAAAAATAAGGGCAGAATGATTTTGCAGAAATTTACAATACTGGGTCAAACTTCTACATCACTAAAAAGATAAACAACAATAATAAAAAAAAAATGTTATGGTTGTTGTTGCTGCTCTCGTGATCATATGATCCTCCATGACTGCTCCTGGACTGCTACCTTTGGGACATCTGTGGCATTGTGCATTTTTTTGGGTAAGGAGGCCCTTGGCAGATGGTCCCCAAGATGCCAGGGACTACCTGGCTGTAAGCAGCAGCTGACTGAAGAGGCATCCCCCACTTTGTGAGGATGTTTCTTTGGTCAAGCCCTGCTGTTGGCCAGACAATAAATGTCCCTGGCATCTTGGGGGAGGCACTTGCCATTATCCTCCCTAGTCAACAAATCGCACAATGGCTTCTCAGGTGGGGGAACATTTCTCCTGGTGCTCACCCTTGGTTCCTCCCCTTGTGACAGCTCACAGGACTGGCTGCAGGTTCACACGGCACGACAGCTAACTCCACCTGAAACACTTGCACGCTCGCTATCCAGCAGGCAACAGGGAGATCAAGCAAAAAACAGCTTGAGCTTAGAAGATACCAGCCGTGACTCTGTGCTGGAGACTGCTATATGTTTACGTAGATGGTAAGAGGAGGTGGGAATGGATGCTCATATTGCTAATTGTAGGACAGAGAGAAGCTAGCCTAATATTAGTGTTAGAAAAGTGGTACATCCCAGTGACGGTGGGATTGTTGTGATGTATAATGGAGATTTGTGATGCCTAATGGCAATAAGAAATAATAAAAAAAAAGTTACCTGCTAATCCTAACCCTAATCCCTATGTATATTTAGACAAATGGAGGTCATTTAGTTACTCGCTAAGCGGGTCCTACACTGACCCTTCAGCTTGCATTCCCTCCAATGGCCATTGGAGTAACTAAATCAGATACCAGATGAAAGGCAAGAGATTCCCACTCCAGAAGCCACATATCACCATCTTCACTTAAGGCACCTTGTTGATGAGATTCCTGCAATGGACATGAATGCTGAAATTTTGGTTCTCCTAGGAAGAGACATCCTCAGAGTACATAAAGTGCGCGACCAGTGTGATGGACCTGACGACGCCCCTTATGCACAAAGACTTGACCTAGGCTGGGTAATAGTGGGCGATGTATGCATAGACAGGGAGCGTACGTCATCCGAGATCCGCTCCTTTAAAACTTACATAATGGGGAATGGACGTGCCTCCCACTTCAGACGATGCCCTCGCCATTATGAAGTAAAGGAAAAACCTCTTGACGTGATCCAAGTACGGCATACTGCTTCTATTCTTTCTTATGACAACCTAGGTGCCGCAGTGTTTAGTACTACAAATGATGACAACAAATTAGCCTTGTCGATTGAAGACAAGGAATTCAGCAAAATAATGGACAAAGAATTCTTCCAGGATGAGTCTAACAGCTGGGTTGTACCATTACCTCTTCGAGCAGCAAGGGCCAAACTCCCTACCAATCGTGAACAGGCTGTATCCAGATTGAATTCACTTCAACACTAAAGAACAGATCTGAAATGAACCCTGCAGATCATGCTACCAGGCCAGTATCTGCAAGTGCCTTTGCTAATTCTTCTTGGATAACAGGTCCTGAACTCCTGCTGGATCAGCCAGAAGAAACCACAGCTGATGTCTTCAGTATCCTAGAACCTGACAAAGATCCAGAGATTCGTCCAGAAGTGAAAACCCTCGTCACTCAAACTAAACAAAGACTCATCTTGGATTGTCAGCGATTTGAACGATTTTCTAAGTGGATAAAACTTGTACGCACCATCGCAAGGTTAGTCCACATTGCACGCTGCTTTCACACAAGGCTCACTGATCCTCAATGTCAAGGTTGGCACATATGTCGAGAGTTTCTTTCTGCAAAGAACATTGCTGAAGGTGAAATGGTCATAATACGCATTGTACAGCAGGAAGTCTTTGGCTCAGACATTAAATGTATCCGCGACAAGAGGGATATTCCAAAAACCAGTGCAATTGCTAATCTAAACCCATTCATTGACAATGATGGTATGTTAAGAGTTGGTGGACGTTTAAACAAGGCCGAGTTGGGAGAGAAAGAACAGAATCCTCTCATTATGCCCGCTCGCCATCACATTACCACTCTGCTCATACGGCACTACCACGAAGGGGTTAAGCACCAAGGTAGACACTTCACTGAAGGTGCCATAAGAGCTGCAGGCCTTTGGATCATAGGAGCAAAAAGACAAATTACAGCTATACTGCACAGCTGTGTTCACTGCCGCAAACTAAGAGGTAAACATCCGCAACAGCAAATGTCAGATCTACCAACTGACAGGTTAAGTACTGACCCACCATTCACTCATGTTGGTCTGGATGTTTTTGGACCATGGATGGTAATAGCCCGCAGAACTCGAGGTGGTCAAGCAAACATCAAACGCTGGGCAGCGTTGTTTACTTGCATGAGTGTGCGTGCAGTACACATTGAAGTAATAGAATCTATGGATGCTTCAAGCTTCATCAATGCTTTGAGACGATTTCTCGCCATCAGAGGACCAGTCAAGATACTTAGGTCTGATTCCGGTACTAATTTCGTTGGAGCCTGTCGAGAGTTAGAGCTCAACTCTAGACCAATCCAAGACTTCTTAGCTCAAAAGGGCTGTACATGGATATTCAATCCCCCTCATTCTTCCCATATGGGCGGCTCATGGGAGAGAATGATTGGCATTACACGTAGAATACTGGACTCTATGCTTATGGACTCAAATTGCACAAGACTTACCCACGAGGTTTTAACCACCTTTATGGCAGAGGCATCTGCTATAATTAATTCCAGACCACTGGTTCCAGTGTCAACAGATCCAGAGAATCCAACTATCCTAACCCCAACTACTCTGCTTACCCAAAAGCTTGGGTCCATTCCTGTCCCACCCGGAAACTTTAACTCAGGAAACTTGCGCTATGACCAGTGGAAGCGAGTGCAACACCTCGCCAACTGCTTCTGGAATCGTTGGAAGATGGAGTACCTTTCTACTTTGCAAGGACGCAGGAAATGGCAACACCCAAATCCTAACATTAAAGTTGGAGATTTTGTTCTGCTCAAGGATCAACAAGCTGGGAGACTCGAGTGGCCTATGGGACTTATTATAAAGAGTGTTCCTAGTGATGATGGCAAGGTACGCAAGGTGGAGGTGAAGGTTGCAAGACAAGGGACTGTAAAGACCTTCATCAGACCTATCACTGAACTTATTCTGCTCTTGCCCTTTGGAGAATGAACTTACTTGCTTATGTTGTTTGTTCCTACCTTTGACTTCTAGAAGGAAGAGTCTTGGACGTTAATGTTAACTCGAAGTTGTTGCATTTTTTTGCATGATTTTTCTTTATGTGTTTCACGTTCTCAAGACATCAGCAAATTGCACTGTTGTTTATTTGCACTTGTATAACTACAGTTATGGTATAAAATAGTGACATTTACAATGTCAGACGGGGAGTGTGCTGTTACACAGTTAATATTCTCATTATTGTAGATGCAATTTAGATAGCATATTCTGTGATTTATTAACCTTGTATTTTTGCTGCCTCCTTTTGGCCCTTTTTGGTAATGCCCTTGTTCCTCCTGTGAGCATCATACATCTTTTCCTTGTATGTAAACTCCGCCCCTGTTCTTGCTGTACTTCCTGTGTCATGGCTGCTTGCATTTGCCTCATGTAACTGGGACTCTTGTATCCCACATGCTAAGCTACGGAAGGCATCATCTTTTGACCGCATAATACTGAAATCCATTCATTCTGCTGTATTCCTGTTGTGTGATGTTCAGAATAAACCAGCTTTTGAATGAAACCAGTATTGGTGAGTTCAGCTATCTGAGGAGGATTGTCCGCAGTGACCGTACCTGCTTATACAGGCCAGGCACAGAGGTCCCACAAGGGTTAGATCACTATCACAACAATCCGAGTCAGAATACCGTATCTTCAGAAGGATATTGATACCTTAGAGAGAGTTCAGAGAAGGGCTACTAAACTGGTTCATGGATTGCAGGATAAAACTTACCAGGAAAGGTTAAAGGATCTTAACATATATAGCTTGGAGGAAATACGAGACAGGGGGGATATGATAGAACCATTTAAATACATAAAGGGAATCAACACAGTAAAGGAGGAGACTATATTTAAAAGAAGAAAAACTACCAGAAAAGAGGACATAGTCTTAAATTAGAGGGGCAAAGGTTTAAAAATAATATCAGGAAGTATTACTTTACTGAGGCGGTAGTGGATGCATGGAATAGCTTCCAGCTGAAGTGGTAGAGGTTAACACAGTAAAGGAGTTTAAGCATGCGTGGGATAGTCATAAGGCTATCTCAGACTTAAGATAAGGCCAGGGACTAATTAAAAGTATTTCAAAATATTGGGCAGACTAGATGGGCCGAATGGTTCTTATCTGCCGTCACATTCTATGTTTCTATGTGTCTTCTTCCATCGTTGGGGCTCCTAGGTCCACCCTTAGTCAGTCACCAGGCTATGAATCTTCCACTACAGAAATCTATTGCGTACAATATCTCTGCAATACATTTATATTTGCCAATCAGTAAGCATTATTCTGCCAAAATGATCCATACGTTATTGAATTAACTTGCCCCAAACCCTAAAAGCTTTAAATTCTTACTCAATAAGTAGCTGTCAGACCCCAAAGTTTATTCAGACCATGGTTCCACATATGTGTCTTCTTCTGTCTTCAATTGGCTCTTGGATTCATCCATAGTCAGTCAGCAGGGTGCGTATGTATCTTCCACTGCAGAAATCTACTTATTGAGTAAATTCTTACTCAATACGTATCTGGTTACTCAGGTTACAGTTTCACATGTCATCTTCCATCATCAACCCGCTCCTGGATCCATCTATGGTCAGGAGGCTATGAATCATCTTTCTCCAATGCAGAAAGCTCTTGAGTGCTTGGTGAAATGAAGTTCTCTCTTTTACTTCTGTCAGATGATTTGGTGGATAGAGGTTCTCTGGAAGTTTGCTAGGTGAGGTAAAAATAAGGTTTCTTTTTTATTGAATTTTTTGATGATGATGATGATGATTGTTACGGTACCTCCAGTAATAAAATGTACAAACCGCCGTTTAGCGAATACTCCCCAT
Source organism: Pelobates cultripes (assembly GCA_933207985.1). Lineage (NCBI taxonomy): Eukaryota > Metazoa > Chordata > Amphibia > Anura > Pelobatidae > Pelobates > Pelobates cultripes. The sequence continues at coordinate 42,164,106 of OW240923.1, forward strand.
TCGCAATAATGTGGTCTGGTAGCGGGTATAGTAAAACCATGCGAACCGCCAGCTAGGGAACACTCCAAACTCCCGAACGGTACCTGTACTGCTCTTTCCCTTCACGAGCTCCAAATCCACGAACTGACAATAGTAACCGAACGCCAATATCTTCCAAGCGGCAAATAATCCAAATAAGCAGTGTCTAGTCGCCGGTAATAAAATCCCCCCAATAACGAGACCAAGCTCCGCTTTGAGGGTAAAACACGAACTGATTTACTGTGGGCTACCTGCCCGGTATTTATGCAGGTCTCCCACTTGGTGGACACTCCCCTAGGGGACCAAATGGGAGACTGAAAGGACAGAAGGACATGGGGACATTTTGGACAGACATCCCCACAATATTCCCAGCATGCATCACAGTTCCCTCCCCTCTGCTCGGGAGATAATTGGGAAGTAATTCAATTATCTCCCAGAGCAGAGGCAAATCGCCAGTTTAAATACAAGTCACAAAACACATAAAAATCTATAACTTCATAACTGCCGAACATATTGCATTCGAGTAACACATCCCCAGATAGCCTGGATCTGAGGGCATATTATTGGCGAATAGCGCTCAGATCCCATTCGCATAGTTCAATCGCCATGGAGTCAAAGTCTATTACAGTCTTTCGGTATGCGATCGACTTCATGGGACGGCTATCTGGGTTAAGTCCATTCGTGTTGTTGAATCTCCCGAACGGCCGGCATTCGTATGCTTTTGTCGATTGAGAAGGGGAGGTCGACGGCTTCAGCGGTGTTCGGCTGAAAAAGTGTCCGTTTTCAGTTCCATGAAATAACCGTCGAACACCGCTGGTCGTTCGCATGGTTAAAATGGCCGCCGCCTCGTGGTCGACATACGAACGACGACCACCCGGTATTCGGTTTTAATTGAGAAGTGTCTGTGGTTAACCGCAACATTCTAATTGGGATCAATAGGTTAACCAGCAGCACACTTCTCTTCTGGGTGGCCGTCCGTTCGGTAGTTTCGTTCGACTAAAAACCGACATTCCCTTAAACAAGCATACGAATGGGGGAATTCATGTAACTGGCAAAACAGACGAACACAGTACTTTTAGTCCAGGCAGATGGGTCTGTCACAATGATGAATAGCCCAAAGTTTACTCAGGTGACGGCTCGACATACATCTTCAACTGACTCCTGGTTCCTTCCAAGACAATAAACAGACTGAGCATTCTTCCTGTCACCATGAAGAACCAGCAGCAGAAGTTGGTTTCCATGGAATAAAAAAGATTAAAGTCTTGCTAATAGCCTGTTATAAAAAAAAAAAACTACAAAAAATACTTATAATTTTGATGTAAAAATAGCATATCAGAAAATAATGGACAGCTACTGTATTCCAGCCTGTTATATACATGTTATATAAATGCTTACTTAATTAACCCCTTAAAGGACCGGACTGTTTTTGCGATGTTGTACATTTGCGACCAGGCATCTTTTTACACTTTTGTGGTGTTTGTGTTTAGCTGTAATTTTCCGCACTCTCATTTACTGTTCCCATACAAATTATATATTGTTTTTTTCAGGACAAAAATAGCTTTTTTTGCATACCATTATTTATATAATCTCATGTAATTTAATTTTAATAAATGATTAAAAAAATATGATGAAAAATTGAAAAGAAAATACATGTTTTTTTACTTTTACTTGAAAAATCTTTTACTCATCTACAAAAGTGAATGAAAAAAAAACCTGCTGCTGGACGCCGAAGGAGATGGCTGCCTGATCGCGGAGCTCCGTCCCGCTAAGCCATAAACAGCGCACCCGAAGCACACTGACCTGTCCGATGGGATGAAAACAAACGGCCGCACTCCCACCCAGCAGAGGGACGGCCGCAACAACAGCAGATCTCGGGCACACTGGACGGCTACCTCCGAACCCCGGCCAGACAGACACTCGCCACGCCGGGATCCAAGATGGCCGACGGACAGGCCGCGACACCACGGACATCCGAGTCACAGGGCCCCTCCTTGGCAGACATAAGAGCCGACATTAGGGCCCTCACTGAAGCTATGGTCACCTAGTCAGACCTCCAGGCTCTGTCTGCCAACCTGCACGAGGCAATCAGGTCAGAAGTAGCCACCATACAGAGAGACATTGCAGCACAAGATGGTCGCATACAAACCCTAGAAGCCACGAATCAAACAACGGTAAACAGACTGGAGACTACCAATACAGTAATAACTAAACAGGGCGCGATGCTCCTGCAACTGAGGCGATAGACGGAAGATCTGGACAACAGGGGGCACAGAGCAAACATACGGATCCGCAATTTACCAGAGGCCCAAGGTGCAGAAGATGTCGCTGCAACCCTCACGGCCCTTTTCATGGAAATTCTGGGCGCTGACGCTACACAAAGGTTCGAATTCGATCGGGCACACAGAGCCCTGAGACCTAAGAAGGACGGCGGTCCGCCAAGAGACATCATTTGCTGTTTTCATGAATACAAGATAAAAGAGCTCATTATGGCGAAAGCCAGAACCAAACCAACGTGGCGGTTCGGTAGCTCAGAAATAGCCCTGTATCACAAGAGGCAAGAAAGGCCCTGAGACCAGTTACGCAACTACTAAGAAGCCGCAATATCCCGTATAAATGGGGCTTTCCATTTTGCCTCACAGCAAGATACAACAACGAGTGGAGATCCCTATGCTGGCCCGATGAGGTGCCAAATTTCCTACGAACCATGGGCCTGCCAAATACGGAAGTAGCAGACTGGGTCCTGGGCTCCCTGGAACAGAGGAACAACCAGCCAGCACCAAGAGCCCCGAGACCTCCCAGCCCGCAGACACCAACTACCGGCCCAGCAGCAAGCACAACCCGGAGAACACTAGGCCGCACGACAGAGGACTATTGCCACAATGCAGTGCAGCCACGACGAAGAATCTCCCGTAGATGATGATGAACGGACATAGGACACAAAGGACATACAGATAAGTAATTTACACATCTATACATGCAACGTTACAGACATTGACACATGTCCCCACGACGCACACCCCACCCAGACCACTTGCTGATGGTAACGCGGTCAGACTAGGCCCAGAACCACCCGAACTAAAGGTGGTAGTAAAGATATGGCCACACCGCAAAGCCCGGTACTTTGGGGCCGACACATCACCAAGGACAGTTACTAAGTGGCACCCCATGGACGCACCTGGGAAAGACTGCATACTGGGGAGAGGGGATAAGAAGGGTACGTGCAGAGGGCAAGGGTCTGAAGGTCTTGAGCAGGACGCACTGCACTCGGATGAGGGGATAACAGAGACCCAAGCACGACACGCGAACACAGAACATTGGCACAGGCCGATAGGCGACAGGCACCTACAAGGGAACTGTGCGGGGGGGAGAAGGAGAGGCTGGGGTTGGGGACCTGGGAAATGGCCATCACGCTACCCCTGGGGGGTGAGGGGGGGAGGACGAGGGTCCTGGGAACCCGGGGTGGGGGGGAGAGAGAGGGAGAAGGGGAGGCAACTGGGAACATGGACAAGTGGGGAGATGGAACACATGCAATAGCACCCCCCCTGCTTATCCTCCATGAGCTACATATTTTCAGTATAGCTTTATTCATTGTACTCCGAATTGTTTAAGGTCACCCCCTTTTATAAGGAAAAAGAAAACAAAGGTATAAATAGAAATGTATGCATAAGTATGTACATGTTTCTCTGTATGCATGAATGATGACACAGCCCCGCCTCACAGCAATTCGGGGGGGATGAGGGGGAGAAATGACGTGGCGAGATGGAAGCGCAATGGGCTAAAGTGTCCAACAGGACTCGAAGCGGAGGAGTGTACTCCCCCACACATACCACAGACCCTGACGACACTCACGACATGACATGCCCCGACAGCACTACTACCTTACAACAAGCTGTAAGGGGCAAATCAGCTTGCAACCATGCCCAATGGCCCACAGAAACTCCACGGAAACACCCTCAACCCCCCCCGAATAACACTGCAGATACTTAGGTACCCTGGACTTGGAACCACCCCACCCCCGAACCGGCCACCATGGGACCCACCCCCTCAGATGAGGTGACACCCCGACTCTCACCGGAAACAAGACGACTGACAGCTATCTAGGGAGATGATGCGTCACGCTAACTGCATGTGGAACACAGACCTAGGCTTAGGTCAAGACAAATGCGAATACCACCTCATTGACAAGGTTAACACAGAGCCACTCATACTGTACAACATGGTGCACCCGCTTAGCTACACATATAGTGGGAATGATGACTCACAACACACTAATAGATTATTTCGAACACACTACAAGGTACAGGCCACTATCTGACGTAATACCCGTGTAGACTAACCATTGGGAGACCCACTGCCGACGCCCAGCCAGACGTAGAAACCGGCGGTACGGCTCTAAATATCTACCCAGTTACATGGAGCCTTCCCACATTGAGAGCTGGAATACAATCAAACACCACTTACACTACCACACACACGGCAATAGAAGGGGAGGAGAACAGCCACGTCTGACCCTTACACACAAAGGGGAGGCGAACACTTGATGGACACTTGAGCAACAACATTTCTGAGGAAGGCTGAACTTGATGGACGCAAGTCTCTTTTCAGCTATGTAACTATGTAACTATGTAACTATGTAACTTACACCCGACCCCTAGCAACCCACGACAGGAAACACAACACACAAACACCACCCTGAAGAACCAGCAGCAGAAGTTGGTTTCCATGGAATAAAAAAGATTAAAGTGAAAGTGTCTTGCTAATAGCCTGTTATAAAAAAAAACTACAAAAAATACTTCTAATTTTGATGTAAAAATAGCATATCAGAAAATAATGGACAGCTACTGTATTCCAGCCTGTTATATACATGTTATATAAATGCTTACTTAATTAACCCCTTAAAGGACCGGACTGTTTTTGCGATGTTGTACATTTGCGACCGTCCCTGAGGAAGAATGTGCTCAGATCAAAAGGCAATATCCTTTCCACTGGTGCCCAAGCCGAATGAAATATCTCGGGCTGTGGGTCACACGCGAGACCAAGGACATCTACACCCAAAATCACATACCCCTACTGAAGACCATTCTCGAGGACCTCAAAAGATAGAACTACCCCCACATATCTTGGCTGGGGAAAATTGCAGTGATAAAAATGAATGTTTTACCTAGGCTACTCTACATATTTCACACAGCCCCACAGGCAATTCCGCAGGCATTTTTCAGGACACTTAAAACAGCAATCACACAATATATTTGGAGAGGGGAGAAGGCCTGCATTGGCTTTGATAAGCTCTGCCTACCGAGAAGCTGGGGAGGGTTAGCCCTGCCCGACATTAGAAAATATCACCAGGCCACGGTACTGCAGAGGCTCAAGGAACTTCACACGGACACACCCGACAGAAGGTGGGTAATGCTCTGGAGGGAATCCACCGAGAAAAGGCTGCACACACTGATTTGGCACAGAGAGACAGACGCACACATAATATTGGGAGAGGATTCCCCACTCACACACACCCTGAGACACTGGAACAAGTTGAGGAAAGGACAGCAGATCTCACCCAAACCCAGCCCGCTGATACCGATCACGTACAACCCCAACCTGGGAGACAGCCTCCCGCCAACGGCTTGGCCGATGGAGCACCGAGACGGATACATACCTATCTACACAACCCTAAGCAACACGGGAGTGAAACCACTGCGAGATATAATGGAAGAGAGACCACACACACTAATGCACCAATTCCATTACGCCCAACTGACCCACTACTACCACAACCTACCACATAGAGCCAAAATACACAGGGACCTCACGTGGTTCGAGAACCTATGCACTCAGACAACAGAGACTGAAGGGAGGGTCTCCATGATATATCAAAGCATTCTGACAGGACATAGAACAGAAAACACCCTATACAAAAGGCAGTGGGAGGAATGGACGGGGGAATCTTTTGCGGATACCCAGTGGAAAAAGATCTTAATACTACAACATAAAAGCTCCACTAGCTCCCACTACCAGGAGGTAAACTACAAGCTTCTTACACACTGGTATCGCACCCCCTCCCTGATAAACCGATACGCACCAACCATTCCGAACATCTGCTGGAGATGCAGAGACGGCCCCGGAACCCTGAAGCACATCTGGTGGGATTGCGATAAAATTAAACCGTACTGGGAGAACATTGAACAGGAAATAGAACACATCCTAGGAGACCCTACAGACCTGACAATGGGAGCGGCCCTCATACACCACACGGAACGACCCATACCTTCTTACAAAAAGTCAATCCTGAGACACCTGCTAAATGCGGCTAAATCCCTAATCCCACTGCACTTGAGGGAAGAACATATACCCACAATAGAATAAAGTAGAAGACATAAGAAGGGCAGAAGCCAAAATAGCAGAAACAATAGGCAAGGAGGAAAAACATACAGAATTATGGACACCCTGGATATTGTACATCGCTTAAGACAGGACGCAGAAAGAGTACACCCAACCGGGAGAGCTGGAAAGAGCGCATGAGGGGGCCCGGACGTGACACGGAGTGAGACAGACACCCTCCCTCCCTCTCCACCCCTCCTCCCCCCCCCTACTTCCCCTCCCTATCCTCAAGGGGAGAAGACCTTCACACACACATAATATGAAGGAACGTGGAGAAAAAGGAGACGTTTACATTAGTAGCAGATATTAATCACGAATAGAACAGAGGGACACAAACTCCAAAGTGGAGGACACATAACAAACATCGCAGCCATGGAGCACACAAAGCAGCAACACACACAAGTAACACATACTGAGCGACCACAGACATAATAGCAAATAAACTAAAAACCAGAAGCAAGACAACATAACTCTTTACACCCAAGTATAAACCTAGACACACGACAAATATGAAAATAAAGAAAGAAAATAAAAAGCCTACACTCAACAACGTCACGGGACAAGGGAAAAGGATAAGTAGTAAGGAGACATGAAACAAACATTTAGATATGCAGAAGGAACAGAAACGACATCTGATGACAGAACTGCGGGCACGTGACAAAACGAGAACTCAGGCCCACACATACAAATCCTACCATAATCAGACAAACACCAAATAATGATTGAATAACTCTGACACGTAAACAGCAATAGAGGGACTGAACAGAGTCTGGAAAGTCCCCCGCTCCAACGCCGATTTTCAGATTAACGCTTGGGTAAACAGTGAGAATTGGTGAACTCAAAAACCATAGCTGTAACACTAGAAATTACCAGGGACCTGCGTGTCCGGCAATATTGTGGGCCTGCGAGCCCGAGAACGTTCCCACACGTCATGCTACCTACGCTAATAGTTCTCATGCTATTGTAGATCGTGATATGTCTCTTGGGACCTGCGAGTGCTATTTTTTCTCGACTTTGACAACACAAATAAAACAGATTTACAAAAAAACGGAAAAAAAACTGCTAAATAGATTAAAAATTTTGTCCTGAGTTTAAAAATACCCAGTGTTTACATGCTTTTTTGCATGTTATAGGGCTATAAGTACAAGTAGGATATTGCGGTTTCAAAACATACATTTTTAAAATTTATCAATAGTGACATTGTAACACTAAATCTCTGAATAACACCCCACATGTACATATTTTTTTTAAAGGAGACAACCCAGGGTATTCAATATGGGGTATTTCCAGACTTTTCTGGTAGCCACTTAGTCGCAAACACTGGCCAAATTTAGCGTTCATATTTGTTTGTGTGTGAAAAAAGTAAAAACACTAAATTGAATGCTAATTTTGGCCAGTGTTTGTGACTAAGTGGTTACTAAAAAAGACTGGACATACCCCATATTGAATACCCTGGGTTGTCTACTTTTGCAAATGGTATGCCATCATGGGGGTAATTCTCATTCCTGGCCATTTTCGATGTAAAAATATTTGACCCATATATTTGACCCTGTAACTTTCAGAAACGCTATAAAACCTGTACATGGGGGGGTACTGTTATACTCAGGAGACTTTGCTGAAAATTATTAGTGTTTCAAAACAGGAAAACGTATCACAACAATTATATCATCAGTAAAAGTGCTGTTTGTGTGTGAAAAATGCAAGACAATTCACTTTCACTGACAATATCATCGCTGTGATATGTTTTACTGTTTTGAATCACTAATATTTGTGTTCAGCGAAGTCTCCCGAGTAAAACAGTACCCCCCATGTACAGGTTTTAGAGTGTCCTAGAATGTTACAGGGTAAAATACAGTGCTAGCAAATTAAATTCTCTGGACTTTCGACCTGGGTTGGCAGGCAGGTCCCTCAAATTGCAATCAATAAAATTACTTAATTATGTAAAAATATTACGTAAATACGCACGTAGAATTTAAATATATATGCATGTTTATATATTTGAAGTCTATGTGTATATTTATATAATTATTTATGTAATTTTGTATATAGACATATGTATATTTCATATTATTTTTATTTATATATACGTAGATATATACAATTTCATTCTAAGTGTATTTTGATACAAATATATTTTAATATCAAAATACAGTTAGAATAAAATTTCATATAGATATATAATTTTAAAAAATGTTATTATTTTTAAAAAAAAATTACTTAAATTACTTATTTGTATTTTATAATAAGATATATACACAATATATATAATTAAATATATACACACACACACACACACACACATGTGTAATTTAATTATAAGTGTATTTTTATATTAATATATGTACATATTAATATAAAAATACACTTAGCATGAGATTATTTATATGATATATATAGATATATATATATATATATATATATATATATACACACACACACACATAATTATTATTATTTATTAACATTAACTTTTATTATTATTTTTTTATTTTACACTAGCAGGGAGACTGCCTGTCAGCACAGGCAGTCCCCCTGCAGGCAGACACATGAACACCTATTGTGACCATGTGATCGCTCTGTTGAGCGATCACATGGCCACAGGGGTACTAATCGGCCATGGGGAGACTGTCTGGGCTGCAGGCAGTCTCCCCACACCGGGAGCAATGCCGATCGCCGCCGGGTGAACGACGGTGATCGGGTAAGTACATCTGACCGTTAGGACGGTTCACGACCGTCACCAGTCGGCAATGGAAAAATGCCGATGACGGTCCTGAACCGTCCTCGATCCTTATGGGGTTAAAGTACAATACAGTCATTATATTATGCTACTAAAAAAATTTATGTTCACTTTTAAAATTCACTTTTGATCCAACTATCTCCCAGGCATAGGGGAGGGATTGACCTATTTTGTATGGGAGTGTCCTGGACCTGACAGCCAATGTAATCGTGTATATGTTTTTACTGTAGTCTACTCTCTCAGGTCCAGGGGGGAATGCTTCATGCATGGGGACCTGCATATAAGGTCACTTGTGGCTGCCATTAAAGAGATTCGTTTTACCCTTCATGAAGTCTGGGCTCATGTTTGGAGGATTGGAGAGCTATATTCACTCTGGGGATTGCTATACTCCTTATACTCACTGGGATTATATAATCACTAGCTCTTGTAAGAGCTATCCTTCTTTGCTCTCTGGACTAGGAGAGGTCTACCCATTGGAAGCTGGATCCTGATCTTGGGTCCAGGGTGGGTGAAGGACAGTGAGACCCCAACCGAGCTGCAGCGGTTTGTGGGGTTTACGGTGGTTATGGTGTCCGGTGCTGTGCTTATGGTACTCAAGGATTACTAGGAAGCAGCGAATGACGGAGGTACCTGGTCAGGGTGCCAGGTGGTCCATCACAGTTGTATCTAGCTCTTCTAGATTCCCTAATATCGTGACATTTACCTACTTTTGAAATTCCAAAAAGGCCACGACATTAGGTGCACATGTGCCCTCTTGCATCATTGCGGTGGCTATTTTGGAGAAGATGGTGGATGCTTATTTCAGGTAGGTCTTTTAATCTAAGCATTTGCTGGTTAGTTGGCTAGCACGGTGAAAGGATGCAAGTTTGACACTTCAGATGGTCCTCTACCTTCAGCCTTCTATGTAGACTTGCACAACCTGCAGCACTAAAAAAGTGCAAAAAAGCAATAAATGATCACTTATTTTCAAATGATATACAGCTTCCCACAGATCGCCTCCCAGGTGGTGATCTTTCATAGATAGAACAACATATAGGCTAACACTGGGATACAGCTGCTTTAATCCTAAATAGAAAATTACAACCAAAACATAGCGTGAAATTGTTTGGACAAAAATCTTCACGCAAGGAATATAGTACACTCACAAAAGTGTTGAATTTCAAGCTCTTCAAAGGTGCCTCCCCCGAAGTTGATGGGGGGACTATAGCCTTCTTAGGGTCTCCACCCTTAACCAGGTACCAGAAGAAAGATGGATTCAAAGGTTCCAATAAAAATAATTTATTTTGGCATTAAAAAAATATATATATATACATATATATGTAGTGATTAAAATGCTGAGGTCCTACGTGTTTCTTTACGATAAAGGAACTTTCTCAGGGACTAATAATAAAATAAATAAGTACAATCAATATGCAATCAATATGCAATAATACAAGTCCCTTTAAATAGGGTAGGTCCCTCCTCCTTCCATACCTCAGTCTTTTTTTCCTGTCCTTAATCGGACAGACAGGTTTAATTTACAACCTTCCTTTAAAACCTTACTTTTTTTGGCCACCTTCCCATGTGTACCATAGGTCTCCCAGGCCCAGTTTAGCCTCTCTGTGTCTGAAGGACCCAGTAAACAGCCTGCATGAGCAGGAATAACTGGGTCAGATTCAAAATTAGAGTTTTAAATCTTCTTTCTGTCATAATAATGAATTCTGAGCACTACGGCTCCATAGAAATTTCAGAAGCCTTATATTTCCCCCAACAGAACCTAGAGGGATTCAGGGAGATAAACTTTTTTCTCTATTTCATTCGGGAGTTTCCCTATTCTACTTTTCTATCTTTCGTGTACTTACTGGGTTCGTTTAAAATCGTGCGTTTGGGAGTTAATCATGCTCGCAGGTGGGTAAGCCTCGCATAATGGTGAGTATTCCCTTGTTCATTCACTTCTTAGCGGTGTTTGTTTCCTTTTCTAAGGATTCCCGCCTTAGCATTGGTTCGTCTATAGCCTTGTTCTCATGATTTGGCACGAACGAATCTGAGAAAATGGCATGAATGGCTCAGTGTTCTCCCGAACAGTCTGAGCATGCGCAAACTCTCTCTTAAAGATACAGGTTTTTCACATTCTGTTCTTAAAGAAGGTATTCTTTCAGTACTGCTCGTGTGATTTCTTTTCTAACCTCAAGGTAAATATTTACGTTATCTCCTCTTTCCTAAATATTCTAAAGGAGTAAAAGATTTCCTTAAGGTTCTAACTCAACACTTTTATTCCTTTTATAGATGTCTTCTCCCACTGCCTCCCGCTGTTCAGGTTCAAAGAAAATAGGTGAGCCAAAGTTGATATGTATATATGGGGAATAAAATGCCAAATAGGCACCATCGTTTCTTACATGGCCTTTTGATTTTGCAGCCCAAGACACCAGGAAAGGTGGGACAAAGAGACAGAGGAGTAATAGAGAGACACAGGGGATGGAGGGACAAAGAAACAGAGCGGTAATAGAGACAGGGGAAGGGGGATGAAGAGAGAGGGGTAAGAGAGACACAGGGAGGAGATGGGTAAGAGACACAGGGAGGAGATGGGGAAGAGAGACACAGGGAGGAGAGGGGAAAGAGAGACACAGGGAGGAGAGAGGGAAGAGAGACATAGGGAGGAGAGGGGAGAAAGAGACACACAGAAGGTTTGTTGGGGGGACAAAGAGACATTCAGAAGGGAAGTGACACACAAGATTTGCGGGAGACAATGTTGGGCTGTGGAAAAAGAAACACAGAGTGGCTGGGAGACGAGAAAGAGGCACACAGAGTCTGGAGTTAGAAAGAGACACACAGATGAGATTTGGAAGGGGAGAAAGAGACAAAGGGGCTGGGGCTAAGACATACACAAAAGCGGCTGGGGAAAAGAGACATACAGAGGCTGGAGGAGGGTAAAAAGAAACACACAGGGGCTGGGATGAAGTAAAAGATACACAAGGGTCGCTGTAAGAGAAAAAAAGGAGACAATTGGAGACAAGATACACTAAACGAGGTTAATGTAATAGACGTAATTGATGTGATCCTGACAGTAATACATACATATACATATATATATATATATATATATATGCATGTATATTGATGTGTGTATTAGTAACATAATTATGCCTATAATATTTACACATATATTAATATACATTTATATATGCATAATACACACATAAATGTCATTAATATATATATATGTGTGTGTAATGAGCATGTATTGGCCCAGTCTTGTTGCTAGTTGCATACTCGTACACAATAACATATTCAAAGTGAAGAGTGCACCCATAGGACTTCAAAATGAACAAGATAACTTCATTTTTTTTCAGTTGTGCAACCGCATACATTCCCCATTTTAGTCCCATTACTAAAATGTCCTTAATATGCCAAAGTAGTTGTACTGAAACATTGATTACATGCAAATGAACGTCTGCTTAAAATAAAGGCGCTCTTTTGTTTATTTTGAAGCTCTATATGCGTTCTTTCGTTGGAATAATAGTTTTCAATTTTTTATTTTTTTTTACCCTCTATATCAGCACACTATGCTGGCGCGACGCATTATTGGGCTGGTATAGAACTTTTTTCCAGGGCTGCTTTTAGTTCCCAGTCCGGCCCTGATGGGAAATCATCACAACAGATGCCAGCATGGAAGGATGGATAGCTCACATGGAATCAACATGGATTCAGGATACTTGTAGTCCATCAGAAAGCAGCCTTCACTCAAACCTACGGGAGTTAAGGACCATTTATATTGCTGTACGGAAACTCCACAGTACTCTCAAAAGTCCTTGGATTTCTATACGAACAGACAACAGGGCGGTGGCTGCTTATATAAATCACCAAGAAGGTACATGGAGCAATCTACTCTTACAAGAAATTTCTCCTCTAATGTCCTGGGCTCAATTTCACATAAACGGGATAAAAGCAATCTACCTTCCAGGGGTGGAAAACATTTTAGTGGATATCCTCAGCAGAACACTCATATTACCAGGCGAGTGGAGCCTAAATCCCAAGATGTTTCAAGTTCTGATGAAGAAGTGGGGCCTACCCCAGATAGACTTATTGGCCAACAGGAAGAATGTTCAGGTGGCAAACTACTTTTCCCTCTCCAAAGATGCCCTTTCTCAACTTTGGACATTCGATCTGGGGTATGTGTTCCCTTCCCTACCTCAGATTCCCCGGGTACTGAAAAAATATGGAAGGAAGGAAATAAGGTTATAGCCATTATCCTGATATGGCCCAGGAGGCCTTGGTATCCCCTTCGCTTGAGAATGTCCGTGACCCGTTCCTGGTTACTTCTGATATCCTCGGACCTTCTAATCCAGGGTCCAGTTCACCCCAACCCATCCCCATGGAACCTGGGGGCCTGACTATTGAAAGGAGATCCCTCTTTAACCAGGGCCTATCTGAAGCAGTGATTGGCACTCTAAAAGCAAGGAAACAGTCTACTTCCTCTTGCTATTACAGAATTTGAAAAACCTTTGAACAATGGGCAAAAGCTAAATCATTCGAATCTCAACACCCTACTCACCTCCATATTCTGGAATTTCTACAGGCAGGGCTAGACAAAGGTCTCAGCCACAGCAGGTTGAAGGTGCAGTCCTCAGCTTTATCTGCCCTTTGTAATACTTCATGGGCATCTCACTCTCTCATCTCGAGATTCTTTAAGGCTGTTATGTGTTTACACACTCTGGCCAGAAACACGACTCTGCCATGGGATTTACCAATGGTCCTGAATGCCTTGACAGAATATTCCTTTGCTATCCTACAGGATATCTCTATGCAACATCTGACTTATAAGACTGTGTTCCTGGTGGCTATCTCCACAGCCAAGCGAATTTCGGAGCTCCAAGCATTTTCTAGTGATGATAGTGATGATTTGCATACTCTTGTTTTTCATGATAGAGTGATCCTAAAACCTAGAGAAGACTTTCTTCCAAAGGTAGTATCTAGGTTTCATCTGCTCCAGGAAGTGGTTCTTCCTTCCATCTGCTCCAGGAAGTGGTTCTCCCTTTCTTCTGTTCCTCCCCATCTTCTCCAGAAGAAGAAAAGTACCGGGAACTGGATGTGAGAGAACATATAATCAAGTACATGTCTTTAACTTCTGGCTTCAGAAAAAAACAGTAAATTATTTTTTGCTACCTTCTGAACTTCGTAAATGAGAAGCAGCCTCATCCTCTACCTTAGGAGATGGATAGATTATAACAGATGCCTACCTACAGAACAAGCTAACTCCACCAGCCAAGATTAGAGCTCTCTCTACCAGATCCCTGGCTACATCTTGGGCTAATTGGGCAGAGGTTACTCCGGATGACATCTGTAGGGCAACTACTTGATCCACTCCTATTACCTTTATAAGAAACTAAAAACTGGACCTTCATTCTTCGACTACTTCCTTTGGGAATGGAGTTTTGTTGGACGTTTTTGCATAATAAAAATAAGATATCCTTTGCAGCAATTGGAGTTTTGTGTCAATTATTTTTATTGTTTTCCCCCCCTTTTATTTATATGCTTGGGTATTACATAAGTGATGCTGCCATGATTAGCCAGGAATAAGGAAAATTTTATTACATACCTACCTAGTCATTTTTTTCCCCCTGGCTATTTATCATGGCAGTATCAGTCACCCTCCCTTCTTTCTTTTTAACTAGATGGAAGGAGGAGGGAACTTTTATGCCTTCCGTCGCTCTCTCTCTTTTTTTATTGGTTGACCCTGTCCTGATCTGGTTAGGGGCAGAGTTACCCATAAATGATGCTGCCGTGATAAATAGCCAGGAAAAGAAAATTACTAGGCAAGTATGTAATTTAATTTCCCTTAATCTCAATGCATTTCGTCCACCACTATTGCAGACTTTTTCAAGCGTTTATAAAGTGGTATGTGGGCGCTTACTCTAAATACAGCCCTTGACCAATCAGCTCTCTCGTCCACCAGTGGAAAATATAACGTAATCAAAAGACAAAAACATGAACATATGTTTTATACTATTTTTTTTTAATTAAAAACTAGATAAAACATTGCAAGTGCTGAAACAAACATTTATCTTACAGCATAAGGGCAAAAATGACATTAATATTAACAGTTGTACTTTCTTATGTAATGTAGACATAGAATGTGTACAATAGAATATGTATTGAAAAATATCACCCCCAGAGGCGGTCTATTATAAGATGAATACTCTTTATTATAGATTGTCATTAAGCCTGAATTAAAGAATGTGGAATATGACATTCAATGCCTGCTTTTATTTTCTCTCTTATCTTCCAGTGAATTTAATTAAATAGAAGATATAGAAGAGAGGCCGCTCGATAGCATACCACATGTTATTTTTATGTGGGTAAAAAAAAAAAAAAAGACTAAATGACATTGTTTGTTAATTTCATTTTGTTTTTGTCATTAATGAGTAGAAATGCAGAGACCCGAACAAACACACTGGGAACGATGCGCCGTTGCAGCTGTAAATAAAATTTTGGTGTACCAGTTGCTGTGGACTGTTTTCCTGTTAGCCTCAGCCAGTCAAAAACATATGGCGGTCTGAAACCTCAAGGGAAATATGGTCTACAGCAGCCACAGTAAGTAGATTCACAATGACATAAATAAAGGTGATATCCCTCTTTATCACATGCTTTCCAATAATGTATATTTGTCTACTCTAAACATTTATTAAAATGTTATATCAGTACTCTGATCATAGACAGACAATACAGTTGTACTGTGACATTCCTCACCTGCCAGAAAAGGTATGCAAGTATGTGACAGTAATTATTTAACTACCGTCACAACAAGCCCTTTATTATTTCTCCTCAATGTAACAATTTGCTCTTACACTACTTTTCAGCCTTTAAGCTAAATGGTTACAAAAGAAAATATGGAAAACAAAATGAGGAAATATTAGCTCTAAAAAAAACATTAACTATCTACAGCTCACATTCCCTTCTTTTTGAGGACATGTTCTATTTGTGAATCATCTAAATGTGCTTGAGTTGCCATCTGTCTTGGTTGATGGAAGCCCACTTACAAAATAAAAAATAAAATAAAATAAAAAATGCCAATAGCGTATGCTTTTCTTTTGGAGTAAGCATTAAACAGTTTAAGACAATTGAGAGCCGGATCTCTTTTTATTAAAATTGTGGAAACTATAAAATCATGTCACTGGATATCACCGAAATGGGAAAGGGTGAGTTGGGATCACTGCTTCCCCAAAGTGAGCAAGAAGTGACAATGGAAATCAAAGGTAATGCAGCAAGTAATGTTTGGATATACTGAAAAGAAAACAAACAAACAGTTAAATACAAAAATAGATCTGTAAAAGTATAGCACCCTAAATACAAATCTAAAGAAAACAAGTACACGGTTATATTTTAACTTCTAAAACTAACTATATTTCTGACATGGTTTTGATATTTTAGGCAGAAGTCAGTGTGTGGTTTGGCATGTAACGATTTCTTAAAATCGTACATATCATTACAAACACTAACAGGGCTATTCAGTAAAATAAGAATTAAAAGTGAGTTTCAAAGTTAAAGCTAAAATATCCATAGCGGTTTAGAGAATGTTTCCAGTTTGTCTCTTTAGGTCTTAAATTTGAAATTCTATTTGAATTCTCACTTTAGTAAATGACCTTGTGATGAGTTATATTCTTCTACCATGTAGAGGGGTTGGCGATATAACAAAAAACAAAATGCAATATAGATTATCAAAGAGGATGATATGGTTGAGTTATGTTCCTGTTGAAGTATACGACTGAAACACGGAGCAATGGTTGTCTTGGCTTGACTACCTAGTTCGAAGAGACAGAGAAGTGCCATTGGGTGTAGGCAGGGTGATGGACCCATAATTTCAACACTATTCTGACTATGTACTCTACCTTTTTGCTTACTTACTACTCACATCAGCCTACTCTCCAATCTTATACTTTACACATCACTGATGTCCTGAACGGTCTTCTATTCGCAAATTCCACCACGGGAAAGGGAGAGGTTACATGCAGGAAACATAGGCCACCCGAGGAACGTGACTCTGCCAATGCCCACACAGTTTGTAATGGTCTGAATAACACTAATGCTAAGGGAATGCTCCCCCTGGTTGAATACTGTGTGAGACGGTTGTTAATGCCTTAATGTTGTCTTTTATTGTTTGCACTTCTTACTGTAAAACGTTTGAAAACTCAAAGAAAAAAATAAATATGTATTTTGACTGAAATGGTTTACGTTTAAAACCCTGTGACTTCCAAAATAATAGTTTATTAGTCAATTGTGACGGTCATGAGTCCAGTTAAAAGCTTGCCCACAGGTGAAAAAATGTCCAATGTTCACACTGAATGTAGGTTTTCAGAAAATGTCCTATGTGTCCGAAGAAATAATGAACACCATCAGTGTCAGTTTGGAAAAGACTTGTTAGAAAAGATAGACAGCCATGGATTTCCAAATGAAAGTCTGCTGCCCCAATTTTCATCTTCACTGATGGCATTCAATGTAATATCATTGGACATGCGGCCTTGGTTTCAGAATTAACTTTCCCGTCTGTAAAAATAAGACAAATGTTTTTTACATAGTTATGGAGGAAAACAACCGCATTAGTTGGGTACAATACACATGGGAATCATTGTATGTTATGTAGTATAGATGTGAAAGGAGTAAGCACCTTTAACCTGATGCTACCCATAACCTTCTGATATTTAAAGAGCATAACAATCTCTCAGAAACAAAGAAAAGGTCAGGAATATGATAATAAAAGACTTCTACAAAAGGTATCCGTTACCGTATGAGGTAACATTGTTTGCTAATTTAGAAAAGAAAAAACACACAAAAGTATTACACAGTTAATTGGGCTCAAATTATACAGATAAATTTACACACTCCATCAATATGCCACCAATAGTCACTAGCTATTAGGATTGCGGTTATAGCCAAGACATAGCGCTCACTGGCACAAAGAAGTATAGTTACATTACAATACAGAGTGAACAGAAGACTCAAGTCGATCAAGTTCAGCTGTTCACCTATGTATGTTACAGTCGATGAGCCAACAGAAGGCAAAAAACAGTATAAAGTGATTTCTAATACATCAGCAATTTTTCTAAATACATCAAATAGGTCAATTCTTACTGCTGTACATTTTTGTATTTTGCAATTAAAGTGAGTGATACAGTTCTGTTGGTGCTAGGGGTTTTAAAAGTAGGTTTTCAAGCAGCAGAGAAATGCTATGAGAGACAGACAGGGATAGAAATACGCACATCATCGCAGGACATATTGTATTCTGCCAACACCGTTCGACATCGGGCCGCTATTCTGATGAAAGTAGTCAAGAAATAAAATCCAACAAATACTACAGAAGTATGCCTGACACATTGATTAGCTATATAACTACCTGAAACAATATAGTGTGTAGTGATGAAATGTGTAATAAAAAAGAAAAAGTATGTAAAAAAAAGTCTGTATTTAAATGGTAAAGTTAGTAAAAAAAAAAAAGCACTGGCTAGGAGTGCTGGTTTTCTCTATCCACCAATCCATCCAAAGCCTTATTGGCTACTATTCTGTTTATGGAAATGATGATGA
The DNA here is from genome assembly GCA_933207985.1 of Pelobates cultripes. Classification (NCBI taxonomy): domain Eukaryota; kingdom Metazoa; phylum Chordata; class Amphibia; order Anura; family Pelobatidae; genus Pelobates; species Pelobates cultripes. The sequence continues at coordinate 42,182,791 of OW240923.1, forward strand.
AACTATATTATACATTTCAACATAAAGTGCTCTTAGTGCCTTGTAGAGATTATTGCATTACTTTGCACACATGTTCATAAAGTGCAGAGATTTAATTCATTTTTACTGCTCACATCTAATTTTGAATGTAAAGCATTGGACACAAGACACGCCGATGTAAAAGAAAGAGAAGAGAGGGGGTGGTGGGGGGAATAACATGGATAACAATGGCTTTGACCAGGAAAGTTGTTCCCTTTGAAAATGTTATACAGCGTGGTCCAAAATTCAGAATAGGATTTGACAACTTAATTGTTAGTGGTTAAATTTTTTTGTTACAGTACATATTATAACGGAGTCTTACGAGATTCATCATAGGTAATTTCAAGAAGGAACAATGAGCAAAAATAGTGGAATTTTATTGGTGTGAGATATCAGCATACGATTGGAAATTTTTTACATCCTGAAATGTGGTTTCAACAGGATGCGGCTACTACCCATCCAGCCCGGGCCACAATGGATCTTGAGACAACTGTTCGGTGAGTGGATCATTTTAATAAATTCCCAGATTAATTGGTTGCCACCTTTGTCGGACCTTTCAGCTCCCGATTACTTCCTGTGGAGATAGCTGAAGGGTGTACGTGAACAAACCACGTACACTTGAGCAGCAAAAAGGAGAATATCTGTGCAGTAATTCAAGCACTAGAGCCTCAAACATTAACTTATGTTAGGAACAATGCAATCGAAAGAGCATGACTTGGTGACTGGCACATAGAGATCATTCAAAAGACGTCATCTTCTGTACGAAGTCAAACAAATCTCCATACGTTAAGCCTTCAGTGTAAAAACTGTCACTTAAATTAGTTCATTAATAAAAATAAAAAAGATAAAGTTATTAAAGTCTCAAACCCTACTCTGAATTTTGGTCCACCCTGTATAACTACATAAATTTTATTTCAATTAATAAGTTATTATTTTATTCTGCATTACCAATTTCTACATTTAAATTCTGTTTCTCGGAGCTTGTTGAATATAGAGACTAAGTAAGCACAAAATTAAAAATCCAGGGAAGAGAGTTTATTTTTAATATTTGGTCAAAATCTCTCAAAAACCATAGACACTCCAATAAAAACAATGGGATTGACACTTCCTGGAGTCTGTTTGGGTATTTTATATATAGAGGGCTCAACTGCAGCCTCAAGTGTCCCATAAAAGGAAGATGGCTTGTAATTTGCATGTACCCTAAGGTTTGTGAGACTTTATTTCAACAATTCATTAACAAGAATGCAAGCAATAACAGAGCATGGATAATCTCTTGCAAGTTGACCAGCCTCCTTTTTTGGGGCAACCAAGGAAATTCTCTCTATATTTGTTTTGCTTTCTTATTGAGCTGCAGGAAGATACAAATTGTTTTGAGGCCACAATAAAAAACAAAAAACAAACAATGAGTGGACAGACTTGAAAACAGGATGGTAATTTACATGATGTGTAGGATATTTGTGACAATATGCATTTACAAACAGAAAAGAAGGAAAAAAAAAAAAAACAAACAAAAAAAAACCATGCAGCCATTCATAAAATTTAAAGGATACATCGATGGAGCCACCACTCTTTTGTGAATTCCAGCAAAGAATAAAGCTATCAAAGTTATACAGCTGATTGTAAAGAAAGGATGGTTCCAGAGGGATGTGAAAAATGACACCTAAAAAAATAAAATATAATTTAAAAAAAGAATTACTGAACCATCCCTAGCACACACACAAAAAAAAAAAAAACAATACAAGAAAGCTGCATATTCTTATTAAAAAAGGAATACATTAAATTAACAGATGGAATGAAATAAAGCTATGTGTAATATAAATAAAATATTGATACCATTTAAAGTGAACTGGTTATGGAAAAATTAACTTACCTGAAATCTCTCCCATATACATTGAATACACCATATATCACAAAGATACCTGGTGTATTCAATGTAAATATAAAAATGTACTCACTTTTTCTCCATTCCAGCGCCGCTTTGTGAGTGTTACTCTTGGTACTCGCCTGCACTCCTCCTGCAGTCTTCTTTGATTTGGCATTCCCAAGCAGGTTAAATCTCGTCAGTGACATTGCCGTCACTCTGTTCCTATGGTCCCTAGCCCTCGCTAGAAGCACCTGGCTGGGGAGTTTCCATAGCAACCAAAGCGCATGTGCTGTGGTTGCTATAGGTGGAGAGCAGAGGGACCTCCCATTGGATTTTTTTCTGCTCTCCCTGGTCAATGACATCGACTGACAGCTGTGATAGAAAAATATTTTTAAATAGGTTTTTCTCCTACTCTACATAAAACTAGCAAAACTGCAAGCGCAATGTGTAGGTAGAATGGCATGCTCAATTTAATGAGCATAAGTTGCTTGGGGCACGACAGGTCCCCTTTAACTGTAAGAAACTGCAATGATTACATTGCAGGATTGACTCCACCTCTAGTTTATATTTACTAAGAAATAATGATAAAAGGTACAAATCGAAACAAAGCCAAAACAAGAAGAACAAGAAAAAAAAGTAAATAAAATTTATATTTAATAAAATTAAAATATTATTAAAACAAAATCTTCCCATTCTAGAACGTATGTTTATCCTGGTACTCAATCTGGCATTTCGATATATATTCTCCTTGTCAAGTTGCAGTGTTTGAGGACTTTTATATGGTGCTTATTTTCATTTATATCAAAACTAAGAATAAAGTTGTGACAGTAGTCGGATGGAAGACAGACACTAAGTGTGGGTCCCCAGATTTATTTTTTGTTTTTGGTGCAGGGTAAGTTGAATGTATTGCTTGTCTGTGCCTCTCCCCCTTTTTCCTGTCCTATTTTTTCCCCAGCAGGGTGTTGTCCCAGGGACACTGCCAGACCAGTTTAAACAAGCTGTTTTGTCCCTCCTCAATCTCCCATCAGCCCTTGCTATTGTCTGACCCCACCCTTCCTTGTACTATACTGCTTTATGCACCATTGTATGTAAATGCGGCTTTTGGGGGCTTTAAATATGTGTGCTATGTGTATTAAAGTTAGTTGCTGTTTGAGTACTAGAGCTCTGTCACAAAAGTCCTCAACCTATTCAAACGAATATTGAACCCCACATATGAATCCATGATTCGCACATGGAGCACAACAAACACATTCACATGGACAGTATACTGACATATTTTCCTTTATATACCTACATGACACTTCATGGACTAAACAAAAAAATAATTCTGGTAACACCAGGAAACCAAACCTTTTGTGTCTCTGGATCTATTAACCAGTTCCATGCTCCTGTTGCAGTGCACACAGAGACCACTATGAGAATCACTAGATATAAGAAACAAAACAAATCATTAGTATTATTGTGTCAATTATAACAAGCAAATTAAAATTGTCGATGAGTGAACAAGAATTTTGACATCACAGGAAGAAAAATAAGTTTGATATAAACAGGGACTCTTCACTGGTAGAATCCAGAATTAATAAAATTTTCATTATCATTGTGACCACCAAAATAGGGGTGGTCCCACAAAAAACAGGAAGATCCTGGTTTTAAAGGGTTACTTGAAAGCCAGCTGTAGTTATTAGAACGTGAGGAGTACCACTGCCCTGTTATCCTTTATTGGGGCAAACCATTTTGCAATGGTTTAACCTCTTAACAGCTCCTTCAAGGTGCCTGGTCTTCTTTATGGCTGACAGTGATTTGCACCCAGCTTCTGAAGAGCTACAGAGCCCGATTCTGCTGGACATTCATTGGCTGAGAGCGTCAGCTGACTGCTCTCAACAATTACTGCAATTGTGTGCAAAGAGGCATGCACATAACTGACATTAGGCAGCCCAGAACTCTAGTTCTGGGATGGCTGGTAACACCGCAGTGATGCTGCCAGATGTGGTGTTACACATCTAGCAACAGAGGGGTTAAACTCTGGATCTGCAGCATTTCATAGCAAATCCAGGCACCATGACCACTTCAAAATCAATGAAGCGGGCATGGTGCTTAGAGTAACCCTTTAAACTGGGTGATGATTGCAGCACACTCTAAGCAACACAATCTCTGCAGTGAGCTGTAGTGTTTAGGTTGCTTAGATTGTCCCTTTAAAAGAAAAAATTCCATTTTTTTTGCACCCATAATTTTAAGGGGGAGCATTCGTATCCTGAAAGGAGATGCTTCACTTGCAGGGTTTCACACAAGGACCTCGCGAGTGGAGCCTGGTCGAGAAGGGTACCGCTGTGAGGGTCCCTGGAATTGGTGTGGGCACTGGCGAGTTTGGCGGGCTTGTCGGTGACTGCAGGGACAAAGAGACCAGCTCTTTTCCAGAAGGCAGGCTTTTCTGTACCTGGGAGACAAAGGGACAGCCCACTTTCCCGTGCCTGGACTCCCAGGCACAGAGCCTCCTGGGAAGAAGACCCCCTGGCCGCTAGTGTGGGAAGCCCTGTGTTTTCAGTGGTGGGCTTTGGGGACAAAGGGAACCAAGTCCCTTCCCGCGCTTGGGTCCCAGGGAGGATCTTGGGATATGACCTTGTATGTCTGTGTGGGAAACCCCTTGCACGGGGTTATGCATAAAAGCCGTGTATGGCGAATAAAGCGTTGGTGTACCTCCAGGACTGTGTGTCATCTAGTTACTAGGGGGAATTGGTCTCTTTATATCCTAAATGGTTCCTGACCGGCTGAAGGAATGGAATTAGCGGAGGTAACCAGTCGGGTTACACTGGGTCCACTACATATATACCATAACAACTAGAATAACAAATGATTTTTTGAATGAACTTTTTGTGTCAATACAAAAAAAGAAAAAACAAAAAACGCTGTTTCTTCCATTAGATATAATGCAGAAATCATATGGTAAAATTCCTAACAAAATCCAATTTAATAGCTGGTTGCACCACTACACGATAGATGAATACTTGTGAAAGGCAGTGCAATCTTTGAACGCAAATAGCAAGTAACTTACTTCTCCAGCGTCCTGTAGCTGGCTGCAAACAAGAAACATATTCTGTAAGTCTTCTTTCAAAGGCTTTTAAATCTAGACAGGAAAGATAAAACCAGAAGTAAAATACAGTTTATAGTTTTAAAATATAAAAACACCCCACAAAATTTCTGCACAAAAGTATGGCAGGGTTTAACATTCTTAAATGCAATCTTAATTTTTTTTTTTTTTTGGTATATGTTCTGGCCGACGTTCTTTCAAACTCCAAATCTTGTTTTGGAATTCTAGAAACTTTAAATAAATACTATTCCATTTAATTTTCTATGAACCGTAAGTATCTTTCAATAAATCTCACTTTCTAAAAAGACATTTACTTTCTTTTAAAAAGGCTGCCATGAAAACACAAATTTACAGTAAATTAGATATTTTGATTGGATTAATGTCACATTTACAACTTGCTCACTACAGTGCTAATGGTGTCAGGAGCACCCTGGTGTTCCCCGGTAAGAGTGGAAATTGTTTTGCTATGGTTCATCACTTATGATCTGGTTGGGTCCTGAACCACAATGAATGGCGGCTGTACAAGCTGGATGTGGATACTGCCGCTCAATTATTCGCTTAGAGTATCAGTGGAACGTTCTCAGCCATAGGATGATCATATACGCGTAAGCAACATTAATAAAGGGAGATTACAGGCGCCCAGACCACTTCAGCTCATTGAAGTGGTCTGGGTGCAGTTGCCCTATCCACCTTAGTCATGCAATGTAAAACAATACAGTTTTAGAGAAACTGCAATAATTACATTGCAGGACTAAGACAGCCACTAAAGGCACTTCCTGGTGGTAAAGCGAGTTTTGGTCGCCTGACGCGCTTTCCTATGGGAAGGGGCCTAATGCACTTGCGGCACATGCGCATTAGCCCTTCCTGTCAGATGACGTGGTGCACTGACCCAGGGCCGAGAGATATCGGCACTTGTATCGGGTAAGTGTTAAAAAGGTTATTTGAACCTCGCAGTCCCAGGGTGGATGGGAGGGAAGAGGGAACTATAGTGTAAGGAATACAATTTTGTATTCCTACCACTATAGAATCCCGTTAAATATCTCAGTAAGTACAACTTTTTTACTGAAATGCTGTAAATACGGGTTCCTTGCACCATGACCATTTTAAAACATCGAAGTGGTCATGGTGCTTGGAGTAAACCTTTAAGGCTTTACATTTGGATTTAAACTTACCAGCCATATTAGATGAGGCAGGAAAGTCCTGATTTGGAAATCCTGTCCCACAGACCCCTGTGTTTTCTCTTCTACACTGCTTCTTGGGAACACCAAAAAAAAAAAAAAGTCCCAATCAAGCACGTCATTGAATGCATTTAAGGATGTATACGAGATTGCAGAACTTTTCTGTTCATGCAAAAACACTTTTGCAGTGCTCTGGTTAACAGACACTGTCTTTTCAGATGGTCTGTTGCTGCTCATTACAATAATGCACAACACAGTCACTGTATGTTTAAATATTGAGGAAGTACATGATTGGATCGGATAATCAAACGCTCTATGAACCAGTGAAAGACAATTTGTAGCTCTACAACTGTTGTGCAACAATAAAATTATGTAAGGTGCAGAATGGCGGTTATAAGAAGGGACTTGTAGATTCACTGCAAGAGGAGGACTGGCTGAGCAATGCAATTCGACACACTAATCAGTTCATCAATTAATCTAACAGTGGTCCTAATGTTCAATAATCATTCTATGCGTATGCTCATGAATATTTTGGGAGATTTCTCAATCACTTCTTTACACAATTTAAAACATGAACTACTTGCATCTTTTACTACTTAACGTTCACCTGCTCTATACTTTGCATTTTGATAAGTTCATGACACAAATTAAGAACAATCATCTAGCCTACACCACAGTGACGTCTTGCTGGAATAAAGTGTGCATCAGATCCAAAAAGAAACACATTCTGGAAAGGAAAACTGCCCAAGGTGCCTCGTGCAAGCTGGACATTTTTACCTCCATTAAGTCCTCACACAACAAGTACTGAACATTGGATATAATTAATATGCACTGAATTTCAGGTTGTCCCAGCATAATCTTCATTTTGACACAGGAAGCTTTTTTCTTTTTTTTAATAAGGAGATTTTATTGGGTGAAAAAAAAAATAAATCAAAAACCAGCGGCTTAACTAACTGTGCCCAAACTGACAGCTAATCTTTAAAGAGGGAGTATTAGCAAAATAGTTTGTAATGGGTAATACAGGCAATAATAATAATATAACTACTTGTATGGCTTATTTACAGGCAGTATGCCTTCTCACTCAATATTCCTGGCTTACAAGATAACTTTACATATGTCCTCCACGAGTCTTACTCTGCCCCTTTAAATGTCAGCAATCACAGCACTATCATAGAACCACTCACTGACAAGAAGCAGAATCCAGCTGGAGTGGAAATACAAGGTGTCAGTTTCTCCTAAACAGATACCTTACCCATTGTCTTGGGCACTAAATAACAATATAACAGTGCCGGCCTAGCTTTGGATACTGAATACTAGCAACAGTCCCAGGATAGCCATTGATACCAAGTACTAGTAGAACAGTACCATGCTAGATTTGGTTACTAAACACAAGTAAAATGGTGCCAGGCAAGCCTTGACAACTACATACAAGTATAACAGTGCCAGCTTATCTTGGGTAAAAAGTACCAATATTATAGTACCTGGCAAGCCTTGGATGCTATGTACTAGTATACAAATACCAGGCACACATTGAGTAATACTTACTGGTATAACAGTGTTTACCCTGCCATAGCCACAATGTCTAACAGTGTATAACAGTGTAAAGATATAATTTGCTACTAAGAAGTGGTATAAGTGTGCCAGGATAGCCTTGGCCACCAAGTACTAGTATAACAGCGCCAGGTTAACCTTAGCTACCAAGTACTGGTATAACAGTACCAGGGTAGTCTTGGCTACTAAGTACTGGTATAACAATGCCAGGATAGCCTTGGTTACTAAGTACTGGTATAACAATGCCAGGGTAGCCTTTGCCACCAAGTACTGGTATAACAGGGTCTGGTTAGCCTTTGCTACTAAGTACTGGTATAACAGTGCCAGGGTAGCCTTGGTTACCAAGTACTGGTATAACAATGCCAGGGTAGCCTTGGTTACCAAGTACTGGTATAACAGTGCCAGGGTAGCCTTGGTTACCAAGTACTGGTATAACAGGGCCAGGATAGCCTTGGTTACTAAGTACTGGTATAACAGTGCCAGGGTAGCCTAGGAATAGCAGTGCCAGGGTAGCTAGGAATAGCAGTGCCAGGGTAGCTAGGAATAGCAGTGCCAGGGTAGCCTGGGTATAGCAGTGCCAGGGTAGCCTGGGTATAGCAGTGCCAGGGTAGCCTGAGTATAACAGTGCCAGGGTAGCCTGGGTATAACAGTGCCAGGGTAGCCTAGGAATAGCAGTGCCAGGGTAGCCTGGGTATAGCAGTGCCAGGGTAGCCTGGGTATAACAGTGCCAGGGTAGCCTTGGTATAGCAGTGCCAGGGTAGCCTTGGTATAGCACTGCCAGGGTAGCCATGGTATAGCAGTGCCAGGGTAGCCTGGGTATAACAGGACCAGGGTAGCCTGGGTATAGTAGTGCCAGGGTAGCCTGGGTATAGCAGTGCCAGGGTAGCCTGGGTATAACAGTGCCAGGGTAGCCTAGGAATAGCAGTGCCAGGGTAGCTAGGAATAGCAGTGCCAGGGTAGCCTGGGTATAGCAGTGCCAGGGTAGCCTGGGTATAGCAGTGCCAGGGTAGCCTGAGTATAACAGTGCCAGGGTAGCCTGGGTATAGCAGTGCCAGGGTAGCCTGGGTATAGCAGTGCCAGGGTAGCCTGAGTATAACAGTGCCAGGGTAGCCTGGGTATAATAGTGCCAGGGTAGCCTAGGAATAGCAGTGCCAGGGTAGCCTAGGAATAGCAGTGCCAGGGTAGCCTGGGTATAACAGTGCCAGGGTAGCCTGGGTATAGCAGTGCCAGGGTAGCCTGGGTATAGCAGTGCCAGGGTAGCCTTGGTATAGCAGTGCCAGGGTAGCCTTGGTATAGCAGTGCCAGGGTAGCCTGGGTATAACAGTGCCAGGGTAGCCTTGGTATAGCAGTGCCAGGGTAGCCATGGTATAGCAGTGCCAGGGTAGCCTTGGTATAGCAGTGCCAGGGTAGCCTGGGTATAACAGTGCCAGGGTAGCCTGGGTATAACAGTAGCCAGGGTAGCCTGGGTATAACAGTGCCAGGGTAGCCTGGGTATAGGTAGCCTAGCAGTGCCAGGGTAGCCATGGTATAGCAGTGCCAGGGTAGCCTTGGTATAGCAGTGCCAGGGTAGCCTGGGTATAACAGTGCCAGGGTAGCCTGGGTATAACAGTGCCAGGGTAGCCTGGGTATAACAGTGCCAGGGTAGCCTGGGTATAGCAGTGCCAGGGTAGCCTTGGTATAGCAGTGCCAGGGTAGCCTGGGTATAGCAGTGCCAGGGTAGCCTGGGTATAACAGTGCCATGGTAGCCCTGTATGATTGGTAAACAGTGCAGGACTAGATTTGAGCATGCTAGCTATATTATCCATTAGTCTGGCCGAACAGAAGCAGCTGGCCCACCCCGGGACCAGCACCATTAAATCACACCTGCTGCCCTATTAGTAGCCCACCTTCCGCCTGTTCCAGGGAATTCATCTCTGAATCCTACACTATCTTCCTGCTCACAGCTTCACTTCCTGCCTGCAGAATGTATCCTCTCCGCTGATTGGCCAATCCCCACGCGTCTTTTTTTTTTGGTTTGGCCGAGAAATCACAAAACCTTCTCCTGATTGGCCGCTGGGGCTCCGCCCCTTCACGTTGTGGACCACATTGGGGTGACACGGAGGAAAACGTCAAACGTGCGGCAAAACCACGCAAACATGCGGCGCCCGCGCGCTCCGGGTTTTGATTGGCTGGCACGGCTGTCGCTTGTTGAATGGCGTGTCTTGGTTGGTCGCGTTGCTACCTGGGAGGGGTTATGAACCGGAAGAAGTAGTGGATGCTGCTGCTGGTCAGTATGTAAAGCTGCAGTACCTGGTTACTGCTTATAACAGTATTATTCTGTAACACTGAGTTATGTTGGTTACTCACTGTGGGGCCCAGTGCAGGGGTTACTCATAGAGTAAGGCTCTGTACCAGGCTTCCTCCTCACTGGTCAGTGTGTCTCCCAGGCAGTCAATTACTCACGTGAAGCAGTCTAGATGTCTCATTATACCTTATAGAACAGGGGTAGACAACCTTTAGGACTCCACATGTTATGGACTACATCATCAATGCTGCTTTGCCAGCATTATGGCTGTAAGAGCATTATGGGAGATGTAGTCCACAACATCTGGAGTGCTGGACTACATATCCCATAATGCTATACAGCCACAATGCTGGCAAAGCATCATATGAGATTATATCCCACAACATCTGTAGTGCAGGACTACATATCCCATAGTGCTGGCAAAGCATCATATGAGATATAGTCCACAACATCTGGAGCGCTGGACTATATTTCTTCGACATCAAGTTCAGCCTTTCTCTTTGCATGTCCAGGCTGTATGTAAACTGATGGCAGTTGTGATATTGGTTCTATCAGTTTGCAGATTGGTAGTGGTTAATTGTACAGTAATCTCTTCCTGGTTAGGACATCTGCAGACAGAGCCACTTCAGAACACAGCAAATGAAACATCAAAGTTTTTTCACTTTGTACAATGCATTAAACACTATGGTATAATTTTTCCCATATCGTTTTCCTGTCAACATGCTAATATATTAAACAAAATTGCTCAGATTCTGTTGCCAGATTACAATGTTATTGAGAGGCACATTATTTCTGCTGTCTTGTGTTTGGAATTTATGAGCACCGATATGTAATTAAGTAATCATTGAAGATCTTGTGATTAACTGATTTGTTATCAGGAGCTCATGGATTTCAATGTATGCTGTGTTATAAAGAAATTTGGAAAAAGTACATAGTTACATGATAAAAAAAAAAAGTCCATCTAGATCTGCATTTTAAACTTATCTGTTTATGCTGTTAGAGTCAGGCATGTCATAAATATAAGTGGATTTATGTAAAGAATTGGAGACTAGGAAAAAGTCTAATAGTTAAAGTAAGTGAATTTATTCGATTAAGGCAGTTATGGAGAAGCCTTGTAGCAAGGGTTAGGGTTATGAGGGCACATACAGGTTATTCACGGAGTAGAGAGGCTTTGGTGGGTTGTATTTGTTGATTGCTCCATACTCCGTAGGTGAGCACTAGTATTTTAAATTAAATTGCAAAGGAAATAGAAAGTCAGTAAGGAGCGCCAAAGAGGCACAGTGTGATAGGAGAGAGGTAAGCAAAATAAGTCTGGCATTGTCCTTTATTATAAACTGCAAAAAAGATAATCTGGGTTTGACCAATAAAGAATAGGTGCTGTAATCGAGGCTTAGAGTAATCAATGCATATACAAGATCTCTGAATACTTCTTAGGTTATAAATTGGACAATATGAGTACATTGAAAGCAGCAAGAACTATAGATTTGTCAAAAGTGGTGAGTAAAATATATATCAGAGTCAAAATAAACTCTCAGGTAGCAGGCTTGAATGGTAGGATTGATGGTTATACCATTGAGCTGAAGGGTGATTGACAGATGTGAATGTATTTATGGGAGGAAAATCAAATAGTTTGTTTTTAGAGATATTAAATTTTAGGGAGGATACAGTCATCCAGTTAGAATTGGTGACACAAACCAAGGGGGTGGGAAAAGAAATCTGAGAAACATAAGCCCTAAGTGTCTTCAGCATAAACAACTGGAATCAAAATGCAGTTCGACTGTGAAAAGTGAAAACAGAGACTTGGGTGCCCCAAGGAACCAAGGAAGCTGTCACATGGGAGAGAGCCAAGAAATAGCAGTGGCATATGAAGAGCAGAATTAAGAATTGGAAGCATTAGAAGCAAAATCAAGAAGAAAAAAGCCAGTCACTTTGATGGCCACTAGAGGTGCTTCCTATTCAGTGCATCACCTACGTTCAGCATGGAGACGTTGAACGCTCCCATAGAGATGGATTGATTCAATGCATCTCTATGAGATGCTGATTGGTGCCCATAGTGTTTTTTTCCCATGGGAAAGCATTGGATTGGCTACAGTCATCGAGATTGATGATCTCCGCAATCGATGTGGCAAGACTGTCACGTCAAGGGAGAAATGGTAAGTTAAGCTACCTTTTAACACCACTCTGAAGGGGGCCGGCGAGTTAAATATTTATTCCAGCATTATAGTATTAGGAATGCATGTTCCTATTCCTAGCACTGGAGTGTTCCTTTACATTTGAAATTCACTGAATTCTGAGCAAGTTTATCTTTAGCAATTAAACATGTTAATTTTATTAGCAATCAAATAATTTGCCACTTTAGCTAGAACTGTTTCATTAGAGTACCGAAAACAGATTGAAGTGGGTCAAGTAAAGAGATACCACTGAGTAAGATAGCAAGAAGCATGTAAGAGAAAGCGCCTAAGGAAATAGGACAACTGTTGGACTGAGAATTTGGGTCAAGAGAGGGATTTTTAGGATTGGGTGCTCATTGCATATTTATGGAAATGCTATAAGAAGAACAAAGATTTTAGTTGGGGTTGAAAGAGTGAATGTTAGAGATTGAGGTAAACGTAAGGTCGTAGGAACAAGTGGACAAGTAAAGCAACTTGGGTTTTCTGTCTTACTTTATCATTATTTTCTGTAAAAACAAACTATCACTTCTTATTCATGCACCCCAATAAACACTATTGCAGCATTTCCTGGGATGAATACAGCAGTTGAGGTAAGTAAAAACGTACCCCTGAGTCCCTCATTCCAGGTGACTAGAGTCATCCCATAATGCATCGGGGTCTTTCATGCAGCACACCTGGACATCAATGAATAAATTCTGTGCGATTTTATTTTTCCAGCACATTGATGAAGCATGACAATCAAAATTAATCTATTAAGAATTAAAAACTAAAAAAAAAAAGTAGCACAACCAAGTGCTTTCTTTAATTGGCTCTTTCGTTATGCTAACTTTACAGAAGTGGCAGTTCTATGTAAAGGATGTTGTAAATTTGATCACAGTGATGAGTGTTATAAAAAGCATTTTATTTGATTTTGATTACATCTTCACTAGATTTATGGGTTGTAAAATATATACGAATATATCAAAAGGGTATTGCTAAGGTGATACAAACATTCTGTTTATGGAAGATAAGTCCAGTGATATTACTAGCTCAGTGAAAAAAAATAGTTTTATTAATATTAGCTATCTAGAAAACCAATATCATATTCAATATAACACCATGTGACTGAAGAATTTAACAAATAATGTAATCAATCATGACTATACTTTAAAGGGACACTATAGCCACTAGAACCACTACAGCTAAATGTAGAGGTTCTGGGCCATAGAAGCTATCCCTGCAGCTACAGCTCTTCTCTCAGAAACAATACTGTTTACACTGCTGCCTAACGCCACTTCTACACATCTGAAAGCTATAGAGGTACTTCCTGGGTTTGGTCCTGCAAAGATTGCAGGGTCAATAATCAGTGTCTCTAGATCTTGCATGGGGATCATGAGAGCTCCCCAAAGAGTTTCATTGGCTCAGTGCATCTCTCGGAGGAGATGCTGATTGGCGCAGTTTCACAATTTATCATGCATGTGCATTAGCCTTCCAATTCTTCCCTATGGGGAAGCATTGACTTGGCTGCGATCATCAGGATTGATGATCTTAGCTGGAAGGTGAGGCATCCATGGCGAGACTGGTGTGCTGGGGGAGTATTGGTGAATCCCTCTTTTTTCCCTCTCAAATACTTGATAATCCAAACAGGTAGGTTAACACTTCAGCTTTAGGAATATATGTTTGTATTTCTAGTGCTATGATGTTCCTTAAAAAAAAAAATAAAAAAAAATAGGTAAACACTTTTAAAATAAGTCTAATTGTAATATTTGTGCAAGTTTTTAAAGTTACTTGTAGCTCACTTACATTGTACATGGTGGTATGAAAAAGTAAAAAATTACTGTAAAACACGATAATACAACATCATTATTTAAAAAATTGCCTGATAAGAAAGTAGTTGAAAAAAATTACTTCAAATGTCATAACATAGGTCTGTTATTAAATAGACAAAATGTGCATTTTTGTAGCAACTGTTTACCATATATGTTGAGCATTATGACTATTCCATTCTGATATAATATATATATTTTTGTATTTTGGGGCAGATCCATTTTGGTTACCACTATGATGATACACGGATTTAAGAGTAGCAATCAAGATTTCAATTTTGGGCCATGGAAGGTGACAGCGACCAAGACCCATATAATGAAGTCAGCTGACGTGGAGCAACTAGCTGAAGAAATGCATATGCCATGCCTCCCAGAAATGATGTTTGGTGCGAATGTGTTGAGAATTCAGCACTCTTCTGGCTTTGGGATTGAGTTTAACGCTAAAGATGCTCTAAAAAGGGTGAACAAATATCAGGGAGCTGTTCAAGTAGCTTGTGCTGAAGAGTGGCAGGAGAGTAGGTCGGACAGTGAGCATAGCAAGGAGGTGGTGAAGCCATATGACTGGACGTACACAACAGATTACAAGGGAACGTTTCTTGGTGACAGCCTGGTATTTAATGTTGTCCCAACGACAGAACGAATAAACATTGAGAAACTGAAGACAAGAGAGCAGATCATGTTCTTTGAGGAGGTTCTACTATTTGAAGACGAGCTTCATGATCACGGAGTGTCCAGTCTCAGTGTCAAAATAAGAGTGATGCCTTCCAGTTTTTTTCTTCTTCTTCGGTTCTTCTTGAGGGTCGATGGGGTGCTCATTCGCATGCATGATACTCGGCTGTATCACGAGGCAGATAAGTCATTTATGCTGCGCGAGTACACCTCTAGAGAAAGTCAAATATCCAACCTGAGTCACGTTCCTCCCCCTCTCTACACTGAGCCCAATGAGATCTCTCAGTATTTACCAGTTACGCAGTCAGTTTGTGAAAAGCTGGAGTTCCCAATACTAGCTGAGGCTGAAGTTGCAGCACCTACAGTACCAACTAGTGTACCAGAGCCTTAAATTGTAGATTGGATGCAAAATGTTCTTTCAGCAGCAGATCAATTGAACTCACAGTCACCTGATCATTTTATTGTGGGGAAACCATGTTTTCTGTAACCACTGAAACACAGAATTAAGTCCACCAGAGTTTGCAGACCCATTGTAAGGATGCCCATATTCTTGAAGCAATAATCTGCAGGATGTTTCCAGATTTGGAATGAGATACTATTTTGATTCCTTGAAATTATACACTTCTCTAATATTCTGTATGATGGTTTGCTCAATAGAGTATGATATTATGTAATGGACGGGAACTAAGCTGCACTGAGACAAAGAACGTTTCACTTTTACACAAGATTTGAGTGTCTATTCCAGAACAGCAGTCCCTACACCAGGTGTCATGCACCCCAAAAGTTCCAAGTTTTGACAATTTCCTAATTCTGTTCCATTGGAGCTAAAACATATACATAAATATCTCCCTGCTTGTAAATATATGAAGGCTTATTTGGGAACCACATGTCTACATAGTGCTACTGAAAACTAGTACTTGCTCACATGGGTTAGTGAACCTGATAGTTTACTGGGAATCTTTTTGTTAAGCCGGAACTTTTTGCTGTTTGTGATGGACATTAAAAAAATATTGCAAAGGTGATTTACATGTCTCTTGCTAAACCATTAATGTACTGTATTCGAAACCCACACTTTCTCACTTAACCGTAAGTTCTATAAGTAAAATATTCTGGCGGAAAAAACAATTAATAAAAACAGAAACATTATTCTGCTTGATCGTGTGCAAGACATTTTATTTTCTTACATATACAGCATTTGTAAGTAAGCATGGAAATCTGTTTCATGGTTATGTGTAATTATAGTCCTATTAAATGAACTCACTAACGTTAGTAATTCAAACATGTATTCACACCTACATGTATACATGTAGGTGTGATTTAAATTAAGGCTCTCTGCTTAAAAAAACTAAAATAAGAAGTTTTACTTATCTTTACTCCTCCCTGGATGAAATGGTCACTACTGATGATCTCAGCCAATCCAACAGTTCCTCATAGAAAAGCATTGGTGTGCTAGTGCGGATGAGTTATTACAGTCAGCATCTACTCATAGATATTCTTTGACTCTATGCATCTCTATGGTGTGCATTTGGTGTCTCCATGCACAGCGGAGGTGCCAAGCGTTGGTCCTGCGAAGATTTCATGGCCGCAAGCAGGAAGTCCCTGTAGTGGCTGTCTAAATGACAGCCACTAATGGTGGAATTAGGTATCTATGTAAACACTGCCTTTTCTTATAAAAAGTTTACACTACAGGCACATTCTCTTTGTCACCAAACTACTTAGTTATAGTGGTTGTGGTGCTTAGTGTCTCTTAAATAATTAACTGCAGAAATATAACTGCACTACTCTCACCCACTTAAAAAAAAAAAAAATGAAAAAATAGAAAACCAAACCTCAGGGGCAATATTTACATTCTCTAACAGAACACAGAAAAGCTAATTGCCTGAGTAAAAACAAAGAAAACATATTCTGTTTTAGCCTTTAGGAGTGTACGGAATTGAATGTTTCACATAGCATAACTTCTTTAAATTGTTGTTATACACAGATTTTTTTTTATTTTTAAATGAAACCCTTGGCAACACACAGATTTAGCTTAATGAAACAATTGTGTTGTATATATCTTACCCTTAGAGTCTCACTGTTCAATTCTTTGCTATTTAGGAGTTTTATAGCATTGTTTATTTATCACTAGACATGCCTCATTTGGCAGTGATTCACACAGCCTCCATGTAGTAATGGATTGATCTTCAATAGGAAAGTACTGCACTGTGTATTTACATTAGAAGTACTCAACTTGTGTGTTTCGTTTACTGAATTTTATGACACATAGGAAAACACTGTAGGCTCTAGCAGCCAATTAATAGAGCAAGAGACAAGAAAGTCTAAATTAAACACACTGTGCAAAAAGGGAAGCTAAAAAATGAAGGTTCATTTTCAGGAAGTGTGCAGGGAAACTGTTTTGGGCACAAGAAGAAGAGTCTGGCTAGGGCTGCAAAAACAAGGTGCTCTAGCTTCTAAATGCTAGATAAATGAGCAGTTAGACTGTAGGAACCTGATCTATACACCAAAACAAATTTTTTAAACTGTAAGTGTTTTGGTTCTTCGATTGTCTGGGGTGGCAAACCTTTGGCTTTAAGAGCATTATGGGAGATGTAGTCCAAACCATCTGGAGGGCTGAAGGTTCCCCACCCCTGCTTTACAGCATTAGAAAGTAACAGGCGGTACTAATGTCCTTCACAACTACGAGATATGCTTTAAAATCGCATTGATTATTGCTCCACTGTGCATATCTTGCACTTTTACCTAAGCAGGGTCAAGTGTATAGAAGGGGATGGGCCAAGAACAAGTGTGTGTATAACATTAGTGTAACACTCTTTGATCTCATGTAACTGTGACGCCATCAGCTCTGGACTCTTGAGTATTTTACTTAATAATTGAGATATCTAATATTTCATTTACCTGTTTCATAAATTATATGTTATTGCATAAAAGTTTTGGTTTATTTTGTCGTTAAAGTAAATCTTTCTTGACAAATTCATTTTAAATCAAGAGTTGATGGCTATATTTTGAATTAATTTATTTTTAGCAGAGGAAAAAAATCACACCTACAGAGTTCCGATTAGCCAAAATAGCCACACATCGTTTTGGTCAGGAATTCAAAGTGATTTTCAGGTTGAAGGCCAAAATAGATAATTTGTCAGCAGAATGTTTTTATGTAGGATCAGCTGTGGACAGAGCAGCACTTCACGGGATGCCAGTTAAGTTAACTCTTGAGGAGTAACTTTTTACTCTTGTGGGGAGACACTATAGCGATTTGTATTCCTAACTCTGTAGTGTTTCTTTAACAGAGCTGGAGATAAAGTCTAATTAAAGACAATGGCAATAAATGAAGAAAAACACTAGATCTCTTTTTGCAGGAAGTGTGTAGCGAGACTATGAAAGTGACAGACAGAGGAAGTGTATCCAAGACTGCATATATATTTTTTTTGTAAATTTATAAAAGTACCAATTTGTAATGAAATCTGCAGTGGTTTCCAAGTACCGCATAACAGTCCAGGATTTAGGAATTACCCAGTTGTGTCTAATGTGTTTTTAGAAAGAAAAATAATAAAACCTTTGACACAACAGGGTAATCCCTAAATCCTGTACTGGTACTTGAGGACTGGGTTGGGAACCCCTGGTCTGAAGTTTCGCTTAAAGAAGACTAAGCACAGATAGAGTACGTTCATACTTTTTTTTTTTTTTAAATCCAATAAGGTAACTTCGGATTTAATTTAATACACTTTCTAAATGATTCAATACGGAGGGAAAAAGTTGCCAAAAGCAGTCCTACCAACAGTCCTGCTTTTGTCTGGATAGTCCTAATTTCGGGATCCAGTCCCGCGTTACTTCCCTGGTGTCATGTATCTGGGGACATTAGGGAACTGGCCCAGGGCAGCACAGCGAAAGCGCATTATTATTTGTGCTCGCGCTGTGCAAGACATTCGAAATGTGCAGGGCGCGTTTGGTCACCTGTCCTTGCATGGTCCTGAAAAGTAGTGGCGGACCAGACAACCTGAGAGTAGCAGGCCCTCTCTTTTTTGGGGCCTTGCCTGTGAATGGGGTTGCGTCAATAGCAATGGACCCGCCAGCAGTCCCAATTCCATGTAAGGTTATCTACAAAAAAGTATTTATACTTTAGTGGCTACTTCTGTAGATAAATCATTTATAAAGGGTTTTCTACAATGTTTAATTATTTGTAAAGTGTATTAAATCAGAGCCTTAGTCAGGCATAGTGAAAACCAAGCATTGTAAAATTCTTCCTTATGAAATCAACAATAAAACATTTCCCATAAATATCACTTTTCAGGAAGATATTTAAATATAAAATGTGTTGTCAGTGCACTACTATGTGTTCAAATAAACCTTATTTATTTATGTTGATGCTATAAACCCAGATCTCTGGGCTGAAGTTTTGTATTCGTTTTTGTTTTTTAATACATAAGCTTATATTATCGGCAGAGTTAGACATGATAGAATCTTACAGGACTTAACATATCATACATTTGTATATTTTATTTTTGTAAGTAAATATATATGTGGTGTAACCCCAGCAAACGCACTACGAATTAAACTTTTTTCTAGATCAGCTATTTTAGCTTTCATTATGCCACTTTGAGTTTTATTGTTACAATTAAGTTTAGTAACGAACACTGTGAGTGATTTCAAAACATGTGGATGTTTCAGATGTATATTACTGCTCTCAATAAACGTTTCCTATTCCAAAGATCTCTAAATTGTCCTATTAGCTTTTACCTTTTTGTTCCTAAATGCATTTTAATGTTGGGGTATCCTTTGGCATCCAGTTGTGTACTGTTACAATAATGTAGACATAGTACTGGAAAAAAAACAAATGCATGATACAGAGGATGAATAAATCCATATATTGTCATTCATGGAATAGACACAGGCTTCCTATAACTCTGGCCCTCCAGATGTTGCTGAACTACCACTCCTATGATTCTATGAATGAAATAGGCTGATAATCATGGGAGTTGTAGTTCAGCAACATCTGGAGGGCTGGAGTTTGGGGAAGCCTGGAATAGAGGCTTGTGTCTAAGTAAACACAACTAAAATTACAATGGTATTGATAAACTCAATATTTAATACAACCTTCATGTAATCATAATTTGTAAAATCATCGTGCTCCTGGGATCACCTTTGAATGCCATCTTTACTACCACTATAGTCAAATGTACACTAGTATTCTATAATCTGAGTAATTATACACCCCCCCACCTCATGGATAGTGTTTTGTAAAGTGCATGATTAGGTCTCCATTTTGGCAGAATGTGAATCAAAATTAAGCGTTAGATGAGTTTGGGAAAGTACCCTACATGCCAATAGAATTATCCCTATTTTCACTTTACAACTGTATCAACAGGGTATGTCACTATTAGTCCAAGTGATTTCCAATGGGGTTTGGAAGGCAGATAATACAACAAAATTATCCCAATGGAATTGTTTGATGGCAATAAATGTTCTCTATATCCTAGCCAATTAAACAAGAATTATACATAAAATGTATAATCTTAATCTCCTTCATCCATTCTAGGACCATAAATGATGTCTCCATGTTCTAATATCTGTGTATCAATCATTTTTCAACATCAAGGAAATGCTTCCCCTCAGGAGAGAGTTTTTCTTTTTGGGAATTTGGAATTGAACCCGATGAAAATGCAAATACACTCCACCAGTCAGGCTGAATTAGTTGCTATTCCATCCAGATCTATGAAAATGTCTCCAAAATAGTCCCTAACCTCGTCACAAAACCCCCCTACAAAAAAGTAGACAAAAATGCAAGTGTAAATGAAAACCAATTCGTGTAGAGGAGCAGTAATTTAACATAGACTTTTCTCCGCTGGTATTCCAATAGTTACTCAGGATCAAGTAGGTTATCATAAGAAGAGCAGCATAAGCAGTAAATAAAGTAATCCACGAATCTCCCATCACCTTTCCCAATAACTGGACGACACTCAGTATCAGGAGCAGAACTGATTTTTAATGACACACACTCTGCTTTTATGCAATCCTCCCATGCAAGGGAGACATCCGCAGAAAATTAGGAATTATCCAATCATTAGCTGGTTACAGTACACAGGTTTCCTCCCCTTAGCCTGAGAGGTAACATAATTATCAGTACAGTTTAAACACACATTTTTCCCCAAAACTATAACTTACACCCATAAATTACATACCCCCGGATAGCCCCAATCCGGGTGAGCAACATACTGAAAAATCACCCAGATCGGTTCAGGGGTTCGTGAATTTCCTGGGGGTCTTCTTTTAACTGACCGCACATGAGGTGTAAGCCGAAGATAGTTCCATGTGTTTTGGCCTTGCGGTCGGTCTCTGTTCATGAGGTGAAAAGCATGAAAATGTTTAATACAATGGGGTTCGTATGATTCCCCTCGTTCGTGTGATTCCTTTCACCGAACGCTGTTCTGTTCGTATGTTTTCGCAAGAACGGGTGGAAGTATGGAGGTCTCTGTGGTGTTCGTGTGGTTGAGTGTCCGATTTGGGTTCCCGACACCCGACGACCAAACACCACTGGTGCGTTTGTATGGAAAGATGGCCGCCGCCACGTGTTCGTATGCCGAACGGCGGCAACCCAGGAAATACACAGTGCGTTCGTGTGATTGTCAATTAAGTAGTGTGAATAACTATAGGGGGGGTCAATTAGTGCCACGCTCCTCTCTGGGGTGGCCTGGTTATTTGGTATTTTGTTCGTTTGTCGAATGGTATAACTTCAGATGGTTCAAAGTAAATTCTCACCAAACAACCAGACGAATTATACAACAGATAGTTTGTTACTTGTTTCTTTTACAAGTGTAACGAACCGTGGCAAAGGGAATAAAATACTGCAATAATTAAGGGTAGGGACAGCCAAAAGTAAAAATGATGAGTAGCAAAACACAGTTTGTTACAATTTGGTTACAAGTTTTAGAGAATACAGCACTACAAATAATGCCCACACTTCCTAAATGCACACAGCAATATGTTGTTGTCCTCTGTCTACTGTATTACACTCTTCAGGTAAATTTATATTTTCTACAATAATATTATGGCAATATTGCCAGCACAAAGTACAGAATAAATGGACACCCCAACCACTATAGTCTTGGCAGCATTTCGTATTGAAACCTTTTTCAAATGGTTCGACACATGTTGTAGGATGCATGGACAAAGTTAATGGAGCACTATAGTTTTAGGAATACAAACATGTTCTACTAACAATTTAGATGATTGGCCCCCTTCAGATTGGATTGAAAAGTTGATTTTACTTACCTTTCCTCCCTTGCCACTCTGGTCTCACCTCCCATTGCCCTGCCTCCATTACTGAGATCATCAATATTAATTATCTCGGCCAATCTAATGCTTTCCACAGGAAATGAATCAATTAATCTCTATGGGGAATGTTCAGTGTCTCCATGCAGTGCGTGGATTTTCAGCTTATAGGTGCTGCACCTCTAGTGGCTGTGTGAGTGACAATGCCACTAGAGATGTTACTAGGCAGCAATGTAAACACTGCCTTTCTCTGAAAAGGCAGTGTTTACATTGAAAAGCCTGCAGGGGCAGGCAATAGACACCAGAACCACTATATTAAGCTATGATTATAGTGTCCCTTTAAACTAAACACCCTTCTACTTGCCAATGCTCCTTTATTCAGACATAGAGCATACCTTCCAGCTGTCCTTATTCAGGAGGGAGATTCCCTGTTTTGGGCCCAAATCCCTCTGTTAATTTGTATCCTAATGTCCATTTTTTTTCTAGGAGCTATGTATATTTTGTGTGTCTGAGTGTGAAACAGAGCTCCACAGCAATCATAGGCACTATAATGGGTCTTTAAAGCTACAATAAATGTGTTCAGAAATCAGTCTGTGAAAATAAGATACATTGTTTTGGTTCGAAGTTACAGTTTAGTTGCATACATTTTTATTAGCAAGTCAACTGGAATTTCTGGAATAGCCCACATCTGGTCACACCCTTACACTCTCACTCACCCCCGTCTAAAATTAAAGTGTCCCACTCCCTCCATATCCATTTGAAATGTTGGGAGATATGACAATACCCAATGTTTCAATGTGTATGGAAGCCTGTTTCATTTTGTTGGCAGCTTGCTAATTTGTCTCTTTTGAGCAGTTGCTCCACCAGGTTCTTGTATGCTCCTCTAGCCAGTCCCGACCAGTTATATGATTATCTGTCACCCAAATCACACCACCCTACTTGGGATGTCATAATTAGGAAGTTCACATCCTTATTAGCCCTGTAAAGCAGGGGTGTCCAAAAGGTAAATCCCCATATGTTTTAAGACTACAGCTTCAGTGATGCTCTGCCATTCTAAAGGCAAGCAACGCATAATGGGAGTTGTAGTTCTACAACATCTGGGGATTTACCTTTTGCGCACCCCAGCTATAAAGTATGTGGAATTTTAATTTCAGTCATGCCAACTTGACCCTTCTGTCAAATCGACCCAGTAGGACTATTTCATGGTCTTCACGATGTCCCAAGAAATAGCATTGGCTCTTTAGTGGCAGGGCTAGTACCCATGACTTTCTTGTACAATAACAACTGCAAGGATAAGGATATAAAACTGCAAAAACCGAATTTGAACAAAAGGGGGGAGGAGGGGTTAACCTTTCAATCTGGAGAACCACATTGGGAATGGTGGAGAGCTAAGCAATTAAGCTAGACCCTGCATATTGCAAGCTAGATTAGCAGAGCAGGCCAATAACTGAACTCCAATCATTATTTTCCCCATTTTGATTCGAATGTTTACATCCACTTATTAATCCTTTAACGCTCTATACTTCCAAACTGCTAGCGGTGACTGTTGTTAGTACTCCGGATCGCTTGGTGGCGCTGTCTGATCAACTCGTTTAATTCATCCAGCTTCTCACGCTACCTCGCTTTCCGGTCCTCGTCTCGTTCATTTGTCTGCATTTCGGGGTTTGTTTCACACCGTGAGCGGAACGGAGGACAACTGAAACAAGACCTGCAAGGTACACTGGGGGTTAATGGCGGCAGAGCGGTATCCACCGGCTCTTTGCAGCAACAGCAATATGTGTGAATATTGTGCAATGCTATAATCTGTGCTCTGCCATCACATGTTATTGTATTCCTTGTATTATATGATCTATTATGAAATTACCTTCTATTACACAGTGTTATATCATATTATTTATTATACACCGTCTATTACAGTGTTATATCATATTATTTATTATACACCGTCTATTACCCAGTGTTATATCATATTATTTATTATACACCGTCTATTACCCAGTGTTATATCATATTATTTATTATACACCGTCTATTACCCAGTGTTATATCATATTATTTATTATACACCGTCTATTACCCAGTGTTATACCATATTATTTATTATATACCGTCTATTACCCAGTGTTATATCATATTATTTATTATACACCGTCTATTACCCAGTGTTATATCATATTATTTATTATACACCGTCTATTTCCCAGTGTTATATCATATTATCTATTATACACCGTCTATTACAGTGTTTTACCATATTATTTATTATATACCGTCTATTACACAGTGTTATACCATATTATTTATTATACACCGTCTATTACCCAGTGTTATACCATATTATCTATTATACACCGTCTATTACAGTGTTATTCCATATTATTTATTATACACCGTCTATTACAGTGTTATTCCATATTATTTATTATACACCGTCTATTACAGTGTTCCATATTATTTATTATACACCGTCTATTACAGTGTTATACCATATTATCTATTATACACTGTCTATTACACAGTGTTATTCCATATTATTTTACACCGTCTATTACCCAGTGTTATACCATATTATCTATTATACACCGTCTATTACAGTGTTATACCATATTATTTATTATACACCGTCTATTACAGTGTTATACCATATTATTTATTATACACCGTCTATTACAGTGTTATTCCATATTATTTATTATACACTGTCTATTACAGTGTTATTCCATATTATTTATTATACACCGTCTATTACACAGTGTTATACCATATTTTTTATTATACACCGTCTATTACACAGTGTTATACCATATTTTTTATTATACACAGTCTATTACACAGTGTTATTCCATATTTATTATACACCGTCTATTACACAGTGTTATACCATATTATTTATTATATACCGTCTATTACACAGTGTTATACCATATTATTTATTATACACCGTCTATTACACAGTTTTATATCATATTTATCACTATTTTATATCATATTTATTATACACCGTCTATTACACAGTTTTATATCATATTTATTATACACCGTCTATTACAGTTTTATATCATATTTATTATATAGTGTCTATTAGTGTTATATCATATTATTTATTATATATTGTCTATTACAGTGTTATACCAGATATTATATACGAATGTTATACCGTATATTATTTATTATACACCGTCTATTACAGTGTTATACTATATATTATATAGCTTCTATTATACAGTGTTATATCATTATTTAATATACACCGTCCATTATACAGTTATACCATATATTATTTATTATACACCGTCCATTGTACAGTGTTATACCATATATTATATGCAGTCTATTATACAATGTTATACCATACATTATATGCAGTCTATTATACAATGTTATACCATATATTATTTATTATACACCGTCCATTATACAATGTTATACCATGTATTATATGCAGTCTATTATACAATGTTTATACCATTTATTATATGCAGTCTATTATGCTGTTTTTACATTATTATTACTATTCTTACAAAACATCTGTTAGTCTATGTTATAACTAATATTGTATACCATACATTAGCCTAATTGCCACCTTTTATCATATAGCAAAACGTCTTAATTATAGGGTTAAGACAGTGAAAGCATACATATACTGTATTACAATTATAAAGTAAAGCATAGGCATAATCTAAATTATTGTCAATAACTATTAGTACTCTGCACCTAGATACAGCTGGCTTGGTTTTGACTGTGTATTAGCACACAAACATAAATAATGCAACCAGCAAAAATGAATTGGATCATCAATAGATTTTTATTCACTTTTATTTTTCATATACACAAATTGCAAAATTGAGGCCACACTTCCAGTTCAGTTCCCAACAATACATGGCTTTAAGCTTGCAAAAAACAAAAAGTTTTACATGATGGTTATATAGTAAATCCAGTGACATCTCCACCAAGTAGTGTATTTTGGTTTTGTGCTGCCCTAGGCATGATTAAACTCAAGCACCCCTAATCTAAATTTGCCCCACTCCTTCATGTCAAGGCCGCACCTCTTCCTATTTAAGACCAAAACACACTTTGACTCCTGACAGACAACACATTCCCTCACTGATACATACAGTCATTGACACACACACTGTGTAACCAACACCTAGTAACACCTCTAGTGGCAGTCATTCAGCTGGCTACACTGTGCAGCACAGACGTTCAGCGTCTCCGTGAACAATCCTCATAGAGATGCATCAGCAGATGCTGATTGATGCGGTGCTTTGCCGTGCATGTGCAATAGCCCTCCAATACTTTTCGACGGAAAAGCAGTGGATTGGCTGAGATCGTCAGATTTGACAATCTCAGCCCAGGAGGCGGAACGGAGTCGGGGTCAGCCGCAACGAGACCTGTGCGACGCTGGAGAAAAGGTGAGTACAATTACCCTTTACTCCTCTAACAGGGGGTCTGGAGGGCTAGATATTGCTTTTAAAACTATAATGTAAGGAATACATGTTTGTATTCCTGACACTATAGAATTCCTGTAAGCACTAAAAATTTACCTTTTCGTTAGGTGCAGAACTGCTGTTCCCCAAGTGACTCTGGGAAGCAGTCTATATCACTGGTGTTTGGAGTTGCTGCCTGGTGTGTTAGTATATATGCTGACCTCCTAGGAAGTGATATGACAGTAAGTCTTCACCTCAGGTTTATTTTTAAAACCTACCTTAAAGGACCACTATAGTGCCAGGAAAACAAACTTGTTTTCCTGGTACTATAGTGCCCTGAGGGTGCCCCTCCTGCCGGGCTGAAGTTGGAGGAAGGGGTTTAAAAACGTGCCTTTCTCCAGCGCTGGGGACTCTCCTCCTCCTTTGGCCGTCATCGGCTGAATGTGCATGCGCGGCAAGAGCCGCGCGCGCATTCAGCCAGTCCATAGGAAAACATTCTCAATGCTTTCCTATGGACGCTGGCGACTTTTCACTGTGAAAATCACAGTGGGAAGCGACTCTAGCGGCTGTCAATGAGACAGCCACTAGAGGCTATGTTTACAGCAGGCAGGGTTAATCCTAGATGGATCTGGCACCCAGACCACTTCATTAAGCTGAAGTGGTCTGGGTGCCTATAGTGGTCCTTTAATAAATTTTAATAAAAAAACAACAAAAAAGATACATTTTAATATATATTTCTTTTAATTATTTTTTTTAGTCCTCCTCACCATATTTTGTAACACTTACTTCAGCTTTGAACTGGACCAGGAGAAGAAGATCCTTCTTATACAAGGCAGATTGCTGCTTTGTCGGGTTCCTGCCTGCCACTGCCCAGGAGATTCAGCTTGAAGTCACTCGACTCCTGCTCTTTCACATACCGCGTCTGCGCCCAGTGGAACTTGAAGCCCTCCACTGATCTAACACCACAAACTGGTACAGGGTGGGAGGGTGAGGGGCTGGGATAGATCAGCTTACGCTGTGGGGCGCTTCACCGCGTCCATGGCAACAAACAGTTGGAGCGATTTTTAAGAGACATCAGGGGCAGAGCGACATTAAATAACATGCGAGGGCATACAGCAGCGAGGTGTTATGTTGTGTAAACCAGCCCTGTATCTATCACTACTCAGACTAACAAGGCATTTTGCCACCTAAAGCAAATGCCTTGTGATAGATACAGCGCTGTCTCCACCCAGGCTTGACAAATTGGTCAGACACCCCCACACCTCCTTTTTTTTAATTTATTTATTTATTTTTTTATTTCTCACTGAAGTGATTTTAGGACATAGATGCTGCCTTGCTGTTGTAAACAGTGCCATTTCTGATAAACAGCACTGTTTACATTTTGCAATTAGCACACCTTCTAGTGATTGGACAGCCAACTATTTTGTGTTTTAAACTGATTCTTTGTGAGAATATTTCTCATAGAACTGGCAGTTTGCAGTGATGTCTGCACATGCACCATGTGTCCTTAATACTTCTATATGAAAAGCTTCTGAATGGGTAAAAGTCATCAGTTTTTAGGACCTAACCAGGGCACTGCTGGCACCATAACCACTACAGTGTGCTATAGTCATTATTGTGCTTGGAGTGTTCATTTAATGTATACTTCACTATTTTTTATAACTTGTATTTTAGAAAAGGAATAGTACTGGAACTGGTTGTTACCCAATGAGATAAAAAAAACCTTTTTACTATATTACAATAGAATTACAGTATTTTGAAATGAACACACAAAACACAAATTGCATAAAAAGTAACAAACGTATTGCAATTAAGAATTGTAAGAATGTGAAGTATATAAAGTACCCTTATGTAACTTTTATAACTGATAGTAATGTAACAAGAAAGGTATGATTGAGTATCTCCTTTGGAAGATTAAAGGGACACTCCAGGCACCAAAACAACTTTGTCTAAATTAAGTTGTTTTGGTGCCAGGAGGCACTCTTATTTCAAGGGGTTAAACTGTTTTCAAACGGTTTAACCCCAAAGTTTCCCCAGCACGGCTTCCGAATGTTTCAGATTAAGGAAGTGCGGAGTGCTACCAGGCAGAGGCGTTGCTGATTGGTTGAGAGCGGTCAGCTGACACTCTCGTTCAGTCAGTGTCTCCCCATTCACAAAACTGGCTTGCAAAGAAACATAACGTTTGCAAGCCAGTTTAGTAAATAGGGAGTCCTGATTGGCTAAGAGCGTCATCAGATTGCTCTCAACCAACCAGCGGCACCCCAGCCTGGCGGCGCTCCGCAATTTCTGAATCTCAAAGTTCAGAAGCCAGGAGCGGCCAGGGCAGGATTGGAGACCAGTGCTGGAGGCAACTTAGTGTTTAAACCGTGTTTTGAGTGTTCCTTTAACTGTGAATCACCACTCAAGACAAAGGTTGATTGCTGTAATAATAGGGGGAAAATTCCCTAATACTCAACTAAAACATTATACAAATGTATACCTAAAATTAACCTAATGAGAGAAAAGAAGGGTGTATTTGCTGCCCAAAGAGCATAAAGGATCTATTTACCGAGCCAATACTGCATAGGCTCCTGTCCATGTGAGTGGTTTCAGTCATTTATTACCGTCAATTGTCTATTTTTGGGAACAGTCTGAACTATATTTCTTGTTTTTCCTGTTTCATTTTATATGTACACCTAAGCATTAATATTTAAGATTGTCATTGTACTAAAAGGGTGAGTGAATCCCTCCACTGCTTATAGCGCTCCACTTGTTTGGTATAATATTGATACCTCATTTTCTGTATAGAGAAAAGCACCACATAAAAACTTTGCCTTTAATGGAACACTATAGGGAACACAACTGTGTATTCCTGACCCTATAGTGCAAAACCCACCATTTAGGTGGCCTGCACTCCCTTTAGCCCCCTGTAAAAGGAATTAAAACTCTCCTTATTTCCAGCGCCGCGCGGGTCCGCTGGTGCTGGTCCCGCCCTCTTGGTGACATAATCAGAATTGCCGATTTGGGAAAGCATTGGATCGGCTAAAATCGGCGCGGGGCCAAATGCAGTTTTGGCCAATCAGGACCTCCTCATAGAGATGCATTGAATCAGTGCATATCTATGAGGAAAATTCAGCGTCCCCCATGCAGAGCGTGGAGACGCTGAATGGCAATGCTGCCTACTGTGCAGCACTGAGCCAGGAAGCACCTCCAGTGTGGCCACTTGCAGGTGTCCCTAGGGGCAATGTAAACACTGCCTTTTCTCTGATGTAGCTTACATTAACTGAAAAAAAATAAATGTGCTACAGTATGTAACTTAATACAAAATCTATAGCTCATCACAAAAAGACGCCATGCCTAAACTGGTCACCAAATACATCTCATTGCTCTGTAAAAAGATCGTGTCTGCATATCGTAATGGCCAAAAAGGAGACAGAGCAGAGCGTCGACTTGCGTTTTGCTGGTCATGTGGCTCTTCTAGGGCATTTTTTTTTTTTTTTAATAACTTCACATTATTCTTTAGGATTAGAGATATGATAGTGTTTAGATCTAGGTTCCATTAATCATCTAGACAACTGGTACCTGCTTAACTGAAATTGATGGGCGTTACACTTCAGGCAGCAGTTTCCATTGATTCGGCTCTTTCTTCTGCTAATAGCCAGAGCAGCTAGGGAGATTATGCTGTTTTAATTCCTCCAGCTCCACTTTTGCAGTAGCATACAGAACTTATTTAAAATGGCAGGAACTGCAAATATAACAGCTGCAGGTTAATAGTGTAACTTCCAATAATCTTGGACAGGGGCCTATATGTATCACTTTTGCAATGAGAAAGGTGTCCCACTGCTTTATGAATCATCAACTTTATTTATTTTTTTCTCAGGTTAATATGTCGTCTTGGGTAAAGGTAACCAGGGGCCAGCCGCAGAAACCTGCCGGTGGAAAAAGGTAATCTTAAATTCTAACAGGTAGAATTTGTTTTGTAACTTCATTTCATCCCTGCTCGATTATGCTATTAGAACAGTGCTAAGCCAAACCAAGTTGCCATAGCAACACAAAGATTCAATCAGGCACCCACAACTTTGTCTCTCTATGTTGGTAAGGATTAATAGATCTCACTTGACCTTCTCAGCTGACACACATACACCAGGGAATTTAAAAAGGGAAACTATAAAAACAAACTAAAAACTACTTCCAAAAATATTCAGCTTTGATATTAATGAGTTTTTTGGGTTCATTGAGAACATGGTTGTTGTTCAATAATAAAATTAATCCTCAAAAATACAACTTGCCTAATAATTCTGCACTCCCTGTAGTAGGTCTCTGAAGTATTAAAATTGAAGGCACAGTCGCAGTTTAGAAATTGCACTTCAAATTTGAGCTTTGCAGAGTGAAGTTTCAATGAAAGTCAATGGACGGCGTTAGTTGCAAACAATTGATTATATTGTGAAAACTATCAGGACTATGGCTTAGCCGTTGACATGTTAAGTGGCAGCAGGGATAGCTGAACGTTTTGATATAAGATTTGTGTAGGTGGGCCTGAAAATAAGGGAGTGGTGGCAGTTTAGAAATCATATCCTGATTTTTCAGCTTTTGCCAGCTCCCACTCTAGCTTTCCCATTCATTCCTATGGGACAAATTGCGCCACAAGAACGACGATATTCCGTGAACCATTCGGCGAAACGTTCCACAAAGTAATAGCAATCCGATCGGGAACAATCTGCACGTTTTGGTAAATTTTGGTCTATGTAGTGTAAAAACTGTGGGAGGAGTTAGGGTGGCAAATTTGGCTAGAATAAGAATAAGAATAAGAATAATAATATAAATGTGAGATAACAATAAGTGTTCTTGCAAGAACACTTAATAATAATATATATGAGATAACATTAAGTGGTCTTGCTATGCAAGAACACTTAATAATATATATGTGAGATAACAATAAGTGTTCTTGCAAGAACACTTAAATATACAAACCAAAAGAAAGCAAGATAAACATTGAAAATATGTAATAAACCTTTAAAAACTTGGTCAGATGGCATTGTTAGACACAGCTTTTTTTTTTCCAGTCATGGACAATAGCCTCACAATGTTTTCCTATGGGAAAGCATTGGATTGGCTGACCCTGCCGTGACGGACCCGCACAGTGCTGGAAAAAGGGTGAGTTTTTAACTCCTTTAATGGGAGGTAAGGGGGGCCCCAATACCTAAACTGTGATTTTGCCACTATAGCATCAGGAATACACTTTTGATTCCTGACACCATAGTGCAGTTTCAAAAGGTAGTAGGGATGTAAGTGCAGCAACTCTTTGTATAAACACTAGAGCATCGGTAGGCAAGCTTTTAGTAGTATTGTACCAAAACATGATCTTGAAATCCCTTGGTGCACAGGTTCTATTTTTTTCAATTGTGGTGTATATGTTGCTGTATTGTGCTTATGTTTATGGGTGATGCAGTTACTTTGTAATGTTGTATTTGTGCGTATGTTGGCTGTTATAGTGTATATGTTCATGAGTACTTTGAGGTATTGTGTATGATACCTATGAATGTTGGCTGTGCATGGGGGTTTCTTGTGGAATTGTGTATTTGGATGATGTATCATATTGTGTGTTAATGTGTGGGATATTGTATGCGAGAGGCTATTTCTGGGGTTGTGTGTATGTGGATTGTCAGGGGTGTTGTGTTTGGGTGGGATTATGCTTTTGTGTGTGGGCTGTTTGTATTATTTGTATGAAGGGGAGTCTTATTGTCTAGCACTCTGCATACCTTGCAGTGTGAGTGGCTTCCTTGGGTTCCAGAGATGACTTGGCTGCCCAGTTACAGGTCAAGGGCAGAAGCTGCAATAGCTGCTGCAGGATGCTCTACTCTAGTGCAGATTCCAATTCACAAGTGCTGGGATTAAGTTTTCTGAGATCACTACCTCTAAGTGCTGCAATGTGTAAATTGAGGATTGTCCCTCACCACTTGAATTACCGTTCAGTTTGCACTAGCAGATATGATGGCCAACTGGGACTCCTGATGGTCAAAACCTGTTTGCCTCTAGTAGTCTTGAGTGCCGTAGAAGGCACATGTGCCATAGGTTGCTGACCCCTGCACTAGATTATCCTATAAATTCATCCATGTTTGTTTTTATGCATAATTTCTGTGGGAACATGCATGCTGAACAGTTCCTTTCATCTCTAACATATTCTAACATTTTTGTTCTTTTAGGAACAAACCGAGCGGGATACCACGCCTTTTGGAGTAAGTTAAATTACGTTTTTTCCCCCCACTTTTTTTTTTTTTTTTTAAACCTTTTCTTGGTAACCTGTACAATAAGTCTTGTATAGTCACTGCTTATTACAATATTACGTTAATACATGTCGTAACAAAGTTATGAGCTAGATGACCATATATTACAAAGGTATGTTATTTTTAGTTTTCTGTGATACAACTATACAGCGCTTTATATAATGGTAAAACAAGTTGGGCAACACTATTAATGTATTCATAAGTATGTCAAGCCCTTTTATAAAGCGTGTTAAAGGGACACTGTATTGTTCTAGTGAGTATAGTATGTCCCTGCAGGATGTTTGTTGTAAACCTTGTCGGGACCTAAATTTTTTTTTTTTTTAAACATTCTTTATTTCAATTTTCACAAATATTACATATATTGCGTGTAGATGGTGGAAATGCACCGTTAAAACAGTTACGTACAGAAAATAGAAGGGGGGGAAACAGTGGTGATACAGAACAGATATCGTTATCAGTCATATAACACTAAAATGGGTTTTTAACATTATGGGGTCAGGAATACACGTTTTGTATTCCTAACCCTGTAATATTCCTTTAATGTCGTACGATATTATAGTTTGATGCTATCTAGATTGTAAATGATAATCATGTCCTCTTTTGGCTGTAGAGTAATATCCCATATCTGTCAACCTCAATAGCTTACTGGAAAACTCTCTACAGTATTTTTTATATTCCAGTTGAATTCACCTTTTTTTTTTGGCATTGAATTGTGTCCATGGAAGCTCATTACTATTAATTGTCATTTTTGCACGTGTTACTGAAGGTCATTTTTAACGATGGTTCATTCACTGCTAATATTTTTTACGTTAGATTAACCTTGTATTTTTGTATTCCTCATTGTCTCATAAAACCTGTATTGTTAAAGAAAGCTGACCCAGAACATTATTGTTTTGTAGCATTAATCCATACAAACCCAACCAGAAGTCAACATTCTCTGACAAATATCCAAGAGACGTGGAAGAACAGAATAGGTAAGAATTGTGCAGCTTGGGACCTTTTGTTGACTAACCATATAACAAACTATATTGCATCATACGTATGCTGGGTGTTTTTGTGCTCAAATTATATAATAATGCAACAGTCTCTATGGAAGTCATTGCAATCGTTCTGCTTAGAGCTCCACAATGCTCTAGAATTTTATGCACCAGGTTATTGTGTCCCCAATGCCCTTTGCTGCTTAAAGGCAAGAGATACATTGTTGTTGGTATGACTTAATCTATAAACTGGATTTGTTACCATGACTGTTTTTTTTTAGACTAGCCCTACACTAACAGGCTGCCAGTAGATATCTAATTCAAATTAATTAATTAGATGTGGGTATTAAAAGGACACTGTAGGAACCATAACCACTTGGACAGAACAAAGTGGTTATGGTGCCTGGAGTCTCTGCAAACAAGAAAAACTTGCCTCAGTTAATGAATACCGCTCCTATACGACTCCTTGTTAATTCAACATTCTTCAGTTCAGTTACGGTGCCCTCAACTCCAGTTAGCCGGGTGAGTGGTCCGCTCACTATTTATTCTAGGTAAGATAACAGAAAAAAGTTTTGCCTCCCGCGGGAAGAATTTACCCACTTTAGAATCTTAAAATCTATATCCTTTATTTAACAAAATATAAAATTTTGTAATATAACAAGCTACAGTGCAAAATGATAGAATTTTCTTGCTACCAGCGGGATCTACTTGTTTTGTGCAATGTGTGCACTTTCTCTAGACTACAATGCTACAAATCTTCCTGTCTGGATATAGCCTCATCTATTTTAAACACAATTGCACTAAGGAAACTCCTAAATTCAGCTTAATGCTTAGCTGAAAAAAACTCCCCTATATCATAACATCAAAAACACAACACGTTTAGATTGGTTACTGGCCATGATGCATACTTTTAACACAATGCAGTATGCAAAATCATAGTGATAGTATTAGTCTGGAGTCTGTGTGTGTAGATCCCACATCGCTGCTAAATGGTTTCCTGTCTGTTTAGTTGTCTGGTCTCACATGATGCAATAGTGGAGGTGGAGCTCTCTCTGCTTAACCTTTTTACCAGCGTTGCGGACAGTGATTGGATCTGAACGCTCTCAGCAAGTCAGAGCATAGCTCTGCCATATTGTCACTGTCTGTTGTCCGTGCATCTCTGTTAAGTGGTTTACTCACTGGGATCCGACACCCACAGACTTCAAGCACCAGAACTACTTCAATATATAGTAGTGGTTGTGGTACCTTTTTAATAATATACCTTTAAGTAACCTCAGTTGTTCATGGCACAATAGATGTAATCTTTGTGATAATGTGGCATTTTTAACCCCACAGCTTTGAAGAACTCTTTGGACAACAATACCATTATCCTGCTGGCTCAGAGGAGTACTGTGAGAGATATCAATATTCCCAGAAGGGTAAGCATGAAAACTTTTATTTTATGAAATATTATAATGTAATTATCATAACATATTAGAAGGCTGAAAAAAGGAGTCATTGAAGTAAAGAAATATATATGAAAAATACTGCAATTTGTATTATCAGAAGTGCTTGTTTTACTTAAAAACCCTTCAAAAAAGATATGTAAGACAGTATGGATAAAATAGTCAAGGCTACTTTTTTGATTTTGGATGCCTTTATGCTACAGCTCAGTACTATTAATGGATGGTACTGCCATTGTAAAGACATACGTGTTTTATATTGTTCAAGAGATTAAACATCACCATTATGATCATATTCTTAGTGATAACTCTGCCTTACATGACAGCTAGATTCTAAATGTCTCATTTCATTATACTGGCTGTTATTCTATGTAGACACCAAATACAGTGCAGATGACCGCCGAGAAAAGCTGTACCTGCAATTTTACCAGCAGATCCAAAATGAATACCACAAAGAACGACCTTCTGACTGTGTGATTGTGGCCATCAGCAAGGAACAGATGTAAGCTTATGAATAAGTAGTGAAAATATATAGAATGTATAATTACCTAATGAGTTAAATTGACAAAATCAGGGGAATTAAATTCTTACTCCAGTTTGTCTATATCTTCCAGGAATGGGTAGAAATATAATTGAAGATCCATTTAATTTTTTTTCTTAAATTGGCTTTATATACGAAGTCCTAAGTTTAACCTGAAAATCTTGTATTGTCTAAGACAATTAACCTAATTCTTATGTGATAAAATTGTTAAAGGTATGTTCAGTTTTTAATTGTTACTTAAAATCTATGTCTCTTTATAATATGATGAAGTGGTCTAGAACGCAATATACATTCTCACACTCTGTGTGTAGGGCAGGTTAGAACGTACTCTGTAAATCCACCAAATACAAAAAAAAAAAGTATAATCCTTGTTGGCTAGTGTTCAAAGTAACTACCAAACAAAGGAAGGAAATTCACTGTTTCAGAGTTTTGTCCTGCTGTCTCAAGTTGGTTCCCAGATGTTCTGCATTCAAGGACCTTAGAGAACTGTCCCCAGCTAGGACAGCTTGCGTGCTTCATTGGCTGTGCATGTTCTGTGAAGAGGGCACTAGGACCTTGCAGAGAGTGCTACAGCCGTGCTTTGTGCATGGTGTGGTGTTCTGTGTGGGGGCCGGCCTAGAGGCCCACCCACTCTGTCCCTATCAGCATATTTTCCAATGTTGGGATGTATGCCAATAAATCTTTCAGTGCCAGAGGTGGGAATAGTGAGTTGCAAAGGGTGTAACATGGGCTGTACACCTTTCTAATATGCAACAATTCGAAGGCCTAATGACTTACTGTCAAAGAGGACTTTGAGATCTTCTTTCTATGAGAGTTATTAAACTAACAACTGAATTGTGCTTCAGTTAACTTTATGCTCAAAGAATATGACTGTTTGTGACAAAGTTACAATGGAGACTGTTACTTTTTCTAATGCAAATGTTGCCACCACTCTGACACCTAAGTATTTGTATAGTTACTGCATAAGATGAACGCCAACATCTGTCTTACACTGTACATATGGCCTATAAAATACAGTTAACACTTCATTGCTGCATTTCAGCCATCCAAAATTAAACCCTTTAAACGAGCACTGGAAATGAAAAGCCTATCTGCACTACTCTAGTCTGCTCTCAGTAGCTGTCATATCATATTTATAGCTATCCTCCAAGTCTCATCAAACCCATTTTTATAATCCAAGAACTGAATTATTGACTGAGAAATGAAAAGGGGTCATATTCAATTAAACAGAATATTTCAAATAAGTGTCTGAAAGAACTATCTAGAAATAACTGCATAGTTAATGACATGGGGCATAAGCTTTATCAACAGGCCTGCTCTATTTGTCCCTCCTGACACAGATTTATCTCTGCCTGATTAAATGTTACATTACATGCAATAACATTTATTCATTTTGCTACATCCTCACAACAGTTCCTACTTGTTTACCTTTCACACCTATTAAAGACTTGTTACCATCTT
Organism: Pelobates cultripes; assembly: GCA_933207985.1. Taxonomy (NCBI): domain Eukaryota; kingdom Metazoa; phylum Chordata; class Amphibia; order Anura; family Pelobatidae; genus Pelobates; species Pelobates cultripes. The sequence goes on from OW240923.1 coordinate 42,219,790, forward strand.
TAATATGACTCGTTGAATGTGCATATGTTCCTTCGGAATTCATTGTCTAAAACAATACATTTAAGTATATATGTCTATATTTATTAAAGCGTAACCCCTCGCACAGGTTTATGGGATGTGTAGTTAAGCACCTGACAAATTCCTGGTGCCTAGCAAAATACTCACTCTGGTTCCTATCAGCTTGGGGACTTTTTGTTAAATGAGCTGTCAGATGGATTATTCCATCTCATGTGTAAGAGCTTGTTTCAGACTCCTTCCTAGTATTCTGTATGAGTCTGTCAGCGGACATCCTTGTTTTGTAATAGTGCATGTAGATTCCCTTTTACATTTCATGTTTGACAAGGGAAAAAGAATACGTGCATGGACAATATGCTCTTTTTAAATACAAAAATTACAGGAAAGCAAACTTATTTATTTGTTCTGGTCATTTAAAAAAAATAAATTAAAAAAAAAAAAAAATGATCCCCTGCTTCCATACAAAGAGTATGCTGCCATGTGCTACCATGTTTGACATTTGAAAACTGTTAAAGCTTTGAGTAGCATAAAATGGAATAAAATCTGCAAATTCAGAAACCGTATAAGTTCCAGGAAATTGTTAGAAACTGGAAAATACTATTAATAATAATAATAATAAAAAAAAAAAAGATTGAAAAAGCTATTTTAGAAGTGAAATGTTAGAGCCCTTAAGTTTGTGTTTTAGCACTTGGATTCCCAGATAGGGTCCAACCCTGTTTCATATTGGAACTCAACTTAACCTAGTCAATTAGATATATACAGGTACATTGGTAAGTATTTCTACGGGTTGCATAGGCCAAAGCTTCATAAATCGGAACGTTATATAGGCGGAGCACCTACCATTTAGACGGGCATTACTAGGAAATAGTATTTCCTTATTGTTTAGACAGCAAGTTGAGTAACTTACACCTTATTACTTGTAACACTTGGCACTTTTGTTTGTTAGCAACCTTCTTCAGAAGTATTTTAAGCTCATTTCCCAACCATTTTGTTTTGTCATGGGTACTAAACGGAATTCAGTACCAGCTGTGAGTAGTCGATCCAATAGGTAACCTAATATGCAACAGCACTTATCTAGTGAATTTTTTTAATGTATTTGAGTCTATTAGTTTTTAAGAGTAAACCTTTGAATTTTAATTGATAATTGTCATTAAACCTACTTTCTTAAATGTCTTCTGCCATAGCATGAAACAGTGGGTGATTTTGTGGGCAAGCTTGTGTTTAGCTGAATTGGCATATAGGTCAAAGTATATTGTTAGAATATGAAACATATTGGTGCCCTGGATTCACTGACATGGACCCTGTTACCTTTTATATGCCTGTCAGAAAGTCTGAGTTTCTTAGTTGTGGGTTCCCACTCGTATGAATCTTTAGAGGTGCAAATGAATGAAATCTGTATGACCTCTTTTCATTTATAGGTCAAATTCTCCCCTAAGTTTACTCTTTCTTCAATTCAGGTGAGTATCAAAATGGCTGTGCCCCTGTTTTTTCTCACACATTACTGATGCGTCACACATACACACACACACGGCATCCAACTTATTAAACCCTGATCTGTAAAACGTGCACATAACTTTTCTGTACACTATTCTTATTTTAGTCACTGAAAATAATACAAATAACTTACCCGATAAATTAATTCACTTTATTTTTTTCAAAAAAGGTGAATTTTTAAGCATCTCTTGGAATTTCTGCACTTCTTTTTATAGTTCTTTCTTTTTTTTTCTTGCCTCACTAGTTTAAAAAAAAAATAAAAAATAGAAATAGACTTTCCACAGGGTGTACATTTTGCTCAATAACAAGAGCTATTCACCCATCATTCAAAGAAGGAGACCTTATCTAAAATAAATAGTGAGGTATAGGTCACTGATCAGCTGAGAAATTGTCAGAGGTGGAGAGCAAATTTGGAAGTGCAAGATATGTATTTTAAGAAATTGCAAGAGGCTTAAAAATCGTGTTATATGATCAAAGACTGAATGGAACGTGAATATTCATTAGCATACTCTTTCACTGCAAACATGTCTTCACTTTACTGTATACCCAATCGTAAATCTTTCTAAAAATGAAACTTCGTGTGTACACAAAGGCATATTCCAGACTTATTTCCCTGTAAATTTAATCCAAAGGTCTAGTTTGTGTATTTTTATTTTTTTAAATTGCCATCAAATTGATTGTCTGATACATTTACCACTGTTGATATAAAAGCATATAATACTCAATCAATTAAAAAGGACACCTTTTACTACACGCACCTAAAAGTGAACCTAAAAATTAAATACAGAGTTCCAATAATGTGCACAAATCTAGCAGATAAAAAAAATACAGATTATAGGTATACCTTATAATCTTTTGCTTTTATAATCTAATTGCACATCTATTTTATTATTAACCTCTTTGATATATTGTACATTCTTTTCCTTCACACCAGCAACCCCACCTAGACATTGCTAGTCTGTCTTCCTCTTTACCTTGGCAGCATGGACTCAGTACATCAAGCTTACCATCTCTCTTTTGCCAATAACAATCGTTTTCTTCTTTTAAAGGGAGTACGCCACTTCCATAGGCCATCGATTACAGGATCATGGCCTTGTGGTGGAGATGATTTACTTGACTTCAGAATCTGGTCTCACACGCGCTCTACAAGAGGTTAAAAATGACGGTTCCCCGTTTTGCATTCTAGTTGAGCAGTCAAATGTAGCTCTATCCTCTTGCACCGCTATCATTCTTCATGATTCTATCAAAAGTAAGTGTAGCCAAACACAGATTTTCATCCTCAAATTCATTGTAGGAACACAGTCGTACCTTACACAAGGGATTGCCAAAAAGTAGATCCCCGGCTGTTTCAGATGATCAAACAGCTTGGTATGTAAGACTTTTGGCCACACTTATCTTATACGGTCAACAACGTTTTCCTAGATTGCAATGCCGACAGTAAAGATTATTACTGTATTCTTTGATCACTTGTGCATTAGTACATCTGGAAATCACATTTTGCTGATCTGGAAAAAATAAAACACAAAACACAAAATACACCATCTACAAAGAGCACATCCTTCCAACTGAGGCAGCTGCATGAACTGCTAACTAACATTAAACACATACCCATAAAATATATATTAAATTTAAAAGTAAGCATTTTTTTTGCCTGTTTAAAGGAAAGCACCACCATTAAACCCAAAAATCTCACTACATTGTTTTATTTATTTAAAACCTGTTTTTTTCAAGCCCCTTTCACATGCTTATAATGTACCCAGATAAAACGTTTCATGCTGGTCACTTGCTGCCCAGATTGCAATTTCCTTTACTCTTCCCCATAATTTCAGAAGTGTTTAAATAAAACCATTTGCAACTGGAAAGGTAAACAGAATTTGCACTATAGTACCTTGTATGGCAGACTCTTAATAGGCAATAAAGCAAACCACACACCACTGAAAATTGAAAGATGTTTAAATTTTAGCTACCCCAGTTTTTCATTGAATTGTATAATGCAGATGTTTAAAACTACATGAATTTCATGCAAAACAGCAACTGCTGATTTGTTTTCTCTTTGCTGTGCTGCAGATTTTTAATGGAAAATGCCCCCCTTATTATTTTGACACAGCATTGTCTGATGATTGCAATGTGTTGGGTAGAAAGTATTTACATGTTTTAGTGCAAAATGTGTGTGAATTCTTCTCATTTGTTAAAGACGCTATAGTCACCAGAACAACTACAGCTTAATGTAGTTGTTCTGGTGAGTAAAGTCAGTCCCTACTGGCTTTTTAATGTAAACAGTGTTTTACATTACAGCCTGTGGCCACTGGAGGTGCTTCCTGTGCAAGTCACTGACGTTCGGTGTGACGCTGAGCTTTCCTCATAGAGATGCACGGATTCAATGCATCTCTATGAAAAGATGCTGACTGGCCAGGGCGGCGTTTGGCTCCACCCATGGGTCCGCTTCCCATGGGAAAGCATTGTGATTGGCTGAGATCAGTTCTGATGATGTCATCCAAGGAGGCGGATTAGGGGCGGGGCCAGCGACAGTAGATTTGTTCGTCGCTGGAATGAAGGTGAGTTGTTAACATTTTTAAGAGTAATAAAGAAGGGGCCGCCACCTAGTTAGTTTAACATTATAGGGTCAGGAATACACATTTGTATTCCTGGCCCCTAAGTGTTCCTTTAAGTGACACAAGTTAAAAGTTGCATGATATGTCAGTAAATGTTGCAGTCTTAGGGCTTACTCACTAATTCCGAAATTTAAAGCAGCTCTGTCACCCCCCTCCCTCACTGCCAAATAAGCATTTCATAACTATAAATTCTGTAGTCAGTGAAATTCCAACCCTGTGAAAAGATATGACTATGTAGGCACAAAGCTTCTTAAAAAGGTGTAGCTAGCGCTGTCTGCCCGCAGCAGTCACTAGTGACTCATCGAGGGGAAAAAGACTATCTATGGAGGATCCCACAGTCTTGGGAATTCTCCATAGACATCAGTGTTACACTCTCATGCATGTGCGAGAGTACAGCACTGTCATTTCCGGGCAGATGAAGCTACAGAAGCTGAAGTGGACCTTGCAGAAAAAGATGATGGCATCTGCAAGGGACAGATTAAGATAAGAAAATAACTACCTTCCCCTACTCACAATGCCCACCGGAATACAAGCCGAGCAGTTACTTCTGGGGACTTTGCATAATATGAAAAGACCCAAGAAGGTGACAATCTCTTTAAGGATCCTTATTTGAGACTAAGTAAGTCTGATTAAACTTGTAATTTCTCTGATTATAAGTAAACTGGCCAATCATTAAACAGATTTGAGTTTACATGACTCCTGTTTGGTTCTCAGGAATCTGAGGATACCTAGTCAGCTTGAGGTACTTAGCCCTTAAGCAGAAGCTAAGGATTTTTTACTAGATGCAGAAGGTGATAATTCTCAAGTACAATTTGAAAATGTACAAATATTAAGACAATTTTGGTTTTAGCAAACTATATAACTTTTTGCAAGTATCTCACAGAAGCCTTGCTTCTAAAATGGTTGAAGTAATGTCTGCTACATTTTACAATGGATATGGAAATTTCCTTTTGTTATAAAAGGAGGTAATTCCTCTCCTAAATGTTAAAGATGGATTTGATCCTGGGAATCTGTGTTTAGACTAAATCATATAACATTTAAAAATAATCTGGAATCCTAAAATTACTGAGATTATTTTAATTTTATTTGATTTGGCCTAAAAATGAAGAATACTACCTTAAAAAATAAAAAATACATTGGTATGAATGCTATTTTGTTCCTTGGTAAAGACTTAAGAGTAAAATTGTTTCCCAAATGCAATCTCCAGAGTTTATTGAAGGATAGGTTTTTTCTATTTAAGATCTGCAGCACCACCTTGGTCTATTAACACATTGTAAACAACGTTCACTTGTTACATCCACAGTCTGTTCAGTCTAAACCCTTCATTTTTCTAAATGGTTTTAATAATGAACTCCTAACTGACACAAAAGTTATGTCTCTCCTCTGTAGTACACCGTAATATGCCCATGGATGATGCCCTGACTCTGATAGTTAAGGCATTCGGGAAAATTTTTGGTGAGCGTGAACAGCAGGAACGTAATGAGATATCACACAAAGCAGCTGATCTGGCGGATGACTACCTGGAGAGAGAGATATATGAATCTTACTCTGTCCCTCTGGACATTAGACACCTTCTCTTCCTCTTAGGCGAAGGCAAATATTTATATTCCGAGGAGCTGAATGCAATCAGCGTCTACTTGAAGACCAGGATAACTGAGTTGGAAGGTATACTTAATGTTTGCCATCACTACCCCTCTACACACATGTCCCAACCCCTTCTCGCCTTTTTACAAACAATATCTTAACAAACTTTTCACAAAAACTCTGCACTTCACCACGCTTTACACTCCGTCTATAACCAGTGTTTCCTAAGAGATATATATCCACATTTTTGCATGTACAGTTAAATATTTTTATTTTCCATGCTCTTCTCCCCCTCCTGCTTACCCTGCAGAGAAATTGAGGGAATATCGAGAATAACACCATTCAGAGCAGTTTTGTTTTTAGCTAAAGTTTCTGGTGGCTAATTACTAATTTATTGGCTACCTTTCCAAAACTGATCATCCACTATGACAATTTTTCATTGTTAGGAAATATTTATTTCTTTTTTCTTTTTTATTAAACACCTTTGTTTCAAAAATTACAGGAACACTATATTGTTAGGAATACACAAACATATTCCTAATGATATAGTGTTCTATACCCAGTTTAGATTTAGGGCCCCCCTAAATTTAATTGGAAAAATATATATATTTCTTGCTTTACTTACCCTTTTTCCAGCGTCGAGACTCTTCGTGCAGCCACCCACTCCGCCTCCCGTGACGTCATTCTGGGGGCTGTTTACTCTTCGTCTTCACGTCCAATCCAGTGCTACTCATAGAGTAGCATTGGGGATGAGAAGTGCATGTGTGGCAAGCTCCCACTCGTCGAAAAAAAAAAAAGATTCTCATAGGCACTCAGACTACTTTATTGAGGTGACATTGTCTGGGTTACTGTTGTGGTCTTTTAAGGTGGTAGGATATAGTTAAGCAGGGTATACCTGAAACGATCTTCCTAGCGTCACCAAAAAAAACCTATGAGGAATGTTTTTTTCTTTTGTTTAGAGAAGGACAACAGACTATACTTTCAAGCATTTCTTAAATAATACAATTTATAAACAACATATGGCTTTATTTTATTTTCAAAAATGTGTCCTGTTTTGAAGTTATTGTTGTGTAAATAAAGAATGGACATTTATGGGCTTTAGCTCTTGGTTAAATATCATAATGCAATTTGACCACCCTGAAGTGTAACTTGAGTGATGGCTGAGGCCAGCCAACAGTCAAATTACACCTACTGAGTTTTGTGCAAAGTTAAGCATTGGAAGCTCATTAACAATCTGACTGTGCTTTAGATGGCTTTCATAAAGAAGGGCCATGAGGTTTTATTTTGATATTTATTACTATATTGAAAACAAGATAAAGTGGAAAAGAAGCACACAGCATATATATAGTGTTTTGATACTGATTTATAGCTTAAACAAAGCAAAACATATGGCAGATTAAATATACTTAACACGGTCACTGTATTTTTAATAATTTTTATATATATATATATATATATATATATATATATATATATATATATATATATATATATATATATATATATATATATATATAAACACACACACACAAAATATTTTGCATACCTTAAGCTGCACTCATTTTACAAAATGGGCCTCTTTAGAAAATAGTAGTTCTATTTCCTTCTTCTAAAATAATTTAATAGAAATCATGCCAAAACAAAATGGTAAACATTTAAAATCCAGATACCACACATTATTTCAGGTTTAGGTATTTTAGCCTCTATCGCTGCTCAATTTGTTTAAATTTTTTTTTTAAATTTTATTTTAGCATTTTAGCAATTTCCAAGTACAAGTTGGCTCAGGCAAACAAAAATTCACCTGTGGTGTACCTCCCAGGTTTGCAGTGGTGAGCAAAGCCATTGACTCAGTTGTGTTTTTACAACTGTCATAGGTGTTAAGAGAAATAAAGTACAAACATGTTCACATTTTAGATTCTTTCACCAGTAGCAAGATCTTAACCAGCGGATACTACAAAAGACCTGTTTAATCTCCTGACCATGACTTCCTGATGTTTCTTCGCAATAAAAAAAAGTCTTTTTGGTACCATTACAATTAAGTAATGTAATGGTAGCAATATTGTTGATCCTTTAAGCAAAATTTAAACCCCCTGTAGTAGAAATGGTTCCATGAATGCCTTGCTGCCCTCCCAGTGATAAGTGTTCAAACCATTTGTAAACAGTTTGACACCTTACCTAGAGTCCATCAGGCGCGAGTCACCTCGTCCTGTGCAGATGAAGCACTTGACAGTGAGCTAGCCCAGCTGATGCTCTTAGCAAATAAGCTGGCCCAAGGCTGTAGTAGTTTTGGTGTTTGCCGTGTTCCTTTACATTTACAGTATTTATACACAGGGTTAAAGCAGATGTTAAAACCGTTATGGCAGCTTGTGAAGTTAAACCGTATAGTCTTATGCCCACACCTATTTGTTATCTCGTTTACCTATATTCATGTGGCTTTGTCCCTAAAACCCAATGTTTTCATCAGCAACTCTGTTTCTGCGGAGCTATCGATTTTATATGTGTTTATAATTAGTACGCTGAGGAACGCCCTGCTTATATGTCAGATTTCACATGTGATTGTATGCAAAAGATCTGGGTTTTATTTGTTTTTGGTTTTTTTTTTATTCCTTTTTCAATTTTTTTACATCTGGAATACTCGCTAAATGCCAGTTTATAGCAGATAAAATAAAGTTAGAGGTTTTCTCCAAATCAACTATTTTTGCCTACATTTTTTACTTCAGAGTTCACTTTGATATTTTTTGGACTTTAGTGAATAACCCTGAAACTTCAAGCAGGTTTTTTGTTTTTTTTAAATAACTATATTTTTATTATTGCGTGCTTAACAGTACATGGGAGATTAATAACAATTTGAGATCCAGGGTGCCTTGTCCTTGACGCGATTATTATTTTCTGTTTGTTTTACCCATTGTGTTTTTTAAACTCCAGGATTTGAGGAAGCTGATACAACACAAGAGGCTAATGCCAAGTATGAATCACTTGGTGGTTCTTCCTCGACACACCTGGAGAAGCCTCCACCTCTTCTTCCCACATCTGGCAGGAATCCCTTTATGGGAAAATCAAAGCCTTCCCTACTAGGAGAAAGGCCTTCCGGTCTCCTCCCTACACCAGGTGAGATACTTCAGTTTGTTAAATTAATTTTATTAGTATTCTTTTTGTGTCTTTTAACCTTTTCTCTTATCTGATCTTACGTCTCTTTGTGAACTAATTGTTTTCTATCATCATATTTCTTCTTGATTTGTGCCTTTTTGTATTGTTTTGTTTTAAGGTTCTGGTGTGAGCTTAGTCTGCTTGTTATTTACTGTTCATTGTTTCTTTTGTTAAACTTATGTTTTCCTAATTTTATTCTTTTAGGTTAAAAAGCTATTCATTTAAATTGCAAACAAGTTGTTATATCTGGTAGTAGGTTAATAATTTTAAGGTCTGGCTAATTTCAAAAAATGATGAGTAAAATTTGCATATTTTTGGCCCAAATAGCTTAAGTGGAAAATGTCTTCAATGTCATTATTTTCTGTCTCGACTATTTTGGATAAAACATATTTCAGTTCACTTGACATTTCCCCACAACTCAAAGTTCATTTAATAAAGTCTTTGCTATGTATAGCATACATGAGAACTAGATGATTACATTTACACGTACAGTGATACAGAAGATGTTGCCTCTTAAAATAGCAAATTGACATTAGTGAAATTAGTGTGGGAAGCTAATGTTGCAGCTTCCTGATAATTATCTGTATACATTTATTTTGTAATATTTTTGCATTGGCAGCCATTCACCATTTTGTGTGACCAATTAGATATGGTTGATTTTGCATTCCCATGAATGCCCTGCAATCTGCTTTTAAGCCAAAATCTCTGTTTAGCTGACTGAATTGAAGCAGACAGATTTCTAACAATAGCTGCACTCCAGACCCCTAAATCACTTTATCTTCCTGAGATACTTTGTGTGAAGAGTGTACCCTGTTTTGTTTCATTTTGCAAAAAGAGGACATTTCAGTCGAAGTTTACACTTTTATAAATTAACCTGGTTACACCGCCCTGGCTTTCAAGCAGACAATTACTTCCTGGTTTGGTTAACTCCGTGGAGCTAAACATGAGAGGTAGCAATTGCCCAGAAGAGCACCTGCCTTGCAAAGACTTCTCATTGAGCTGCTTTGGGAAGTCTGTGATTGGACAGTCACAGAAAGTCTGGGCAGCGTTAGAAGGGAAGGGCTTGCAAAAATCTGCAGACAAGAGAAATGCAGATTTGTTTTAAGATATGACCCCAATGAAAAACATAATTATTTGTATGCATGCTTTCATTGAAGGTATGACTACTAAACAGTATTTATTTTGTATCTGGGCAGTGGAAAGTCCCTTTAACCTTTTCAGGATTTGCCTATCCCGGTTTCTGAAAGGGTAAATTATTTTTTTTATTTTTTTTTAAACCCAAATTGGTAGATGTATGATACATAATGTAAACAATTTTTTATAGTTAATATATGTGCCATTAGTATATAGTCTGTTGTACAGTGTTTTAGATATGTTCGTGTTTGTTCATTTAAATTAATGTTTTGAACTTTTAGATCATGGCGATGATGGTGTAAATGCATTTTTTGAGGCCAGTATAGTACCAAACAGTGGCTCTTCATCAGATGTTCTTACCAAGCCTCCCCCTCTTCTTCCAACCCCTGGGAGAACACCGTTACTAGGACTTTCAAAAGCACCTCTCCTCCGTGACAGAGCCCCAGGTGGACTTTTACCTACACCGGGTGAGTTTGTCTTGTATTCTCCAGTGTTCCCATGGTGCACTTTTGTATTTGACATATTTTATTGTTAAACATTAAAGTATGTGTTTAAACAAAATAACCTTACTAAATGTCTCTAGTTGAATCCTGACCCATGAATAAAGGATGAATTGTTAGGTTGGGATGTTAAAGGAATGTTCTAAACACCAGAACTATTACAGCTTAATTTAGTGTTCTGGTGCTGCGAGGCTGGTCCTTCTGTCTGACCGATGTAAAGATGAAAAGGCAGTGTTTACTTTTTCCCCAAAGTCACCTCTAATGGCTACCACTCAGACAGCCACTATTGACCGTTCTGCAATCTTTGCAACACCAACCTTTTGGTGTCTTCATGCTCTCTATTGAGATGCATTGATCTAATGCATCTCTACCAGGATATTCTGATTGGCAGACAACGGCAAAAAAATACTTTAAAACTGGGGTGGGCAACGAATCTAAGTGGACTAGAAATTGCTCTGTTAGAAATGTTTTTGCATTCTTAATAAAGACATATTTGCTGGATAATTTAACTACTTTGGTTAATATCTATAGCAACCATCATAGTGACCGTGCCTGTGTTGCTTTGAGACTGTGCCTCACTTCCAGTTAGCAGATAAGTTTCTTTTTAAATTCATTGGCTTCCTTTACAAATAGTCATATGATCAATGAGTTGTAAAGCGCCACTTAGAAATTAAGCAGCAGCCAAAGAATGACTACTGTGTAACCATTGATAACACTGGCCTTAGACCACTATCCTGCATAAGCCTCCACTACATTTGAAAAACACTAGTTTAATTAAAGGCTCCTAGAACCATTACAATGGACTGTAGAGGCTATTGTGTTTATGAATCAGTGTTTATTGAGGATTGTGCGGATATACAAAAAGCATATGTACAGTGATAGCCTCTGGGATCCGTGTGTCTATCAGGTTGAATGTCCCTTTAATTATTATTGTGCCTGTAATTATAAAAAGATGGATATCGACAAAGGAAAAAGCAAACAAATTTTTTACAGTCTGGCAAAATCAATTTTTTTATATTAATTCCTTTCTATGTATAGGAATACCTGGTCCAAAAGGCAAACCTCCTCCACTCTTGGCGATGACTTCCAAAAGACCTGGTCTCCTTGGGTTTTCACCACATCAGCAAGCAAAACGTCCATTGCTAGGAGAAAAGCCAGGGCTTCTTCCAACTCCTCTTGGTGAGCATTGTAGGTGTTGTAATGAAGTTGTCTTGGGTGCTGTCTTATCTTTAGGGGTGTAACTGTTAATTTTTTTTTAAAACCGCACCCGATCACTCTGTCCAGCTATTTCCTTTGTTGGTCCAAGGCTTCAATTAGGAAGCCTCAGGCTGGGTGCATCTGATGGGTTTGAACGTTTTACCTAACACTCTTGTCCTATCATTCATAAAACAGAGTGAAAAAATATTTACCTTTTTCACTCCGTTTTAAGAGAGTCAGTTGATCACTGGAGCACAGTTGATGCTTCCTGACTGAAGCTTTTTGGGCTGAGCACGGTGATCTTGTGCTGTTTTCAATAGTTTAGGATTATACCTTTTGGTTAAAGTTTAACCCTTTAAATTGTTATGGTGCAGGGAAGTCCCAAGGTGCCGTCTAATCTTAATTGTGATCAAGCTGTTTTGGTGCTCGGAATGGTCCTTTTTAAAGAAATCGAGAATCTATATCTCCCTCTCTATCAAGAGACAAGTAATTGTTGAACATGGATTTTAAGAAACCTTGACTTCATAATCTAGTAGCTCTAGGAGGGTTTTTGACTTTTCTATCCCTAAAGCAAGATATGGTGTTTTGAATATTTTGGTAAATCCAAAGAAATGTATATAGTTAGAGAATTTAGCTGCTTTAGTAAATATGACCTTGTTTACTCCTAATTTTCAGCCTGGTCATCTGGGTCATGGCAATATAGCCTATAGTGCAAGTCCTTTAGCTACATTTATTTTTAATGTTTTGTACATACTCTCAAGGAACAACAGATGTTGATATTCTGATCAAATGTTACACTTTCTTGTTCTGTCCCCCCCCTCCCGCCCCCTATTTTCATTACAATACAGTGATAAAGCCTGGTTAAAAATGTTATACCTACACTTAAGAATCCATTAATAGAAGTCACTCCTGTAATTTTGTGCATGCAAGTAAATAAATGCAAAAGTAGAATCTTTAGAAGATCTGTACATTCAGCTATTGTCACCGTCATTTTCCCGAGCATGTGCTTTTAATAAATTTGAGAGAAGATCCCGGTGATATCAGCTGTCGGTGTTTGTTGAGTGAGGAAAATAAATGGGCAGAAAAGTATTGGTGAACCTTATGAAAAGCTATATTTAAAGGAACACTTGTATTCCTGACCCTATAGTGTTTAGCCCACCATGTAGGTGGCTTGCTCCTCCTTAGCCCCCTTATAAAAGTATCAAACTCACATTATTTCCAGCGCCTCGTGGGTCCGCCGTCACTGGCTCTGCCCAGTTTGTGACATCATCAAATGGCCAATTTCTAGCCACAGGGAAAGCATTGGATTGGCTTAAATCGGTGCGGGGCCAAATTCCGTTTTGGCCAATCAGGACCTCCTCATAGAGATGCATTGAATCGATGCATCTCTATGAGGAAAATTCTGTGTCTTCATGCAGAGCGTGGGGACACGGAACGGCAGAGCTGCCTACTAGGCAGCACTGAGGCAGGAAGCACCTCCAGTGGCCACTTGGAGGTGTCCCTAGAGGCAATGTAAAGACTGCCTTTTCTCTGAAAAGGCAGTGTTTACATGAAAAAGCCTGAAGGGAACTATTTATACTCACCAGAACAACTACATTAAGCTGTAGTTGTTCTGGTGACTATAGTGTCCCTTTTAAGACAAAATAGTTCTTGCTTTGTCATAAGCATGACATTAAAATCTCCTGAAGCCCAGTGTGCTTGAAGAACACTGGTTTTAAGTATCGTGTCCGAACACCTCTTCTGTGTTAGAAAATAAATATGATAAAGAGATTACTTATGGCATTGAATCTAAAAATTGAGTGACAGGGAACCATCTAATTTGTGGTTCTCCTATCCCTTCTCAGCTACTGCAGTCACTGCTCTGTAGTTGATGTGCTGATACCTTGTGATTCTGACTCATACGTTACTAAAGGAATGGCTTTGACAGATGATATAATTTCATTCATAGATCAATGCACCTATGGGATTATGGGCTAAATTCACTTATATGATAAAATCAGTACACATACACCAGAATGAGACTGTCCTGATTGGAGGCATGGGGGAGGTTTTGCCTGCAGCTGCAAGTAGACCCACTAATTAGTGCACCAATAGGAAGTGTCCCTTTGGCCCTAGTTTTCTGTTGGTTGGTACTGGTTGCACATTACCTTACCATAGAATAGGTAAATTGTGTAGATCAGCAGAAGTAAAAGCAGTACTTATTCATGCAATAATTACTTAACCGGGCACTCTAAGAAAGCCTGTATGTGTGTGGGAGTGACAAAAGTGTCATTAGTGTTTCAGAGGGGCTGAATTATGTACCCCGATGCCTCTCAATGGATGACATGATGGATAATGAAGAATGTAAAGAACCTAATGGCATCTTAATCTCAGATACTGGGTTTTGGATGCAAAAGAGGGGAAGAATCTCTTCCTTTTTTTTTTTTCCGTTTGATTTCCTTGTATCTTAGACACAACTGGACATAAACCGGTAAGACTGCATCTGCAGCCTCCTGGCATCACAAGCATTTCAGTAAGCTAGTACTCTGAATATCTCTTTAAATGATGCATATAGTTTTTAACATATCATTTATATGATGCATATAGTTTTCAACATTTCATAGGATATCATTTGGGTTATGTTGAAAGAAACAGATGGTAAAAAAAATCGGGGGGGATTTTTGGCATTTGTTTTATTTAAGAACAATAAAACCTTATCCGCCCATTCTAAATTTTGTTTATGGCATGTTTTCATTCTCTGCTTGCTTGTCTTTTGTAGATGGTTCAGACGCCATCTGGCGACCTCCTCCATCCTCTCACTTGTTACACCTCCCCCGATCAGGTGGTGAATCAGGAAGTGGTAAGTGGTGAGATGCGGAGGGAGACAGACTGTTAAGAGAATCTGCATCCCTGGAGAAGAAGGGTTTTGAGGGGTCTCATTTATAATGTTGCATAAAACCAATGCTTTTAATAATGTAACACATTTGTACTCGTTGTTTTTTTTGCTTCTAAGTTTTTATAAACATGCACAATAAAGTTCGCTTGTTCCACTATTAATGTATTTTGTAACAGTCAAGCTAAACTGCAGCAGAACATTTTTAAAGCCATGTCTGTTGGAGGATTGTCGATATAACCCAAAATATAAATATCCATTCCATTTAAGATTTTTTTTTTTTTTTTTAAAGTAATCAGTCCTCCAAATTTTATGTATAAAACTAGTATTTTTCACTAGCCTGTTAGCCATTTTCACTAGACACATTATAGGGCAAATTCCCTTCCCAATGTATAGTATAATCAGTATGTTTATTTTGATAATCATGTGTATAATCAGTTATGTTTTGCATGTAGATTCTTTTGTATACACACAGATGGGTTAAATTATGTATTGGTAAATGCTTTATTTTTGCTAGTGAGCACAATACAAGCAGTATGTCCTTAGGTGAGACATGGGTTTATCCATAACAGAACAAGAAAACTGAATTCATAATCATCATATGCAGTTTTGTTGATGACACTTGATGAAAAAGTAAGGAATTAAGAGATAGAAAAGGGAATCAATATGGAAGAGGAAAGAAAATTAAAGGCAGAACTTGATGGGCATAGTTTTCTAAGCCTTTATTATGTAAGAAATGTGTTATTTGTATGTATTAAAATATATCATGGGCCACTGATGTCCAGAAAAAAAATGACTTTCATGTTATATATTTAAAAAAACAACAACAAATCTTTGCAAACAGATTGTGTCTATATATGAATGTAATGTCTTCGTTGGAATTTATCCATGGGGAGTATAGACTATACCTGGAACTTGTGTATTCAACACCCCCTATTACATCCTCCCCTTTTTCCTATGCCTCTTGTCATTCTTATACACTGACTGCTGGGTTAGAAGTTCTTTTCTCTACCCGTAGGTGCTGGGGTTTGTTCCTTGAAGTACTCTGTGTTAATCCAACAGGGCATCCACAGATTCAGTTTCTGTAAACACTTTACAGTTCTGCTATCTGTCTTTCCACTCACCCAACCATACATGTTAATACAAAGGTCAAATCAAAGCTTGCAGCCTCCACTTAGGCTTGGAATATGCATAAGTAGGGAAGCAAATGAGATGCTCTCTTAATCGTGTAGACCTGGACTCATTTAGAGAAAGACATATAATAATCCTCACTGAGTGTTCGTTTGACAATTAAGTTAGGGGATAACTGAAATATATTCTCTCTTCCCACATTACCATGTGCTAAAATCAATTATCATCTTCTTGTTTACCTTATAGACTCTATACAGTTTCTCAAGCGGCACTTGTTAATGCATGCTGATAACCTTCTCAGCAGTTGGTCACTTGTCATTTTAATAAGTCTGTCTATCTTAAAGGGACACTCCACTACATAAATGCAAAACAAAAACAAACTCAAAAAGCCTGTTTAGTGTATATATAACCCTAACAAAAACATGCATGGATTAATTGGTTTTTGTTTTTTTCCCCTTTGGGGATATATCCAAAAACAGCTTGCAAAAGCTGTACACCTCTTGTCTGAAGCCTCTGCAAGCTTGCTCATCTAACTCAGTCCAGACTTTATGTGGCTGTCCAATTACAGACATCCTAGTGCTGCTGAAAAGTTTTTGCAAGGCAGCTACTCTGAGCAATTGCTGCCTCTTGAGCCAATTTCTATTGAAATCTGCACTTTATGAAGAATAACAAAAAGAGGACACACTCTTAACATATAAAGCATTTTAGCATGCCTAAGTGCTTTGGGGGTCTGGAGTGTCCCTTTAAAATTTTTCTACCTAGTCATCATATTATCCCTAACTCTGCCTTGTATATAAAACCTTTCACTACTGTTACTACTAGCTCTTTCATGAGAGCATTAGCTGTGACACTGGACAGGAGGGCTGGTAGTAACTAAGGGGGAGTGGGATAGTAACACTAAAAAATGGGTTGCTATGAGTTCTTGATATTGTGGCTAGTTAATGACACCGGTGGGATAGAGGTAAAAACACTGGGAGAGATTTATCAACATGATGTAATATAGGTGCTGCAAAGTTCTAAATGTTTTCCACTCATCATGGAAGCTGTTGGAAAAAGCAGACACATTATGCTTATATCCCTTTTGCAACCTTGCACCATTTTAAATCACTCCCATTGAACTACAGAGAAAAAAAGAATAATGAACTGCATCATAAAGACATACTGTGAATTAAAAAAAACAAATTTGGTTGGAGAGCAAATTTTAGGCAGTACACAATGAAATAGTGTATATATTGATATGTCTATTGGTGTTAGGAGTAAAATAAAAACATACTTGTTGTGCTCAAATACAAGGAGTTTTTAAAGGATGGGGTGTATAGAGTAACATTTGGAACATATTTGATCAGAGTTATATATTTACTAGTTATCCGCATATCGTGTTGTTTAGTATATATATTTGTATAATGGCACCAGACATGGGTTAACATATTGCTAATTATTTTTTCTGACAGCTGTTCCTGCAAATACTAATCCACTTCTCTGGCCGTCAAAACCCAAACCTCTTCTTGGCTAAAGCCAGAAAATGCACATCTATTCAGCGTCTGTTATGAGTTCTACCTGTGACTCCATATTAGAACAGTGCAGAAGAACTGCAACAGCAAAGTCTAATTCCCCACATTCCCATAGATGTTTTTGGGGTTGTTATTTTGTTTTTGTTTTTTTAATTTGTTTTTATTTAATTTTTTTTTTTTGTAGTCTTAATTATTGGTATTTTCCCTTTTATTGAAATATGTCTGGACAGACCAACAAATGAACTTAGAAAGCATTGGTGGGCCTTCAATAGAAGGATTTTTAAGAACGGCTGAAGATGGTTGCTTCTGTTTTGTTTATATTTTCCTTGTAATTATCTTTTCTCTTAAGAGAATAAAGATTTTGTTTTACAAAAAAACACTGTTTCTTCTCCTGTTTTCTCCTGTGGATCTGAAGCCCCTTCATTTTAAACTACCAATCTAAATGCCACAAACTGTTTCACTGATTTATCTTGCAATTTAAAGATCATTTAAATTTCCCCTAGAGTGGCAGGTGGCATTATAGAACTTTACTTGCTAAAATGAAATCCATCTCTTTTGTTCATAGATTGTAAACTTGTTTGAGCTGGGCCTTCTTCACCTTGTGTCTGTTAATATTTTGTATAACAATTTCTTGTCATTCTATGATTGTAAAGCGCTGTGATATATATTGGCACTTATAATAATTATTTTCAGTACATAGGGAAAAACAACACACCGTATGATTAGTAGTAGTAGTGGGGTTTCTATGTAAAGTCTACCCGGGTAGAGAATAGTACCCCCAAAAATGTTTTTTGGGTCATGTGTTGGGGCTTAGAATAGTAACACCTCTTCCTGTTTGATTGCATTTCACCATATATATTGGACATGTTGTATATTATATGACTTAAAGAAGGCCTACAAGCAAGCCAACATGTCAACCCTTATGCACTGAAAATAAAGGATTGCTGCTTGCAAAACAATGTGCTGGATTACTCCTTGTCTTCTGCTATATATGGGAATACAGATCCTAAGGTTACCTGCATCCATGCAAAAGGTACATCAATTGATTTAGTGTTCACAACTTGTATATGTTGTGTTCACAACTCTTAGGCATTTTGTGTGTAAAAAACAAAACAAACAACTTTCTTTTATTTCTCTATTGTCTTACCCTTGACATAGACTTTTTGGCAACATCTATAATATGTTGTGTACCTGTTAGAACACTGAAAATTTGAATGATTTCTAAACAAACGAAGAGCTGACTTTCTTTCTTGATTCAATGTATTTTCTGGTGATACATTGTTTCCAATATGGCATTTTGTTTCTTTATTTTCATATTTTTGCCTTTATTTTCTGCTCTAGATCAGTGGTTCCCAACATTTTTTCACTTGAGTACCCCCTGGCAGCCCATTTCCATAAATTGTACCCCTCATATAAGCAAAATACGTGTACTATTATTTAAAAGGTATAAATTTTTCTGCCCCGTTTCCCCTTTTTCTCTGCACCTGTTCTGCCCCAGACTCCCCATACTTCTGTACTGTCCCAGGCTCCCCCGTGCTCCTTCTCTGCCCCAGGCTTCCCCTCCCCGCTCCTTCTCTGCCCCAGGCTTCCCCTCCCCGCTCCTTCTCTGCCCCAGGCTTCCCCTCCCCGCTCCTTCTCTGCCCCAAGCTTCCCATCCCCGCTCCTTCTCTGCCCCAGGCTCCCCCTCCCCGCTCCTTCTCTGCCGCAGGCTCCCCCGCTCCTTCTCCGCCCCAGGCTCCCGCTCCTTCTCCGCCCCAGGCTCCCTCTGCTCTCCCTTCGCCCTAGAATACTCCTGCTCCTCCTCTGCACCAGGCTCCCTCTCTGCTCCAGAGTTTCCTTGCTTCCTTCTGCCCTCGCTTCTCCATGCTCCCCCAGATAGACCTGCAGACACACACTGACACACCTGCAGATACAAACACTAACGCACATACAGATAAAGACACTGACATGCATTGGAATGGAGAGACACATATACAAACAATGACATACAGAAAAAGACAGATACAAACACTAACACAAAAACAAACACTGATACACATGCAGACACACAGATACAAACACTGACATACAAATGTACAGACACACAGATCCAAACAATGACACACGTGCAGATATACATGCAGAGACACATACACATGCAGATACACATATTTAAACACTGACACATTCAGATACAAACAAGGACACAGATGTAGATAGACCCATAGATACAAACTTTGTCAGTACTTTTGCATATTGACACGCATGCAAAAGCACCCCCCTGAAAAATGTAACTTGTTCTATATTCGAATTGAAGAATGGATCACTGAGAGAAGACAAGACAAATGTCTTAGGTTTAGTTAAAGAGGATGTTTGTTGCCTTATTGCATAGTTTGCTTCTCAGTAAATGTAAGCTTTGGCATTATCTTGCACAGGGCCAGATTAAGAGCCCAGTGGGCCTGGAGCTGACAATTATAATGGGCCTAATTACAGAATCTTATCGACCAAAAACACTAAAACAACCATACCTCCCAAGTGTCGTGTATCTGATGGAGATGGTGTTGGAGGGAAAGGATGCAGCTATAAGAAAACATACTCTATGTTAATCTCTCTCTAATGTATGCTTTCATCTTTCAAGTAAATCCATACATCCTAATAGCAGTGTCCTGTGAAGCAGGAAGTCAATGGGCGGGGTAAAAGGGTGGGCCACTGGCGCAAATCATGTGACTAGACCTGCCAAAAGGGGTGAACATGCCCAAAGAATTGGAAGGCCAGCCTGGCATGAATGCATGTCAGGCTGCCTGCCAATCATGCAGGCTGTCCAACTAAGGGATATGCAGGCAGCACCCTGAGCTTGACATAAATGCATCAAATAATGCACCTACTACATGCTTTCTAAGGACTGTTGAGTATTGCGGTGGTTAATCACTGTTGGCTATGATTGGTGTTGTTTTTTGCCCAGTACCGTAGCCAAGGTTCCCATGTGATGGCGTATTTGTCATGCCGGCCTAGTGGAGACCAGTATATGTTCTCCATTTCTCGCGTAGCTTCTACCCTATCTATCCATTGTGTCACAGTGGGGGTCTCAGCTTTTCTCCAGTATAAGGGAATAAGGTTGTTTGCTTCCCCTAATAACATCCACAGTAGTTGTTGGGTTTTTGGGAGGTTTGTGGCCAGCCCAGCAGGATTTGGGAGGGTGTCAGTGAATGTGGGAGTGTTAGAACAGTCTTTATTATTGCTATTAACTCTTTCCAGTACTGTCTAATGTGCGGGCATTCCCACCAGATGTGTTCCATTGTCCCTACCCCGCTGTCGCATCTCCAACATTTATCACTAAGTGTTGGCCAGAACTGGTGTAGGAGATCTGGGGTCCTGTACCATCTTGTGATGCACTTATAAAAGGATTCCCGTCTTGAGAGGCTAATGGAGGCTGTCATAGGTCTTGTTAGGATGTATTTCCAATCGGCGGGAGTCAAGTGAATGTGTAACCCTTTCATCCACTGCCAGTGGAAGGGGGGAGTCTCTTGTACTCCTTGGGGGGAAGCAAGTAATTTATATATTTGGGAGAGGGTGCGTTTGTGCGCTGATTTGGAGGTGCATAGTTGCTCAAATTGGGTGAGAGCTCTCGGGTTCCAGTTTGGTAGTACTGTGCTTCGCAGAGTGTGGCGTATGTGCCCATATCTTAGCGTTTCAGTGAGCGAGCCCTGGCCCCCCAAATCCTGTAGAGATTTGATTTTGGGGGGGTGTCGTTTGTCATCATGTCTCCTATAAGAGGATCAGCTGTCCCCAGTATTTTCCTCAGTGTTGGAGCTCCTCTTCCCCCCAGGATATCAGGATTGTGTGCCAGTGGATAAAGTGGGGAGATTCCCGGAGATAGTCCCGATGAGGTTTTATGGAGACTCCATTTCTTTAAGATGTGGTGGAGAAGCGGGTGGGATATGATGGCAATTTTTTGCAGGTGGCATGTCTGCCAGGGTAGTGTGGACAGGGGTACTGTGGAGAAGCTTTGCTCCAGGTCATACCATGCTTTTTTGTGTTGGGTGTCCGTCCACTCTCTCACTCTAGTGAGGAGGGTTGCTATGTAGTATTTATATATATGAGGTAGGCCCAGCCCCCCTTCCTTCCTGTTCCTTGTGAGAGTGTCATACGCTATTCTCGATTTTTTTATGTCCCCATATATAGGATATAAAGGCTGATTTCATCGTGCGGAAGAAGGTATTGTCTAAGTCCAGGGGTAGGGTTTGAAAGAGATAGAGGATCCTCGGTAGAATCATCATCTTGATGATGTTGACCCTCCCAAAAAGAGAGAAGTGGGGTTTGTCCCATTGCTTTAGTTTGGATGTAATGTCATGTAACAGGGGAATGTAATTCATTTTATAGAGGTCTTTAATTGTGGGCGTCAGTTTAATGCCCAGGTAAGAAAGGCCCGATTCCGTCCATTTATAGCTGTAGGAGTCGCTGATTTGAGTTTTGTGTCTCGCGTTTAGCCCTAAGCCCATTATTTCGCATTTATCTGCATTAATTTTGAAGTTGGAGCAGGCACTAAATTGGTCTATCTCTTTCTGCACATGTATGAGGGACTGTTCCGGGTTAGTTATGGTGAGAAGTACATCATCTGCAAAGGCAGATACTTTAATCTCTGTTCCACCCGCTCTAAAACCTGTAATGTTGTCATTGGTTCTGATGGCGTTGAGGAAGGGCTCCATAACCAAAACAAAGATTAGGGGTGACAGTGGGCATCCCTGCCTGGTGCCGTTGCTGATGTGAAACGGGGGGGAGTCGTGTCCATTAACCCTGACTGAGGCTGAGGGGCCTCTATACAACATTCTCACCCAGTGTCTATAATTTGGTCCCATTCCCAATGCCTCCAGTGTGGTGAATAAAAACTCCCAGTCTACCCAGTCAAATGCTTTTTCAGCATCGACTGACAGGAGTAGTGTGGGGGTCTTGGAGGACAGTGCGCCGTGCATGACGTTTATGAGACGGGTCGTGTTGTCCCGGGCCTCTCTCCCGAAGTCCGCCTGATCCGCATGAATCAGGTCAGGAAGGAGTGGTTTAACCCTATTGGCCAAAATTTTAGCAAAAAGCTTTAGATCTAGGTTGATTAAGGATATTGGCCTGTAGCTGCCACATATGCTTGGGTCTTTACCCGGTTTTGGGAGAACAGTGATCGAGGCCTTTAGCATGGGTGGTGGCAGAACATCTTCGACCAACAGAGTGTTGAGGACTTCTAGGTACCTTGGAATCAATATGTGTTGGAAATTCTGATAGTATCTGGCCGTAAGGCCATCTGGACCTGGGCTTTTGCCTTTAGGGAAGGTCTGTAGTGCTATTCGGAGTTCCTCAGGTTGGATAGGTAATTCTAATTGGGCTGTTTGTTGTGGGTCTAGTTTTTTCTGAGTGTGGGCCGAGATGTATGCTGCCGTATTATGTTGTGTGTTCAGTGGTTGTCCCAAGTTGTAGAGGTCGCTGTAGTAGTCTTGAAAGGTTTTGGCTATGTCCTCTGTCGCGTCTTGGCGTATTCCACCTTTCGTGGTTATGTGGGAAATGTATGTCTTTTGGTGTTTGTCCTTTAGGGCCCTGGCTAGATATTTCCCACTTTTATTGCCGTGCGCATAGTATGTCCCCTTAGTCAGCTGGGCTGCCCTATGAGCTTTCGCTGTAAGGAGGTTTCGCAGTTCCATTCTTAATGCTGTTAGTGTTTTGTATGCGTCGGGTGTGGGGGTAGCCTTGTGGGCAGATTCTGCTATGTATATGGCTTCAGTTAGGGATTGGATTCGTGCCGCTCGTTACCGTTTTATGCGAGCTCCCCACTTAATCAGGGTCCCTCGGGTTATACCTTTGTGTGCTTCCCATACCCATGGTTCCACTGTGCCTTTACCTTCATTTTCGTGAAAGTACCTGGGCAGTTCGTTGGGCAAGTCTTCAGTTACCCTGGGATCATCTAGTAGTGATTCGTTTAAGCGCCACGAGTTGCTTACGGCACTCTTCTCGTCTAGAGACAATGTAAGGAATATTGGGGCATGGTCCGACCATGTGATCGGACCCAAGGACATGGAGGCTAATTCGTGCAAGTGCTTGTGTCCTATCAAGAACATATCCGATCTAGAGTAACTATGGGCTACCTGGGAGAAGTATGTGTAATCCCTTTCCTGGGGATGGGCAATCCTCCAGCAGTCGACTAGTTGGTTAGCATGCAGCGCTTTTTGGAATAGCAGACGTTGGTGTGCTAATGTGTCTTTACCTGTCGCAGTGCTGTCCATTGAGTGATTTAAAACTATGTTCCAGTCACCCCCTAACACCACTAACCCCTCTGCAAAGTTCTCTAGTTTTCTGAGGCATGATTTGATGAATGGGACCTGTCTGTTGTTGGGCGCATAGACATTCACTAGGGTAATGAGGGTATTGGTGATCTTTCCTTTGAGGAAAATATATCTTCCCTGTGGGTCTAGTTTGCTGTCTTGGAGCATGAATGCTCTTCTGGATGATAGTAGAATAGCGACCCCTCTAGATTTGCCTCCATGATAATTGCTAAAGTACGATTGTCCCACCGATTTAGTTTTCAATAAGGGGGTCTGATCTCCTCTAAAATGAGTTTCCTGGAGGAATACTATATCCATCTGCTGTCTGTCTAGTTCATGTGCTAGGATTGTGCGTTTTTGGGCGTGTTAAGTCCCCTTACATTCAGGGACATGAGTTTAAGATTATCCATCATAAAACAGCCACGGGTGGAAGCTTCTTGGGCTTAAATGATGTGATGAGGACCTATACTCAATGGGGGGGGAGGGGTTTGGGGGAAAAACATAAACTATAGAAACTATAGACAGTGTGTATGCAGCATGCCTGCTGCATCCAGATGGTGTCAAGCCCGCTGTGGATCATATGGACCCCGCGTGCTCTTTGTGGCACCTCTTGGGGGGTTGTGTGGTCTAGACCCGTCGAGACTCTAGGCCAGCTGCGCGTGTGAGATACATCATTTGGGTATCGTTAGCGATCTTGCATTAGCTTATGTTAACATCGCATATATCTTATTATGACATATCTATTGATCGAATCCCAGTTCCAGCGTGCCCAGGGTCCCGGGTGCCCTCTGATTGTCTAGGCCCCAGACACGTCGAGCTTTGGCAGTAGGTTACACATTAAACAGTAGATATATAGAAACATGTATATATATAAACATGGCATTAACTAGGCATTAGGTGAGGCAAGCGCAGAGTGAAAGGATATATTGAGTCTTTTAGGTCGGTCTCGTGGCAGTGCCTTTTGGTGTCGAGGGCAGTTCGTTTCCCGAGGGGGTTCGTCTCCCTCGCTTCCTGGGGCTGCATTGCCATTTGGCCTTCTGGGGTATTTGCCTGTCCTGTTCCATGTAAAGACCAGTCCAATCTTCCACCGCGTCGGTGGGTATGCCTAGGGCTTGTTAGAACGTCAAGACATCCGCTGGAGTAGATATTGAGTGTGTCTTCCCTTGGCGCTTCACCACCAAAGCAAAGGGGTATGCCCAGTGAAACCGTATGTTGCGGTCCGAGAGTGCTTTTGTGATCGGGCGCAGTGCTCTTCTCGCTATAAGTGTGGATTGCACCAGGTCCTGGAATATCTGCACTTTGTAGTCGGTAAATGCAATGTCTCTGATTTGCTTAGATTTTTGGAGAATCATCTCTTTGATGGGGAAATGGTGGAGCCTGCAACTGATGTCCCTTGGTGTCTCATTCGCCAACGCTTTCGGCTGTATTGCTCTGTGAGCGCGGTCCAACTTGATGGGGATGTCTGCCCAGAAGCTGATTGAAAAGATTTGTGAGGATTTGTGTTATATTTTCATCTGTCCCTTCAGGAGCCTCAGGGATACCTCTAATTCTGAGGTTATTGCGCCTTCCTCTGTTGTCAAGGTCCTCTATTTTCCTTTGTAGGAATATTAGGGCTTCATTCTGGGTTTGCTGGAGAGTTTGCATGTTGTGTATTTGCAGGGCTGTTGTTTCCCCCCCTTTTCCAGTAGTTGCACTCTATTGCCAATGTGGCTTACCTCCTCATGTAGAGATTGCAGCTTGTCGCCAAAGCTCCTTTCCATTTTGGAGAACATGGCTTCGAGGTCCAGTTTGGAGGACAGCTGGGTCAGAATAGTTTTTATATCTGTTCCCTCTGTGGAGCTGTCTGAGGGAGCAGGGCTGGCAGGAGCGCTGCTCGCGGGGGATTTTTCAGCCGTGGCCATTTTGGACCGCATGTCTATCTCTTGTTTCTCCACGAAGAATCTCCTCAGGGACGTTTTGGAGGATGAGAGGTTAGAGGAGGGAGTGTTGCCTGCTTGTGCCTTCAGTCTTTTGGTCGCCATGTCCGTAAAATTGCCGTTCATGCGGCCATTCACTCCCGCGTCCAAGCCACGCCCCCTACAAGTAAGATTTTACTATATTTAGGGAGGCAAGATGGGGGCGGGGGCCTAGATGGTGGTTTTTACATAATAGGGTCAGAAATACATGATTGTGTTCCTGGCCCTATAGTGTTCCTTTAAGCAAGAGTATGTGAAGAGTAGTTAGGGTTGCCACCTTTCTTGGAAAAATAATACCAGCCTTAATCATTTGTATAATTAATTAGTTATGCATGACATTACATGATGTAAATCACAAGGAGTGACATAAGAGAAAATTCTGTAAAATCACCAACAAACTACTCACAATTTGATTCCCCTTTATAGATGAATTGCTCCCAGTGTATCCCTGTCTCCCAGTATCTGTCTCACAAGTCACCCAGTGTCTCAGTGTCCCTATGTATCACAGTGTCAGTGTCCCCATGTCACCCAGTCCCATAGTCTCCCAGTGTCCCCATGTCACTAGGATACTAGGGGACACTGGGAGACATGGGGACACTGGGAGACATGGGGGCACTGGGAGAAATGGGGACACTGAGACACTAGGGACACAGAGACATGGGGACACAGACACTGGGAGTCATGGGACACTGAAACATTTGGGGACACTAAGACACTAGGGACATTGAGAGACATGGGAACACAGACACTGGCTGAAATGGGGACACTGAGACACTAGGGACACTTGTGGACATAGACATGGGGACACAGACATTTGGGGACACTGACATGGGGACACACACTGGGAGACCTGATGACACTGGCTGGGAGACATGGTGACACTGGGAGACATGGGGACTCTGAATCACTAGGGACACTGAGAGACTAGGGGAAACTTGGAGCCATGTGGCCACTGAGCCACTAGGGACACTGGCTGAGGACATGGGGACACTGTGTCCCTAGTGTCTCCATGTCCCAATGTCTCAGTGTCTCCCAATGTCCCTATGTCTCACAGCGTCCCCATGTCTCACAGCGTCCCCTAGTGTCTCAGTGTCCCCATGTTTTCCAGTGTCCACAAGTATATCAGTGTCCCCAGGTCTCCTAGTGTCCCCTAGTGTCTCAGTGTCCCCTAGTGTCTCCCTGCTGCCTTTCCCCCTATCCCTCACTTACCTGAGCTGCTGTCTGGACTCTCTGTGCTGTGTAGCTGCTCCCCTATGGATCAATGAGTAGTAGAGAGAGGCAGGGAGGGATATGCTGTAACTTCATATCGCTGCCTCTCTCCACACACAGTGACCCCTACTGGCCGGTGCTGCTATTGCAGAGTAATCTCCATTTATACTGAGAAAAATACCTGCATTTGTATTGCCATTATTACTGCAATACCTGCACAGCCAGGCAGCCTCAAATACCGGCTGTGCCAGTAAAATACCAGTCAGGTGGCAAACCTAAGAGTAGTGTGTTTAAAAAAAAAAAAAAAACTTTTTTAAATGGGCCTGGAACTGCAGCTCCATCAGCCCCTTTGTTAATCCGGCCCTGATCTTGCATTATCCTCATGTATTCAATCTTTTCAATCACTTTTGTTCCCCATCTTAAGCATGTTTCTTAATTTATTCCTAAAAAATGCAATAAATCTTAATACAAAAAAAAAAAAAATCTATATTTAGTGTGGAAAGAACCAATTTCACATCTGTGTAACTATCAATAAGTCTAAAAAAAATTTTTTATGCAATCAATAATCTATTTAATGTGCTTTGTATCTCTTCCCAAAATGTCACTTATTTAAGAAGTCCAATTTCCTCTTGGCCTCCAGAGGGAGCCTTGCTATGCTGATATTATGTGATCTCCATGGCTCACAAAGTAAAGGTATGCTGAATATGAACAGAGCTCTTAATTCCTTATTGTACAGTCTTGTTTCCAGACTATGAATCCCATAGCCATAGTTTATGGAAAGAGCCTATTTATCAACTGTATGCTTATCCTTATTAAACACTTCACTGTCACAGGAGCCTAGCAGTGCATTGCTTCTCAAGTTCTGTTTTCTCCTGAGGTAGTAAATGGAATAAATTAAAGTCCTGCTTATGCATGTTTCCCAAGACACCGTATTGGCAAGGCATGCTTATTTTCAGTCAGAATTCTACCACAAAAAGGTGGTCTACACCCGTGTTAAAATTATCTCTGGCAATGTGTGTGTGAATGAATTTATTGTGGGTTATATTTAATATGAGCCGTTAACTAAGTAAGGATTATATCTTTTTGATAGTCCAGCTATTGTACAACGCTGGAGAATATGTTGGTGCTTTATAGATAATAAAATACAATTAGACAATACGGCTTAATTTCTTGTTGGAGGGGAGCTGAAATATTTGCAGTCAAATATATATACACAGGATTATTCACTATAATGAGAACTGCAGGGAATTCAGCGTCAATTTTAAATATAAGGTAAAAATAGCCAAACCAGAAAAATTCTCCCACACAGCTATGCTTTCAGTTTGGCTACTCTGGCCTTCATATTGGATTTCATTCTGAATTCTCTGCAATTCTCAGTTTAGTGAATAACCCTGTAAATGTGACGTTTTATTTTTCTCTAGCTACACAAAATACATCATTCATGCAGGTTATGTGGTATAAAAATCTACCACAAATCTTTCTCATAGATGAATCCCTGGGATACCAGAGACATATGAGCAACAAGGGAATATGGGGCAAATAGGTGAGTTGTATATCTTTGTCTTAATATTTCCAACTCTAATTCTCTATAATTCCCATTTAAGTGAATAAACCCCAGAGTGTTTTAGTGTTATGAGAATAACACCCTCAGAATTACAGAACACTTTGCAAACTGTAATCATGCATCTTATCTCAGGCCAAGTTGGCTGTTGGAGAATAAACAAATTTCACAACTATTCACTGAAGTGTGAATTGCTGGAAAAATCAAAATGAATTTAAAGTGTTCGGCAAATACAGCCAAAATGAAAACACGGTTTCAAGATTTTTCAAAGGCTATTGTAGTATTAAAACTTGAAATTCAAGTTGTCAATACACTGTACAAAGTATTAAATAACCCCAATCAAACATATTGTGTTCCTTGCTTATTATTGTAGATAGCAACACAAATTTTTGCAGTATTTTATAATGTTAATATAAAATTTAACTGCAAACGAGAAACTATTACTCATGTTCATGAGGACTTCTGCCACTTGTATATGAGATTGATAAAAATATATAGGGTTATTTTAGTGAATTAACACATTTATCACTACTAACAATTTATTGCATGCATTATCAGTATAATGTAATGTTCCTTGTCCTGATATTTTACAATCAGTTTAACATTCCAACCTTTTATCTAGTTGTGCCCCTAAAAATTGGTTAGTTTTTATGCCATCTTCTTAAAGTGACACTCCACTGTTCAAATACAAAGAAAAATTAATTACAGTTAAGTAGATACACCCCAATGAAAGCATGCATATAATTAGAAATTTTCCCGATCACAGACTTCCCAATGCAGCTCAATAAGAAGTCTTTCCAAGGCAGGTACTCTGGACAATTGCCGGCCTCTTGAGTTTGGCTCCACTGAACTAAACAAAGCAGGAAGTCACAGGACCAGTTGTCTGATTGACAGCCGGGGGAGGTGTTACAAGGATAATTTATAAAAGTGCAAATTTCTATTTAAATCTGCACTTTTTGTAGAATGGAAAAAAGGGCAGTCTTCACACACAAAATACAAAATTGAGGCTGATAATGTAGAGGTGTTAATTTTTAATTAGGGATCGACCAATATAGATACCGATATTGCCGATAATACATACAAGGACCGCCGGGCCCATTACAAGCCTGGCAGTCCTGGGGGGCCAGCAGCAAGCGGTGACTTACCTTGCCAGCAGCTCCTCCAGCTCCCCTGTGTAAATCTCGCAAGACCCGCGGCCGCAGAGTGTTGCCACGGGTTACCTTGGCAACGCTCCGCACGGCACGCAGACCGCGAGATTTGCACAGGGAGCTGGAGGACCTGATGGCAAGGTAAGTCACCGCTTTTAACATTTAAAATAATAATTAAAATAAAAAAATGCCCCCCCCCCTCCATTTTACACAAATTACATCTCTACACAAACACACACACATACTGCGTTATATTCACACACTACACACACACACACTGCATTATATACACACACACTACACAAACACTCTGCATTATATACACACACTACACACACTGCATTATATACACTACACACACACACTCACACCACACAAATACTCACTGCATTCACTATACACACTACACAAACACATTCTGCATTCACAATACACACTACACAAACACATTCTGCATTCACTATATATACACACTACACAAACACTCACTGCATTCACTATACACACTCTGCATTCATTATATACACACACTACACAAATACACACTGCATCCACTACACACACACACACACACTACACAAACACACACAGCTCCCCTGTCTAAACACACTTTATCCACTACATGTGGCATGTATATTTTGTGCATTTACCTTTAGAATTAGTTTATTTTTTCAAAATGGTAAATGTACAGAATATCGGCAAGTTATCGGCTATCGGCCTGAAAGTTCACAGATTATCGGTATCATCTCTACAAAATCAATATCGGTCGATCCCTATTTTTTATCATCAATGTATCTGAGAATATGGTGATCTCTGTGTGCTATGCATGGGCCGATTTTTTGGTCAAGATCCTGCGAATGGCACCTGGAGACCCTAAGCAAAATACCCACTGCTCCAAGCTGTAGCCATTACGTTGCTCAGTTTCAGATTGCATATTACTGTGTATTCGTAACTCAGCCATGATAAGTCTACCAGTTTCATATCCTATCTATCACACACTGGTCCACTAATCCCGGGGTCATTAATACTACTGCAACAGCAGGCAATCTCAGGGCTCCCGTGGAAATTTCATGTCCCATACTAAGTAATCACTAAAAAAAATTAGCCCCCCCCCCCACACACACACAAGTGTACCACTATTAGCCATTTGCTTATTTTTAAAACACCAACAGGTGACAGGTTTGCTAAAATGTTCACAACTAAACCCTTAACCTGTATGTTGACTCATACCAGTCTCTGCTGCTCAAAACTCACCTTCTAAATGCTCCAGTACCTGCTCATTACAACTTTGGTGCTATGCGTGCCAATAAATGTTCCCGAAAACCGTTTCCTGTAACTGCTTACCGCTCATTACTACTTCTCACCTAATGTCTCCTGTAATTGTTCTTCGCAACTTCTCTCCTCATTGCTTCCCTTATTTGTCCCTACAGAATAGATCCTCTCTTAATTATACCTTATATACACAGTCCCTTCCACCCATTGTTGAAACAAATAAACAGAAAACATTGATCTAATGACATTCAGAAACCATTTTAGCGTAAAAGTGCAACAGCTTAATCCTGCAATCTCCCTCTCCTCACCCCGGACACATCAATCCCATACTAAAATTAGGCTGCAATCTCCCCTCACTGCATCTTCTACTGCAGCACAGCTACAGCCAGCATCTCCTTTCTCGTCTCATTAAGATTCCCGATGCTTCCAATCTCGGCTATTCAAATTTTTTTATTTTTTTTTACAGGGCTTAGCTCAGATGTGAGCCCTCTCTCTGCTATTAAAAAAATGCCCAAGGCAGATTCTTTGAGCATGTCTGTGGCGCATCTGCCTCAGAAAACCTGTTGTAACTTTCTGTCCCAAGTCTCGCATAGAAAATATCCATTTGTGAATTAAAAAAAGTACCAGCTGTGGTGTTTGTAAAAAGGAACTAGTGGGTAACCCTTGCAGGTCTAGAAGAGTTTGCAAGCAGGAGAACCGAACAGAACGTTTATATATCTTTATATTTCTTCAGATCTGCGTTTTAACAAATCAACACCTCTATGAAAAGCACGAACCAAGATCATCAATGTTTATGGGATCCCAGGGATGACAAACCCGTATTTGGGATACCTGGTTGGCCTACATTTTGCAATTAAAATTTTAATTCATCGCAGTTCAATGAATTAATGAACAGACATTTTAGTTCATAACCCTGCATATGTTCAAATATGCGATCTCTTGACAGTTGTAGTACGGCCAATGGTCTTTATCCCCAAAATAGTAGAGTCGATACTTTCACATAAAAGACTAAAGATTTTAAAGAGGAAATGCTATGTGCCAGACTAACAGGTGCTGCCTGACACACAATCCAAATATCTTTTATTTGAAGGTCACCCTTAAGTGTAGCATATTAACTAAAGTGTGTTTGTACATTCCCTAGAATCCTAGATCATGGTTTGGCAACCTTAGGTAGATGATGTGAACTACATCTCCCATAATGCTCTTACAGCCATAATACTAGCAAAACATCAGAGGATATGTAGTCCAAAACATGTAGAGTCGAAGGCTGCCTACTCTTAGATCAGAGGTCAGCAACCTGTGACACGTGTGCCATGTATGGCACTCAAGGCTGCCAGAGCCAAACAGGCTTTGAAGAATCAGGAGTCACAGTGGTACTTCAGATATCTGCTAGTGCAAACAGTGTTGTGATTGCAGGCGGTGAGTACAGTCCCCAATTTACACATTGCAGCACTTATTTATTTCAGATCACTTCCTCCCAGGGCTTGTGAATGGGATCCGCACTGGAGCTATCGCAGCTCTTGCCCTTGATCTGCACAAGGCCAGCCCAGTCCCCACTGGATCAAAGGGAAGCCACCGACAATGTTAGATAAACACAGAGCTGCAGAAGATGCTTCCTACTAATACAATTACAGACAGCCCACACACAGGGCCTGAATGGGCCCCTGTGGTATTGGTGATGCCTGGAGGAATCAAGGCAGGTGCCCCACCCCCTGGGCAGGTCTCGGTTGGGTGCTGCGGCCCTTTGGCATCACGACCGGGCTCTTTCAATATGTGCAGAAAGTGCTGAGAGGAAGTGACTGTCACTTGCTTCCCTGCCTACAGACCGTGCAGGCTGGGAGCACAGAGAGGAAGGATGGAGAGGACTGTAGGAAAAGAGACTATTATGCATCAGCAGCAGACAGCCCCCCAAAAGTCACCTAACTGCAACTAAAAGGGATGAAAGCAGGGGGTGTTAACAATGTGTAAACTGCAATTTGTTTGTATGTATGTTTAGGTGTGTGAATCTATGTGTTTGCCTGTGTGGATGTGAAGGTATGTGTGTGTGCACCAGTGTGTATATGTAGGTATGCATGTGTGCCAGTGAGTATATGTAGGTACGTGTATCTATGAGTGTCAGTGTGTGTGTATCTGTGTCTGCCACTGTGTGTGTAGGTATATATTTGTATGTGTGCCAGTGTGTGTATGCGCCTGTGTAGGTATATGTTTGTTTATGTGTGTGTATCTGTGTGTGTGTGTGTGCCAGTGTATGTATCTGTGAAAGTATATGTTTGTATCTGTGTGTAGGTATATGTTTGTATCTGCATGTGTCAGTGTGGGTACATGTGTGTATCTGTGTAGGTATAATTGTGTTAGTGTGTTTCCTTTCACTGTGTGGCCACATATGTGTATTTGTGCATACATCCCAGCATTCACACATCAAAATTACATACAAGCACACTTCAACTATGAAATGCAAACACTACATGCGATCACACCCTGCAATCAAATGACAACACTACATACAAACACATTCCTGTATTAAACACCAGCATTATATACAAACACCAAAATTACACACAAATACACCTCTGCATTCAAATGCACTACACACATACACCACTGCTTTTAAGCAGTAACACACAACTGCATTCAAATGCCAACACTATACAAAAATAGACGCCTTCAGTTCACATACACATGTTGTCATCATCAATGAGAGGGAATCATGGGGCTGCAGGGAGTGAGAGGGGGAAACAGGGTTTTCTGGGTGTGAGAGGGGGAGAGATGGTCTGCTGGATTAGAGGGGAAAACAGGGTCTGCTATGTGTGAAATGGAGAGAGAGGGTCTGCTGGGCGAGAGGGGAAAACAGGGTCTGCTGGGTGTAAGGGATAGACAGGATCTGCAGGGTGTGAGGGTCTGCTGGGTGTTAGTTGGTAAACAGGGTCTGCTGGGTGTAAGGGGGAGACAGGGCCTGCTGGGTGTGAGAGGGGTCTGCTAGTTGAGGGGGGGCATGGGGCTGCTGGATGGGAGAAGGGGAGACAGGGTCTGCTAGGTGTGAGAGGGGGAGACAGGATCTGCTGGGTAAAGGGGGGACATGGGACTGCTGGGTGGGAGAAGGGGAGACAGGGTCTTCTGGGTGGTGGGGGACATGGGGATGCTGGGTGGAAGAAAGGGAGACAGGGTGTGCTGGGTGGGAGAAGGGGAGACAGGGTGTGCTGGGTGGGAGAAAGGGTCTGCTGGGTGGGAGAAGGAGAAACAGGGTGGGAGAAGGGGAGACAGGGTCTTCTGGGTGGTGGGGGACATGGGGATGCTGGGTGGAAGAAAGGGAGACAGGGTGTGCTGGGTGGGAGAAGGGGAGACAGGGTGTGCTGGGTGGGAGAAAGGGTCTGCTGGGTGGGAGAAGGAGAAACAGGGTGGGAGAAGGGGAGACAGTCTGCTGGGTGGGAGAGGGGGGAAACAGGGTCTGCTGGATGAGAGGGCAAAATAGGATCTGCTGGGTGAGAAGGGAAAACGGGGTCTGCTATGTGTGAAATGGGGAGAGAGGGTCTGTTAGGCAAAAGGGGAAAACAGGGTCTGCTGGCTGTAAGGGGGAGACAGGGTCTGTGGGATGTGAGAAGGGGAGAGATGGTCTGCTGAGTGTGAGTGGGTAAACAGGGTCTGCTGGGTGTGAGAGGGGAAAACAGGGTCTGCTGGGTGTAAGGGGGAGACAGGGTCTGCTGGGTGTGAGAGGGCGAGACAGGGTCTGCTAGGTGAGGGGGGATGGGGCTGCTGGATGGGAGAAGGGGAGACGGGGTCTGTTAGGTGTTAGAGGGGGAGACAGGGTCTGCTGGGTGAGGGGGGGATGGGGCTGCTGGGTGGGAGAAGGGGAGACAGGGTCTGCTGGGTGGTGGGGGACATGGGGCTGCTGGGTGGAAGAAAGGGAGACAGGGTGTGCTGGGTGAGAGAAGGCGAGACAGGGTGGGAGAAGGGGAGACGGTCTGCTGGGTGGGAGAGGGGAGAAACAGGGTCTGCTGGATGAGGGGGCATGGGACTGCTGGGTAAGAGAGGGGGAGACAGGGGCTGCTGGATGTGAGGGGGCATGGGGCTGCTGGGTAAGAGAGGGGTTGACAAGAAGCTGGGTGGGAGGGGGCTGCTATGTGAGGGTGGCAGGGGCTACTGCGCGGGAGAGGGAGACATGGTAATATTTTTTTTAACAAATTACATGTTTATTTAAAAAATAAAAAACAATAACTGTCAATTTTTCCCTCGCATCCCTCTTCCTTACCTTGAGCATTGGAGGTAGGGGGAGCCAGGGAGGAACCATTTTCCCTGGTGGTCCAGTGGATAAAGAATCTGATCTACACCCCTTGGCAGGTGTAGACCATGTGTACAGTGCCTGCGCTGTGCATCAGTGTGCAGGCTGGCAAGTAAGATCTTAGATCTCCCCACTGGGCCAGAGGTCATGCAGCACCAGCTGTAAAGGGGCATGCAGGGGAGATCCCCAGATCTTCCCTGTCGGCCTTGGCTCATTACCTTTGCGGCCCACCGGGCATTTGCCCGGTTTGCCCGATGGCCAGTCCGGACCTGCACATACTCCATAAACATGCTTAGATCGCTGCGGAATATGTTGGTGCTAGGAGGCCCAAAATAATTTCTTGCACCAGGGCCCTGTCTGCATTAGTTTCGCAACTGCATACACACACACACACACAATTCCACACACCCCATACGAAGCCCCCCTTCATATGTATCATACACAATACCACAAGCAGGGCCGGCCTTAGGGATGTGGGAGCTGTGCGGCCACACAGGGTGCCATGGACCAGGGGGCGCCCTGTGGCCGACACAGCTCACGGCCGGAATTTAAAAAAATACATTTGTGACAGGGACGGAGCTTCCCGTGAGACAGGGCGGAGTTTCCCATGCGGCAGGGCGGAGCTAAGAGCACCGGATAACTGCTGCAGGGGAAGCAGGAAGTTGTCCCACAGGTAACTGTGTGATTGCCAGTGTGAGTTTGACTGTCTGCCTGTGTGTCTGTGTGTGTATATGACTGTGTGTGTGTGTGTGTGTGACTGTCTGCCTGTGTGTGTGTATCTGTGTGTATGACTGTCTGCGTGTGTGTGTGTGTCTGTGTGTATGACTGTCTGCCTGTGTGTGTCTGTGTGTGTATGACTGCCTGTGTGTGTGTGTGACTGTCTGCCTGTGTGTGTGTGAGACTGTCTGCCTGTGTGTGTGTGTGTGAGACTGTCTGCCTCTGCGTGTGTGTGAGACTGTCTGCCTTTGTGTGTGTGTGTGTTTGTGTGTATCTGTGTGTGTGCATGACTTTCTGCCTGTGTGTGTATGACTGTCTGCCTGTGTGTGTGTATGACTGTCTGCCTGTGTGTGTGTCTGTGTGTGTGACTGCCTGCCTGTGTGTGTGTCTGTGTGTGTATGACTGTGTGCCTGTGTGTGTGTGTGTGACTGCCTGCCTCTGTGTGTGTGGATGTCTTCCTGTGTGTGTATTGCCATCTGACTCTGTGTGTGTGTGGCTCTCTGCCTGTGTGTACGTGTGTGGCTGTCTGCCTGTATGCATGTGGCTGTCTGCATGTAAGTATGTGTGTGTAAGACTGTATGTGTGACTGTGTGTGTGTGTGTGTGTGTAAAACTGTATGTGTGGCTGCCTGTGTGTGTGTGTGTGTGGCGGTCTGCCTGTAATTGTGTGTGAGTGTGTTTATCTACCTGTAACTGTGTATGTGTGTTACTGCTTGTACCTGCGTGTTTCTGCCTGATCCTGTGTATGTGACTATGTGCCTGCGACTGTGTGCATGGGGTGGATTTGACAGTGTATATGTATAACTATGTGCATCTGACTGTGTGCACATAACTCTGCAAAAATATACACCGGCATTCACACACAGGCCTAAATGCATGTTTTTATCTGAATTGAAAAAAACCATCACACACAGCCAATAAACCCAGCACAAATATCACATACAACCAATACACGCATATCATACACTGTTAATACACCCATTACAAATATCACACACAGCCAACACATAGCATAGATATCACACACAGTCATCACACCTACTATCACATAACCATATAACACAAACATTACATCATACATGATGACCGGAGGGTGGGGGGCGCTGTGAAGATTTTTCACAGGGTGCCTAAGGCCAGCCCTGACCACAAGCTACTCATATACAGATACTGTACAATCTAACAGCCAACATACGCACAGATACGATGCTACAAAGCAACTGCAGCACCAATAAATAACACAGGCAGAATACGTCAACATACACACTTCAATTTAAAAAGGTTGCCTAACCCTGCCCTAGATCATACCTTCCAACATGTCATATGGACAAAGAAGGATACTTTAATTTTAGGAGGGGAGTGGGCACGGGTTGGGCTTTTAATTAGTAATTTCAGGTGACTTACTAATAACTATGCAACTAAAATGTAATTTAGAACAAGGTATCTTATTTGCACAGACTGATTTCTAAACACATTTACTAAGCACAAATTACTTTTTAATGTATTATTGAGTTAGAGCTCTGTTATACACTCCAACACACCAACATAAGAAGATCCTAGAAAAGTGGGATATTGGGCTAGGAAAGAAGGTCAGATGAATTTGGGTCCAAAATGGGGACTGTTCTTCCCAAATAGAGACAGTTGGCGCCATGCACCATGACCACTTCAGGGATTCAGTGATAAAACCTGTTGCAATATATCGCATATACAAAGGGATGTGCAAAAGGAGTCAATAGTGAAAATATATTGTACTGTGCAAAGTAAAAGTAATGAACATGTTTAAAAATAATGCAAATATATATTGTACTATTTGAATAATATAGGGGACTTAGTAGCAGTACTATTCTCTCAACATACAACAGAAAACAAAAGTGTATCTCAAAAATGGCACTAAAATCTTATGTGTGAGAAGCAAAAAGAAAAGACAGCAACACTCCCAAATTGTTTCTTTACATGTTCAACCTTGCGTTCTAATAAATAAGTACCTATCTTCTACAGTTGTGCTAAAAAGTTTGCATACCCTGGCTGAAATTGTGAAATTTTGGCATTTATTTAAAAATATATATGATCATACAAAAAAAAAATGGCTTTCATTGAAGGTGTGCTGGGTGGGAGAAAGGGTCTGCTGGGTGGGAGAAGGAGAAACAGGGTGGGAGAAGGGGAGACAGTCTGCTGGGTGGGAGAGGGGGGAAACAGGGTCTGCTGGATGAGAGGGCAAAATAGGATCTGCTGGGTGAGAAGGGAAAACGGGGTCTGCTATGTGTGAAATGGGGAGAGAGGGTCTGTTAGGCAAAAGGGGAAAACAGGGTCTGCTGGCTGTAAGGGGGAGACAGGGTCTGTGGGGTGTGAGAAGGGGAGAGATGGTCTGCTGAGTGTGAGTGGGTAAACAGGGTCTGCTGGGTGTGAGAGGGGAAAACAGGGTCTGCTGGGTGTAAGGGGGAGACAGGGTCTGCTGGGTGTGAGAGGGCGAGACAGGGTCTGCTAGGTGAGGGGGGATGGGGCTGCTGGATGGGAGAAGGGGAGACGGGGTCTGTTAGGTGTTAGAGGGGGAGACAGGGTCTGCTGGGTGAGGGGGGGATGGGGCTGCTGGGTGGGAGAAGGGGAGACAGGGTCTGCTGGGTGGTGGGGGACATGGGGCTGCTGGGTGGAAGAAAGGGAGACAGGGTGTGCTGGGTGAGAGAAGGCGAGACAGGGTGGGAGAAGGGGAGACGGTCTGCTGGGTGGGAGAGGGGAGAAACAGGGTCTGCTGGATGAGGGGGCATGGGACTGCTGGGTAAGAGAGGGGGAGACAGGGGCTGCTGGATGTGAGGGGGCATGGGGCTGCTGAATATGAAGCCATTTATCACATAGTTGTTTGGCTCCTTTTTGAATCATAACAACAGAAATCATACAAATGGCCCTGGTCAAAAGTTTACATTGCCTTGAATGATTGGCCTTGTTACAGACTCACAAGGTGACACACACAGGTTAAAATGGAAAAGAGGCAATTTCCGCCTTATTTTCCTCCCTGACCTGGCTTAGAACTGCTGCTAGACCAAACAACGAGGCATCTGTGTGGACAATGAATGCTTGTTAGGATCTGGGGCGGCCAGCCCACAAACAGTCCCCACAAACAGAACACCAGTGACAATTCACATACATGCGCACAACCCCACAAGCAGCCCCTCACATACACACACCACCAAACACACAATGTGACATATCCACACAAAGGGCACTGGACCTGCCTGAGGAGGTTCTTTCTAGTCAAGTCCATCAAGCGCATCATAGGTGCGCTGAGCTGGGAGCAGGGCCGGAGTGGCATACCGGGATACCGGGAAATTAGTAGTTAGTGAGCTTGTGTGTGCCTGCTAGTTAGTGAGCTTGTGTGTGTGTGCCTGCTAGTGAGTGAACTTGTATCCGTGGCTGCTAGTAAGTGAGCATGTGGATGTGTATGCCTGCTAGTGAGTGAACTTGTGTGTGGGTGTGTGTGCCTGCTAGTGAGTGAACGTGTGTGTGGGTGTGTGTGCCTGCTAGTGAGTGAACTTGTGTGTGGCTGTGTGTGCTAGTGAGTGAACTTGTGTGGCTGTGTGGCTGCTAGTGAGTGAACTGATAGTGAGTGAACTTGTGTGTATGGGCTGCTAGTGAGTGAGGTGTGTGTGCGTGTGCCTGTTAGTGAGTGAGCTTGTGTGTGTTTGTGCCTGGTAGTGAGTGAACTGTTGTGTGTGTGTCGCTGCTAGTGAGTGAGGTGTATGTGTGTTTGTTCCTGGTAGTGAGTGAACTTGTGTGTGTGGCTGCTAGTGAGTGAGTTGTGTTTGTATGGCTGCTAGTGAGCGAGCTTGTGTGTATGTGGCTGCTAGTGAGTGAGCTTGTATGTGTGTGTGTGTGTGTGTGTGTGTGTCTGCTCATGAGTGAACTTGTGTGTATGCATGCCTGCTCCTGAGTGATCTTGTGTGTGTGTGTCGCTGCTAGTGAGTGAGCTTGTATATGTGTGTGGCAGTGAGCTTATCTGTAGTGAGCATGTGTGTGTCACTGGGCTTGTCTGTTGGAAGCACGTGTGTTAGTGAGCTTGTCTGTAGTAAGCATGTGTGTGTCAGTGTGCTTGTCTGTAGTGAGCATGTGTGTGACAGTGAGCTTGTCTGTAGTAAGCTTGTGCGTGTCAGAGTTTTTATGTACTAAATTTGTTTGTGTACAAATAAGCTTGTCTGTGTGTCAGTGAGATTGTCTGTCAGTGAGCCTATTTGTTTGCATCAGTGATCTTGTATTTTTATGTCAATGAGCGTATGTATATCAATGATATATGTGCATCATTGAGCTTGTGTCAGTGAGTTTGTCTGTGTCTGCATGTGGGTATGCTTACTGTATAATTAAATGTTTTACTCTCAAAGGACCAACATTTTGAATTAGAAAAATAAATATACCGATAATATGTAAGGCTATGTCTTGCCACCCCAGATGATGAGTAATATATAAGCACGCACAATATCTATATTATGTGTTTATATATTACTCAATCATTGGGGGTGGCAAGACATAGCCTTACATATTATTGGTATAATTTGTTTTCTAATTCAAAATATTGGTCCTTTCATAGTGTGTGTAAGAAATAAATATGTGTATATATATATATATATATATATATATATATATATATATATAGTTTCAAGAAAAAGTATATGAACCTCTTTGGAATGATATGTATTTCTGCACAAATTAGTCATAAAATGTGATCTGATCATCATCTAAGTCACAACAATAGACAATCACAGTCTGCTTAAACTAATAACACACAAAGAATGAAATGTTGCCATGTTTTTATTGAACATACCATGTAAACATTCACAGTGCAGGTGGAAAAAGTATGTGAACCCCTAGACTAATGACATCTCCAAGAGCTAATTGGAGTGAGATGTCAGCCAACTGGAGTCCAATCAATGAGATGAGATTGGAGGTGTTGGTTACAGCTGCCCTGCCCTATAAAAAACACACATCAGTTCTGGGTTTGCTTTTCACAAGAAGCATTGCCTGATGTGAATGATGCCTCGCACAAAAGAGCTCTCAGAAGACCTACGATTAAGAATTGTTGACTTGCATAAAGCTGGAAAGGGTTATAAAAGTATCTCCAAAAGCCTTGCTGTTCATCAGTCCACGGTAAGACAAATTGTCTATAAATGGAGAAAGTTCAGCACTGCTGCTTCTCTCCCTAGGAGTGGCCGTCCTGTAAAGATGACTGCAAGAGCACAGCGCAGACTGCTCAATGAGGTGAAGAAGAATCCTAGAGTGTCAACTAGAGACTTACAAAAGTCACTGGCAAATGCTAACATCCCTGTTAGCAAATCTACAATACGTAAAACACTAAACAAGAATGGATTTCATGGGAGGATACCACAGAGGAAGCCACTGATGTCCAAACAAAACATTGCTGCACGTTTCAGTTTGCACAAGAGCACCTGGATGTTCCACAGCAGTACTGGCAAAATATTCTGTGGACAGATGAAACCAAAGTTGAGTTGTTTGGAAGAAACACACAACACTATGCGTGGCGAAAAAAAGGCACAGCACACCAACATCAAAACCTCATCCCAACTGTGAAGTATGGTGGTGGGGGCATCATGGTTTGGGGCTGCTTTCCTGCGTCAGGGCCTGGACGGATTGCTATCATCGAAGGAAAAATGAATTCCCAAGTTTATCAAGACATTTTGCAGGAGAACCTAAGGCCATCTGTCTACCAGCTGAAGCTCAGCAGAAGATGGGTGTTGCAACAGGACAATGACCCAAAGCATAGACGTAAATCAACAACAGAATGGCTTAAACAGAAGAAAATACGCCTTCTGAAGTGGCCCAGTCAGAGTCCTGACCTCAACCCGATTGAGATGCTGTGGCATGACCTCAAGAAAGCGATTCACACCAGACATCCCAAGAATATTGCTGAACTGAAACAGTTCTGTAAAGAGGAATGGTCAAGAATTACTCCTGACCGTTGTGCACGTCTGATCTTCAACTACAGGAAACGTTTGGTTGAAGTTATTGCTGCCAAAGGAGGTTCAACCACTTATTAAATCTAAGGGTTCACATACTTTTTCCACCTGCACTGTGAATGTTTACATGGTGTGTTCAATAAAAACATGGCAACATTTCATTCTTTGTGTGTTATTAGTTTAAGCAGACTGTGATTGTCTATTGTTGTGACTTAGATCATGATCAGATCACATTTTATGACCAATTTGTGCAGAAATCCATATCATTCCAAAGGGTTCACATACTTTTTCTTGCAACTGTATATATATTACAATACATGGCACAATGACTTATGGGGCTGGCATAGATTTTTTTTCTCAGGGCTGCTTTGTATCCTCTGTCCGGCCCTGACCGGGAGACAGGGCCTGGAGGGGGAATAAGTGCCTGATAATAATCTTTTGGGAGAAGGTGGCGGCTGTGGGCCATGTACAAGTCCTGGATGACCGGATGGTCTATCACAATTGTCACTGAGAGACCAACATCCAGCCACAATGCTCAGTGGCATGCTTACCCAGTGGCCCAGCTCATAGGCAGTGAACCTAATCACCACTTGGCAACGAGTTGGGTCTCAAAAGTCACCAATCTGAGTTTTATTGTTTATCGTCGCCTGGCATAAGATAGGCCAGCCAGTACCTGGGTGAGTTATAGCATGTCCCACTTACCCATAGTGGGACTCATTAAAAAAACTTTTTGACATTTTTATTCTGTTTCAGGTATGGTTATAACAATCGCTACAACATGTGGAATGATAGAGTGGAGGAATTAGGGGGTCAATAAGCATTCTTAGTTTGTTTTCAGGTCCAGTTTTGGATGCGTGGGACACGAACTGTTTAGTATTTTCCGTACGGTAGCTGGTCAGAAGCAGTAGTTACATCCAATACTTTATCGAACAACCAGCATTACAACATTCCTTACTTGGTTACCGTATCATTTTGCCCAATTTTACTACTTAATTACATTATTAAGTCCTTCATGCTTATCTTCCAAGCAACCTGGAAAGATTTTGGCAGTATGTAATAGTTGTTGAATTAATCAAGGTACAAGCCATGCCTAATAATGGAGGGGTGGGGGTTTTGTTAATTAATTTGTTATGAGATAAGGTGGTATTAATAT
Source organism: Pelobates cultripes (assembly GCA_933207985.1). Taxonomy (NCBI): domain Eukaryota; kingdom Metazoa; phylum Chordata; class Amphibia; order Anura; family Pelobatidae; genus Pelobates; species Pelobates cultripes. The sequence continues at coordinate 42,262,512 of OW240923.1, forward strand.
TTTATGCCCTATTTTTTTAAGACCTACCTATTAGTCTGCATCGGCACACTACAACCGACTTGCTCATACTGGAATAGCCCAAAGCTTATTGAATTCTTTCGGCCTTTGTCCCTGACCACGCATGTAAAGGGAATATGCCAAGACTTGTGGATGGGGTTTTGTCTGGCTTATATCTACCCCCCTCTCAGCTACCTCCTAAACGATTAGACCCCCACCAGCCACTCACTATAATACTCTTTCACTAGGTGGGCCCTATTTTTTCCGGGATATCTGTTGGTCAGTTTCGGCACACCACAATCAACTTGCTCTTACTGGTGTAGCGCAAACCTTATTGAATATATATATATATTTTTGTCCATGGTTGGCATTTGTACTTTAATTTTAACTTTGTGATATTTATATATAACCATACCACTTTGTATCTCTTTGGCTGTCAGGCACTATTTTGCACATTTGTTTATTCACATATTATGACACTTCTGCATGTTCACGATTTTTTTAATGTACATATTCACTCACACATGCACTCAGTGATTTTGTCTAGATTTATATGATGTCCTACATATGTAATTAAGAAATAGCCACACATATTTCACATTCACACACCGCACGGACTATTATGAGGTAGATCGTATAATGTTTACATTGGTTTCTTAGTAACCACGCTCACTCACGCAACATGCACGTCACGTGACAACCGACTCTCACATCTGGGTTTGGAGTGAAGGGATGAGGGAGTTAATCACAATTGGTGAGTACACTTTTTTTTTCCCTATATATACTTTGATTGTATGTTTACATGTTGATCCCGAGGAAGACCCAAACGGGTCGAAACGTCGATCAGCAACTTGTAAAAGAATTTTTTGGGATGGATTAAATACTACTACTTTTTTCTAAAAAGACCTAAGAGTGCATCTTTAGTCTATGTATAAAAATACCCAGGAAAGAAAAGCCTTTGAAGCCAGAATGATTAAATGGTTTAACAGCAAGAAGAGAGGACTAAATATTGATTTGGGATTCCTGTCCCACTACCAACACTTTACATGAACACTCTCCCAGTGTTCATGTGTACCAACACTTTAAAATGCATTCCTATATGCTTATTCTATCTATATACAAAGTACCATGTGTAGACCTATGCTTTCCCATACTCGTATGCATGAATGCTTATATATATTACTGTGCATTTATATTTGTGTATATGAGTCCATGTGCATGTATGTATATGTGTTTATGTATATGTATATATACATGTGTTTATGCGTTCACATATACATATTTCTGTGTGTGTGCATGTATAAAGTGTATCATCCTGTGCACTGTCTGCTTGTTTGTTTTTCTTTTCCCTCTCTCCCCCCTACTCTTCTCTTCAACAAGATATTTATGACCCTCTGCTAAGATGGTGTCTATTTTCTAACAAACCTGTGTCTTATCTACACTCATGTCGCTTTAACCCCTGTATCACAACTCAACTTTGAATTCTATGTGTCGTTTTGCTCAGAAATGCTTCAGACTTGAGAAAGGGAGGTTCTCCCGAAAGCTTGTCATTAAAAAATTCTGTTAGTCCAATAAAAAAGGTATTACAAGATAAGAATTTTATCTGTTTTTTACATCTACATCACTGGACTAATACGGCTACAATCTCTACTTGAACACTATATATATATATATATATATATATATATATATATATATATATATATATATATATATATATCTAGTATATATGAAATGGAAAAAAATATATATTCAAATAGTACACATAGTAAAACAAAGTTGCACTCTTTACTGGAGTTACATATGTCTACATTTATATGACTTACTATATGTCTATGGGAATTTTTGAAGATAAATCATTTGAAAAGTGTATTCAAACATATTGAACCATTTTAAAAGCTTATCCAAAAATATTACATTAAGGCCTATGTCTGATGGCTGGTCCATTGGTTCTTACTCAAAATTGGCTTGAAATTGATTGAGATTGTCTTATCATTAACCTGTTTAACGAAACACCTGGGTTTGTATTTCTTACGCTACAGTATCCTACTATTTAGGTGCCCTCCTTCTTGCTATATGTAAAATAATTTAATTTATCTTGTAGCCCTTGTTGCGCTGATTTCCATGTTGCTAGTCTTACCTCCTTGGCTGAAATCATCAAAATTGATGATCTCAGCCAATCTACTGATTCCTGTGAATGAAGCTACCTTTTGGATAGGCTTAGGGCCAGCCTCTTAGCCACAGTCTATGGGCCTTGTCCCAGGAGACCCTGAAAGAGGTCTGTGACAGCAGCAATCAATGTACAAACTATTCATTGTTACTTGAGAATTCTGCAGTGCCCTTTGCTGGTTGAATGGAAGTAAGTACATTTACATAATACAGGTATACAAATGAGGACAAGCAAATACGTGGTTAGATGCTTATATATACGTTTTTTTAATTGTGTTTGAAAATGTTATTTGTATTATATAGTTCATGTAATAATTTTAATTGCTTGTTTGTTAAAATTCTATATATTTGTATTTTAAATGTTTGTCACCATATGCTTAAAGGACCATGGTGGTAGTTACAGGTAGTTACAGGTCACAAAGCACAAGGAGTAAAATAAACTTTTAATGTGGAGCGATTTTAGAATTTGGTATGTTTGTCTTGTAAGCGTAATAGCCATAAAAGAAAACAAAATTGCCACACAAAAGTATATATTTATATAAAGTAGACATCACAAGCTATTTACCTAAGGTTGTTTTGACACTTTCTATGTAGCCATTTCACCGCCAACCTCTGCTAAATATTGGAGTAAAATTGTGTTTTTTTTTGTTTTTGGCACACAAACTTATAACAAAGAAATTCTCATGTGTATTTTGTAAAGTTGGTGTGTGCTATTCCTGTACAAAGTTTTATTTTGTGTTCAGTTACATCTGCTGAGTAAAATGACACCCCCATTGTATGTCTTTGGCACTATTTCGTGAAGTTACAGTGCCATATAGGATACCTGTCCTTTTCAGTATTCACAGTAGAATTTTAAGAGACGGATTTAATGAGCCTATGCTTCCATTTGGGGTATTATAGTAGTTTGACTGTTCAAAAAACCCCCACAAAGGCCTACCATTTGTAAAAGTAGACACTCCAGGGTATCTCATAAGGTGCATATTGTGCCTTAACATGCCCCCATTTTTTCACCAATATATGCCAACGTATGTGGTAAAAAAATAATTTTGGGCATTTTTTACATACAGATTGCATTTTTGCTGGGCATTTTGTATATTTCATATGTGTCACTAAGTTCAAAACCCCCAAATTATGCTCAGCTAAGTCTTCTGAGTAAAAAGACACCCCCAGTGAATGTCTTTGGCACTATTTCGTGAAGCTACAGTGCCAAATAGGAGACCAAGCCATATCAGTTTTTACCGAACTTTGAATTTTGACGCTGGGCCTATGTGCAATTTCCAAGCATCTTCGCAGGTTTTAAATTCAAACTACCCCACAAAGGCCTGCCATTTCTTAAAGCAGTCACCCCAGGGTATTTCAAAAGGTATATTTTGAACATTATAAAAACAAGACGAAACAGTGAGTAAGCGCTAACTAATATATGGGCAGCAACCCTATAAGGGAATCCCTCAGAGAACCCTTAGGAATGAAACTGAAAAGGAGAAAGAAAAAGGCAAGGGCTGCGTCAGGGAGAACTTTATATGAAAAAATAACAAATAGTTCAAGAAAATGAGGAGAAGGTTAAAAAAGTCTTATCTAAAATGTTCTTATTGTGATCGTAGAGTCTATTCAGGCTTGATCCAGAACGATAGTGCTTTAAGTAATCCTCCGTGTGGGTCCGTTGATATATATAAAATAAAAATAGAGACCCAAATAGTGCAATATGCTTTAACATAAAAAGTAAAGGATAATAAAAGGCTGAAATAAAACTCACATTTGTCAGAGCGTAAGACTCGCTCCGGTATGAAGGGTGTACAGCGGTTTAATCCCCGCTTACGGGATATACGGTGAGTTTCCTCCGTCAATGGTGTGTCCGGTACTTGGATAAAAAGAAACAGCCAATCGTGTACACTGAGTAGGATGTTGATAAAATAAAATAAATGGGTACTCACAAGACGGGAGCAGAACAACTGCTCCTAAACGTAAGTGCTGGTGGTATGATCCCCACCTAGGATTGCTTGGAGTCCGGGATGTAGAGAAGATGCCAGGTCACAAAATAAATAAATGTGTATAAAAAGATAAATGGCACCAAAACCTGACAAACACAACACAGGAAGAGCCACATACGCTCTCAGAGACAAAAACGACAGGACCCGAAGCCAAGTGACAACCTCCACCTGAGATATAGAAAACTGTACCACTTAACCTAGAAGACTGTTCTGAGGTTTCGCAATAAATCGTACCAATGCCATTGAGTCGAAACAAAACTGTAAAGCTATTGAATGACACTACTACCCTACCCCTACCTTTATTCTGTACCCTTTACCTCACCTAAACCTGAAAAATAAAGAATTTATAAAAAAAAAAAAAAAAGATAAATGGCACAAATAAAAAGTAACCAAATATACTTTAATATATAAAAATACACAAAATAATATCCATAAACGCGTTTCGCCAACACGGCGTTATCAATATATAATAAATGGCACAAATAAAAAGTAACCAAATATACATTAATATATAAAAATACACAAAATAATATCAATATATATAAATTTATTAACGCTCAGGGGTTAAAAAAAAATCAGATCATAGTAAAATGTAATCCCTGCCAATTGATCACTGTAGTCAGTGATCAATTGGCAGGGAAGGGGTTAATTTTTTATTAAAATGGGTAAAGGGGGGTGGGATTTTATTCTAACTTTATTTTTTTTTTACACGGGGGCAGGATCAGCACTGATCCGTCTCCCTGCACTTAACAGTGAACCTGGAAATGCAGGGAGGCGGAAGGTGAGTATACTAAGCACATGTGCTCGTTCTGACAGGCTGTCAGAGCGAGCACCGGTGCAGGGGCAGCCCGATCGGGTGCTCCCGGTCTGCCTCTAATACAGAGACAGACCGGAGCACCATTAATCCCGCGATCGCCACGATCTGGGGTTAATTTTACCGCGTGACGTACAAGGTTCGTCACTCGTCGTTAAGGGTTTCCCCTCTGTGACGGACCTCGTTCGTCACTCGTCATTAAGGGGTTAAGGACTAGTCCCCAAAGGGTATTCTTTTTCCAAAATAAAGAATGGTATGTGTGTCCTATGTGGATTTTTAGGGATACAAAGTAACAAAGTCTTTGGACCTGTTGGCTGGTTGCATGATCCCTCTAGCCTGGGGGCAAATACAAAAAAGAGCTAGATCTGAGAGCTGCACGTGTCTTTATAAAGACATGAGCAATGACATTGCAGGCAGAGGTGCATACCTGTATGGTAGGAAAGCTGCAAAGGAATAGGCAAAGGGAACAATACCTGCCTGGAAAGAAAGAGCTCCAGAGAGTTTCGGCTGAAGCATTCCAGGGACCCAGAAAGGGCTAGGAAGACATTCACTGGAAGTGTGTTAACTCTGCATTCATAACATTGCCTCATCTACTAAACAGCAACATTTTACATTGCAGGGTTAAAACTGAATGGTGTCTGCACCCAAACCACTTCATTGAGATTAAGTGGTCTGGGTGACTTAAGTATTTTGTGGCAATCACTTGTGTGTGCATGTTCACATTTATGTGTTTTATTGTTATGATTCATGTACCTGAAACTGAAAATTTGGCAAAGCAAGTTTCTTGAATGGACATTTAAATAGCTTAAATCGAACCTGGACTTGCTGGCCAATGAAAGGGTTAATGTACATCATCAACCTATTTTTTCCTTATTGATAAGCTGAACAAGAGCATATGCTCTATCCAGGCTTCTCTTCTTGTTAAATATATTTGATTGCGCTAATTATTTTTGGTTATACTTGTTTGCTCAGGCTGTGCTCCTGCTGAGTGAAACATGGCACGTATCTGCTATTATGTATCTGTTTTAGCTAATGATCGAATGCAGACATTTAAAATTTTGCATACATTTCCACATGCATCTGGTATATAATTTCTTGGTGCAATCGCTTTAATTAGATATGTGCAGCGTTATTGCCTATATGTATTTAGCATACGCATTAAAATGTAAAACACTAACTGTTTGCGTTGACTGATTATTATATTCTTTCTGCATTGTGTACAGCATATTAACCTGCTCTTAATTGTATTTTGTTTAAATTGAAATACCCCGCACCCACCCCATCACCTTAAACACTAGAATTTTATTATTATTACTATTTTTTAGGGTGACTTAACTATTATTAGCTTGTTATTCAAGTATTGTGCTGTGTTTGTAGGAAATCTAATGTTGGTAGTGAATATTTTACTCATTTCTCTTGCAGTAGAAATTGTTTAAAGTCATGGGAATTTATTAACTATTCAAATTTGCAATTGAAATTAGAAAATTTTAGTTGTCACATTTCAACTCCAATCAGTTAAACTATATTTTCCAGTTAAATTGCATATTGCCAGATCATCTGAAAAGATCAGAAAAGTACTAAAAATGAATCCTCAAACATTTTCCAAAAATGTATTATTATTTATCCCCCCCCCAAGCAATATATATATTTTTGACTGCTTCTTGGATGCAAAACTATAGAAATCCACAAACGTTGCAAAGAATTAAAAGTATATAAATAAAAAGAAATTGGAATCCCCATAACTACATATTAACTAGCAGAGATCCTCCTATTAATTCGCACTATAGGTTTGACGTGTGAAAGTATTCTCCTTTATTATTATTATTGCCATATATATAGCGCCAACAGATTCCGTAGCACTTGATGGGGGTTAGCGTTGAATATGTTTAATAATGTAATCTAGAGGACCTCTCCAAAATGGAGGCTCTTCTCATTGTGGTAGAAGCAGGTAGGCAATGCTGCCTGCCCTACTGGTCTATTATTTACTTCACTTTGCAACCAATGGTAGCAGTGTTTCCCAAACCAGTCCTCAAAATCCGCCAACAATCCAGGTTTTCTCAGTATCTCCATTGGAATAAAAAAGAAAAACACATAAATCCTGGATTGTTGGTGGGCCATGAGGACTGGTTTAGAGAACAGGGGGTATATACATCAAAAGTTCATAGCTTGGTTTCCTCTTCTGGAAGTAGAGAGAGCTCTGCCCAAATTGTGCATGTGGGTGGACAAAATTAACATAGGCAACACAGAACTCTTGGTTGGGGCTGCCTAATTGACAGTTTTGAGTGGCAGACTTAGAAATGCAACAATCTTTACATATCCCCGCCACTTTAAATTACTCAGACCTGACAGTAATTGGAAGGTACGCTGTGCACTAAAAACTTAACATTAATGCTAAGCTGTGAGTGTGCTTACAATGACACTGTCACTTTAATTGTCGTCATTAATGACACAATCTGAAGATCAAAATGAGAACAGGGCATGATTACTGGCAAGTAAATGGGGATTTTGCTGGCTTTGTCAACATCAGTTATTAACAGCCAATATGATAACCTAGTATCAAGTGTAATATGCACTTGTGTAAGTATACACAAAACCATTTTAGATATGCATACGCTACCAATTGAGAAACAGGCCCTCCAAGCCAAATGCTGCAGGCCAGTGAGCTTCTTCATCATTATCAATACTATTCCAATTTCCAAAGCAAATTGGTATTCCAGATCTGTGCTGCACATGATCCATAATTGCTACGACGTTGAAATCTAACCCCCTTGCAATATCTTCGATCAAATAAAACATCAAGCACATAATGACTCTTGAAAAACAGCTGCATGACAATGTGAGCTTGTTCTTCAAGACCTGGCAACTTTTTCTGGACCATGAAACAGCACCCTCCTTCCAGCCCTAATCCCATGCTCTGTGATCTCTATCCAAGACTAAAATAAAATCCCCCACCTCTCCTCTTATTCTCAGCGTTTATTCCTCTTAATTTTATGATGTGCAAAACAGACATTAATCTTCTTAAATTTTCTGGTTTTGTCTTCACTCTTTCTCTGTAAATTCATGCAGCCCTGATAAAAAAAAATAAATAAAAAATAAATAAAATAAAACTACATATTTTAAAACACAGTCGATTATGTACATGTACATGATTATGATCATTTCCCAAACTCATCCTGAAAGGTTAGTCACATCACCAGTGGAAAGTTTCCACTGAATATAGATTATTTTCTAATTGGCTGTTCCTATGTGGGGCCACTGGAGTATCATTAGCTGCACGAATCATGTACTTGCTACTAAATGTTACTCTTTGCTCCTGTGTTTGCGTCTCATATGTTATGCTTTGCTATAACTAAATATGTCTGTAAATCTTTTTATTACCTCAGTAAATTAAGATTTTTTTGTGCGCGTGTTTTGGTTTATTCTTTGCTACATCAAACGGTGTGAGGTTTTCCAGTTTTTAAGGCCTGCTGAATTGGTTCATGAATATGGACAAAATTTAAATTGTGTGTGTGTCTGTTTATCAAATCTATCTGTCTCAGTAAAGTGAGAATTCAAAGTGAATTTCAAATTTAAGGTCAAACTAGCCAAACTGGAAACATTCTCTGAGTCAGATATGCTTTCAGTTCAGCTATTCTAACTTTTGAAATTTTCTTTGAATTCTCATTTTAGTAAATAGCCCGGTAAGTGTTTTAACAGTTGAAAATACATATCCCGTGTATTATCTATAAATCAAGAAAACTGGAAGGTTTGCAGGGTTATTTTTGAGTAGCTACTGCTTTGGTTATTGAATAATGCACTTTTATAACAAGCAGCTCTCTTTTCCATCTAGTCTTTACTTTGATGACCTCTGGGAATCATCAAACTCATTAAAAACTGGAGGCAATTAAGAGTCATGCATGCCACAGGCACTTAAGATCAACATAATTGTCATGTAGTAAAAGGCACTCTGTCACAAAAAAAAATGACCCATTTGAATCTAGCAAATGTATTGATAAGCCACTGTATTGTAGTGACTTTTAGGAAAGCGATGCTACATTTATTAATGTGGGGTGAGTGTATCTTTCCTAACTTCCTATTACAAACTTCCCTGAATGGTTTATTTGCAAGACAGCTTGCACTGAATGATGGGAGAAAGATATGAGCCTATAAACTAAGTAACTTGTCATGTACTCTGTTGGATGATAAGCGAATTATAGCTGAATGTATAAAAAATATATGTGGTTGCTGTTTTTCTTTTTAGCATTTTGTATTTCAAAATCTACAAAAACAATCTAAAAATAAACCTACTTTGGATATCTATAAGAATATAAAAGGCATGAGAATGAGAGTTAATGAAATAATTTGCTTCGAATTATGGTGTCTGCTCCACGTCGGCTTCTGTCATGCAGGTGTGAATTGTGTTGCGTGGCTGCCATTTTGACATTGAGAACAAGCATAGCATCATTAAAATAATGCAGTCATGGAACTGTCTAATGACAGTTGGACTGCTCTTCATAATGATGCCATGACATGGACACGTAAACTATAAAATTGCATGCCAAGCACTTGATTGTTATTCATGTTTCTGCTACTGTTGTTGATCCCATTCCTACTCCTGAATTTTCTCCAGCTCAAGTTTCCACTCCAGTTTCTGCTCTTGACCAATTTCAGCTTCTCTTGGACTTTTCTTCTACTCATATATCCAGCTCTTGCCAAACCTACACATCTTCTTGACTCCTGTATTTCTGACCTTTGGTCTGCTGAACCAAATACAAACCACCACTGCCTTCCATGAAGTATGGGCATGATTTGTCCATGAACGTTACTCATCCCCTATTGTATTTGTTAACTTGGTATTCTCCTTTCTGAACCATGTTATGGAATATTTTCCAAATTTATTTTCATTATTGTGTTAGCCCCATGCTATCTCCTACACTGAGGAAGCAGGTCCTTTTGGGAAGTAGCCTTCTCAAGTATGTGTCTCACAGCTGCAACTGGGTTGAAGCTCTGCAAATACAAGGTCTCAGAAATCCACAGGTTTAAATCAATACTGAAGGGGGAAAAAAGCAAAAATATGTGAAATAAAAACTGCAGAATAAGCAGGCCATTTTGCACGACAGTGACCTAAATATCATTTGCATCTCTATGTGAAAGTTTGAGAGCTAGTTCAATATTGTGCAGAAACAATTAGACAAGCTACATCGGAAGTTTGGTTAGGTGGTTCAATTGCCCCATGTTGTTCTGATGAGAAATGTAATTTTGTTGTTTGTCCCTAGATCTGATGGGCGGGGGTTCTTGGATAACGCTTCCAGTTTTTTTACCCTGCGGTGTTGATGGCATCTCGCTATCATGGCTGACAAGCCTGAACTGTTTCACCCTGATGGGGTCCATTTCAGTTCAGTGGATGTGGACATATTTTTGGATGATCTTCAGGCTGCTTTGCAATCCCAGATTTAAGGCTTCTGTTGTCCTGTGGTGGTGACAGAGTTTCTCTTTTTGGCGGTGAGAGTGCGTGGCTCCAGAGTAACGCAGAGATAGAGGATGTGAGTGCCGAAAGGTTTACATTGGGCTGAATCCCCCTCCAAATGTTGACCTGTTGAAGAGCCTTTCCAGTGCATCTAGGTGTGGTGCTTTGAAAGAAGATCTCCCCTGAAGTTCATTATGCCTCTGCTTGGGCGGAATGCAGGACAAGATAGGAGCCACATCCTCTTGTGTGTCTTGTCTGAGGCATATATTAGGACCTCAGTGCAGCAGCTACCCTAGTCAACAGTTATTCTGTATTAGTATTTATTAATTATGTCTGTTAACTGTTGGATGCCCTTTTAATTTATTTTTTTTTACTAAAGCAACCTGCGATGATTTTCCCCTTCCAATCTGTCATCCATGTCTCCTTGCATTATTAGGGAGGTTTGGAAAAATGATAAGGAAGGTGGAGGTTGTTATAGTTTTATCTATGTAGTTGTATGTAGGGACAATAGCAGCTCTACCCTATGAGAATATAATTGTCTTGCTTTCTGTCTCCAAATATTATGCACGGCCCGCCGCATGGGAACCCTACGCCTAGAGGGGCAAAGTATAACCATCTATCAAGATTTGTCCCGTTATACACTACAAGAAGAAGAGCCTTACGCCCAGTGACCTCGGCACTGCAACAAGCAGGAATCCCGTACCGCAGAACAGACACACACACTAACACAACTGTTAGAAACTTAAAACAAATGCAAGACCGAAGTAATGGAAACACCCCAACCCGAGGAACTACACAGTGACAACTCAAGGATGCGAAACCACATGACACTTCAGACACCGTGCCACCCACTAGACCTCAGCAGACCCCGCAAAAATCATGACAACAAGCAATACAATTAGACAAGACGGCAGGGTCCACAACGGGGATGGGCAGGAAAAACGCCAAATAAGAGACAGCAACCCAGACGCCCAAAACGCAACAAGTACTCACACCACACATAAGCCTTAAGAACGATTCAAACGCAATCAACGTGGACTGACCCTCCCATAGATGCGTCAAGAAGCGCTGCAACACGCGACGAGACCCAAAACATGCACCAGAATGCGCACCACAATCACCGAACAACACACACACACAGGCAAAACCACACACAACACGCTAAATATCTCAGATGATAAAGCCAAAAATGATATGATCAAACCGCCTCTGCACAGGCAACTATATGTTATGTTTGATGCAATGAGAAACACGCCTCTGCGAAGGTGACTAAACGTTATGGTAAAGTACAATTGTAAACCAAGCCTCTCACATGATACCAATAAAGATATTTAAAACAAATTAGCAGAAATATCCTTTAAATTACAAGTTTCTGTTTTAAGAAATTGAAGGAATACTTGAGCAGATCTTTCAGACAGACTATATAAGGAAGACAATCATTTATAAAATAAAAATAAAAAACTTACATTCTTTGAGACAAGTATTACACATTCAAAAAAATCTTTGAGATGCATTCTCTAAAGACTTTGAGGAGTCTTGAAATCTATACCCTGATTTTTTATCTTAATCATGTCATGTGCATCTCCTAGCAAAATAACCCTGGTGGCTTATAACTTATATGTTCTTGAACAATCTTTCTCCTCAGAACACATTGTTCCTTAGTTTAATAACTAGTACTTTGTTGCTGCCTTGTAAATTATTCTTTATATAATAGTCTTATTTTAATTTTATTGGTCTTATGACTCAACAATCAAGGAGTAATAAGAGGTCTCCGAGTTGGGCAACTTCACATATCCTTATACAGATTTTTTAAATAAAAATGATTGCATGTTAGTGAAATATTGTATTGTTGTATATAGTACAAAAATAAACTGATCAGTGAGTAAATATAAGTCTTGTGGGGTGTTGCTGGTATGCAGTAATTGCAGTGGTTAGTACCTACAAAAAGTGGTGCAAGAAAGGGCATCCAGTAAACCGACGTCAGGATCATGGGCGCCGAGGGTTCATTGATGTACATGAAGACTAACCTGTCTGGTCCAATCACACAAAAAAGCTGCTGAAGCTCAAATTGGTGAAAAACTTAATGCTGGCCATGACAGAAAGTGTGAACACACAATGCACCACAATTTGCTGCATATGGGGCTTCATAGCCGCAGACTGGTCAGTGTGCCATTAATAACCCCTGTCCACTACCAAAGCACCTTCAATGGGGATGTGAGCATCAGAACTTGCCTGGTTTGAAGAATCAATAAGGATAAGAAGAAGGCAGGCTGGTGGAGGCAGTGTTATGTTTCCTGCTGGGAAACCCTGGGTCTTGGCATTCATGTAGATGTTACTTTGATGCGTACCACCTACCTAAATATTGTTCCATTAGTCACAACCAGGCGAGTCGTTGAAATCTTAAATGGCAAAGAATTACAGTGAGACTGCAGGGGCATAATCTTATACACCAAAATCACTTAATTAAGATAAAGTTGTTAAGGTGCTTAGAGTCTCCCTTTAGTAACTAGTGGCATGTTGGCAAAAATAAATGACAGTGCTGGATATGATTCTTTAGCATGTGTAATGGTAGTTATCTTTGGAAGTGTGTGTCCATGACATTTGCATGAACATTGCATACATTTTGCTCACCAAGGTGATTAAGCGCTGTTGCTATGCATTGTGAGAAACTATTGTTGCTGAGCAAACTGGAGTAATCGATGTTCTGTCAAATGAAGAACTTAAATGCAGGATGGTATAGTGTACAGAAGTGAGTATGAACATACAGCGGTGTAATTTATGGCATTGAGTATTTTGGACATAGTGGGGAAAACAAGCAGTCAAGATGAAGGCTACATAGTACAGGGCGGTGAGTGCATCAGTGCTTTTTGTGAGCTAAATTTCAATATGCAAATCATATTTTGCACACCTACTGTGCCAAATATGTAAAAAGAGGAAGCACAAGACAAGATAGTATGCCATGTTATGATGGTTACAGTCTCTCAGGTATAAAAAACAAAAAATAGGTGAAAATCAACGATATGAAACAGGTCAAACACTATTTCACAAAATGTTAAAGATATTTTCTCACTTTTCTTTTCGGTGCTAATTTATTCATAAATATGTGGCTGGCATACTATTCAAATGTTGCACACTAGAATATTGTCACTAAAAAAAATTAACCTTTTAGGTATTCTCAGTTTTGGCGATATTTTAGCAAATTATTTTTTTTCTTAACACTTTTTATTACAGAAACTAGAAAAAAAAGTTGATGGTAAAAATAAGTATCACGAATAGAACAGTATTGCTCTGAAAGACATAAGTCAAAACATTGCAGTGTATTTTAAATTTATTGTTGGAAAATCCATGGGAGAAGTAGAAAAGAAAGGATTGCAAAGGGAAAGCTGAGGAAGGGAAAAAACAAGAGATGAATTTTAGGTTGTGAATAGAGATCTATGTTTTACCTAGTTCACGTGTCAGCTCTAATTGGTTATTTTTGAATAAGCAAATACATTTTATAAAGGATCACTGAACACATTTTTATTTCTGAAATTAGTTGGAGGTTATTTTGCATCTCATCTCTGGCAAAAGAATTGCAGTTTTAAAATTATTTGGGTAATACCTATAACTAAATGCATTAAGTTTCTGCATTTTAAAAAAATATGTAAAAGAGGACCATTGGACCATACTAAAATGATAAAAATAAAGACTTTTCTAAAGATGTTTTGTGTCGTAAGTAATCTTAATTGGTCAAATTAGTGTCCACATCTGGACCACATTGTCTATCCTTTAGTGCAGGGTTAGGCAACCTTTGGCACTTCAGATGTTGTGGACTATATCTTCCCTGATCCTTTGCCAGCATTATGGCTGTAAGAGCATTATGATAGATGCAGTCCACAACATCTGGAGTGCCGAAGGTTGCCTACCCCTGCGTGGGCAAGGTAGCCCTTCGTATGTACACAAAGGTGACAGTGTTCTCACGCCGGAGCATTAATAGGAATTTTCCTAGAGTGGGCAAAATGTGCAATACGTATAGACACTGTTTATCACATTCACCATATAAATCAAAGGAAGGCAATATTTTAGAGGGGAGAGGAACTTGCACCCTTTTACCTTATACTGCGACACCCATGTCCGACACGTTTCGCTCTATTATGGGAGTGACAGCTGTCTGCTGTATGCACATTGGGTGCTAGGTTTGAGCATTGCAACTCTATACCCACTGTACAGTGCTGCAGAATTTGTGGCATTTAATAATTAATAATAGTAATAGTCATGGGAAGTCTTGCTTTTTTCTGTAGCTGCATTTTCCTCCAGGTCTTTGCACTTTAGTTGATGCCTTGATGTCACAGAATATTAAAGGATCACTATAGGGTCAGGAATACAAACATGTATTCCTGACCCTATACGTATAGTGTTAAAGGACCACTATAGTGCCAGGAAAACATACTCGTTTTCCTGGCACTATAGTGCCCTGAGGGTGCCCCTCACGCCCGTCTCTAGGGAGAGGAAAGGGGTTAAAACTTACCTTTTTTCCAGCGCCGGGCGGGGAGCTCTCCTCCTCCGATCCTTCTCCTCTCCTCCCTTTCGGGTGAATGCACACGTGTGGCAAGAGCTGCGCGCGCATTCAGACGGTCTCGTAGGAAAGCATTTACAATGGACGCTTGCATGTTCTCACTGTGATTTTCACAGTGAGAATCACGCAAGCGCCTCTAGCGGCTGTCAATGAGACAGCCACTAGAGGATTTGGAGGCTGGATTAACCCTATTATAAACATAGCAGTTTCTCTGAAACTGCTATGTTTATAAAAAAAAGGGTTAACCCTAGCTGGACCTGTCACCCAGACCACTTCATTAAGCTGAAGTGGTGTGGGTTCCTAGAGTGGTCCTTTAACACCAACATCTAGCCCCCCTGGGCCCCTCATGCCTCCATAAATAAAACAAAATCTTACTGTATTCAAGCCTGAAGCTGTAGCTCTGCATGCTGTTTGACTCAGAAAAACAAGCAGTCTGCTGACATCATCAGAAGTGATAGTCTGATCCAATCACAATGCTTCCCCATAGGATTGTCTGAGACTAACAAAGAGGCAGATCAGGGGCAGAGCCAGCATGATTCAAACACAGCCCTGGCCAATCAGCATCTCCTCATAGAGATGAATTGAATCAATGAATCTCTATGAGGAAAGTTCAGTGTCTGCATGCAGAGGGAGGAGACACTGAATGTTTGGATGCATTTTAGGCAGCCATGACCCAGGAAGGATCTCTAACAGCCATCTGAGAAGTGGCCAGTGAAGTTATCACTAGGCTGTAATGTAAACACTGCATTTTCTCTGAAAAGACCGTGTTTACAGCAAAAAGCCTGAAGGTAATGATTCTACTCACCAGAACAAATTCAATAAGCTGTAGTTGTTCTGCTTACTATAGTGTCTCTTTAACCCCTTAAGGACCAAACTTCTGGAATAAAAGGGAATCATGACATGTCACGTGTCCTTAAGGGGTTAAGGAGAGTGGAGCGAATGTATGCAAAGGACAAAATTAAATGTCAACAGCAACAAAAGTGTGTGTGCCCCTAATTGTAAAAGAACACTCCATACACTACAGCCGTACAAGGAGTGCACTGGCAGCCACCTTCTATAGTAAGTAGTCAAACTGTTTCTTATGCAATGGCTTCTTACCTGGGGTCCTTAGGGCACCACTCCCTGCCTCAATGAGCACTGGAAGGAACAGTGCAGACATGAAAAGGAACCTGTAATTTTGTGTATGTTGCTTGGCAGCTTGGATTATCTAATGTCAGGGAAGTTTTTGCTGTGCAGTATGTCTTCCGAAATTGTGTCGGGGCACCATGCTCTTTATAATGAAGGGAATAAGGGAGCATCTTAAAAGTCCCTGTAACAATCAATGTGTTCTTGCTTTCATATTTGGGTGTTTGACTGTGTCAGTATCTCTATTATTATTACCTTTTCTGCGTGTATCTGTAGTTATGTGTCTGTATGTGTGCGGATGTGATTATCTTCCAGTGTGTATATGTGCACTTGTGATTATATATCTTTTATACATTGATCAACCACAGCACTGAAAGTAGGTCCCACCCAGGCTGCCAAAATAGCTCTGATGCTTTGAGGAATGGACTCCACAAGACTTCAAGATATTAGCAGCAGATCTTTTAAGCAGCGGTGTATTTACCGCGAGGCTGGCAAGGCATTTGCCTTTTTGGCACTTTTAGGGGGGTGGCAAAAAAAAAGCTGGATGCTGGAGCCGGAATATGGCATCACTAAGAGGTGCACAAGGGAGCTGAGCAGGGAAGATCTCTGCTCCCCCGCCGCCCGCCTCCACTCTGCACCTGCCTGCCTTACCGACCGCGCGCCTGTGCCTGCCAGCCCAGCAGGTGTCAGTGAGTGTGTGTCTGTCAGTGTATGTGTGTGTCAGTCGGTGAATGTGTGTGTGTTACTGTGAATGAGTGAGTGTGTATTTCTGTGAATGTGTATGTTTCAGTAAAAGTGTGTGTTGGTTAAACAGTGTTTGTGACAATGACTGTGTATCTGTAAGTGAGTGTATGTCAGTGCATGTATCAATGAGTGTGTGTGTCTGTCAGGAAGAGATATTTGGAGGGAGGGGTGCCTGGGTTTTGTCATGCCTAGGGCAGCAAAAAAGCAGAACACACCAGTGACTTTAAGTCCTGTAAGCTGTGAGATGGGGTCTCCATGGATTGTTTTTTCCTCCAACACATACCACACATGCTCAATCAAACTCTTTGTGATTGCCATTTTGAAGATGCTCTGAAACAGTCATCTAGCCATCTCTATTTGGCCTTTGTCAAAGTCACTCAGATCATCTCGCTTGCCCATTATCCTGCTTCCAACACATACAATTCAAGAACTGAATGTTCACTTGCTGCCTAATATATTCCACCCCTTGACGGTTGCCCCTCTAATGATATAATTAATGTTATTGACTTTACCTGTCAGTGGTTTTAATGTTGTGGCTGATTAGTATATATATATCTGTGGCTATATGCCTAGCTGAGTGTCTGAGTATTTGCACTAATACGTGTGAATTCGTCTGTGTGTATATATGTGTTTGTCAGTGATTACTTTTAAGTTTGCATCTGTGTGTCTGTGCCTGTATGAGTAGGTCTATGTGCCTGTATATGCATATCTATGAGTCTGTGGATTTATAACGGCAGCCCTTTCTACTTGTCTGTCATGACAATCTATTTGTCCTGAAACAAAATTTCACAAGTTAAACTTGAATGAAAAAATTGAAGCAAAATTGCTGTTATGGAAAAGTCTTTTTTAAATTCTGTCAATTTTTACATCAGGTTTGCTATTTGGATTTATTTGGATTTTTGTGAATTACCTTGATTGTCTCACTCTCTTCCCTCCCATCGTCTTTTTCTTTGTCATAGTGTGTGTGTGTGTGTGTGCATTATGTGTTATGTGTCTGGTGTGCGGTGAGTACTGACTATGCTTGATGTGTGCTGGCTGTGTGTAATGTATTTGTGATGTATCCTGGCTATATGCAATGTCTGTGTGGTATGTTCTGGCTGTATATAATGTGTGCTGGCCTTGATATATGTGTGTCATATACGGTGTGTGCTGGTTGTATGCCATGTGTGTGTGCTAGATGTATGTTATTGTGATTATGTGATTGAGATACACTTTCAGATACAAACAGGGATATGCTAACAAATATAAGAAAGTAAAGGCCAGAAAGCTTGCAAAAAGGCAGTTAGATGGGCTAAATTAGAAAATGAAATGCTCACAGCCAAAGAGAGCAAGAACAACCTCAAAATGTTTTCTGTTTAACTGCACACATACATTTTATGTAAATGAGAAACAGGGCTTACCTTTGATACCATATATGCTCTATACTGAATAGGAAGAAAATATTAACAAAATGGGAAACAAAACTTAAAAAAAAACTTTTTTTTTTAATTCCCTCAGTTTTACATGCAATAATTTCTAAACACCAAGTGCAAGTAAAAAAAAACAAACTCAAAATAGATTCACTAATTAGTGCTGATTGTTAAAATGCCCAATGTGTCTAGGATTTCAATTCATTTTTAGAAGTTATAAAACAAATACTGCAAGGAGCAAAATATGGTTTTAAAGCTAAAATTCTGAATAATTTGGCATGCTGAGATTACAACTATATGTATTCTGCTACGGTTCTTAAATACGATGGTACACCAGATGTATATCTTTTCCTACTAATACTGCACTTTATTGCAACCGATACTCCAGCCCTTTTCCCTACCGCTAATCCAACCTCTAATCCTATCCATAATCCGACCCTAATCCTACATATAATCTGACCCTAATCATATTTATAATCCCAGTCCTAATCCCACCCTTCAAGGGATTCTCTCGGCTGATGTCAATACTGACATGAAGGATTTGCTAGCTCACACAGTACAGAGGACTCTGAACTTGATGTACAGTGTGATTGCAGCATGAGAGGGAGAGCTCACTCATGCTTCAGCACACAGATATCAGCACTGGGCATCTGGCACAGCTCAGCATTGATCCTACTCTAGGGGGACCCTGGAGGTCTCCCTAAAACTTGGGGACACTGTGCCAGGCTGGAGGGGAGTAAAAGCATTTAAAAGATTTACCATGGTAGCATGATAGCTCTATAGCTGCATGTAAAAGGCGCTGATCATAGCTCATCTGTTTGTCTGGGTCCACTAACTGTGGCTCCAGCTGATAGAGAGGACTCACAGGTATCAAAAGATTCCCTGGGATCCTTGGTACCAGCTGGGATTTAAACCCTGCTGGCACCTTAACTGCATGACTGTCTATGAGGTCACTGGTCATTAAAGTCCTGCCCTGCATCATGCCATAGGTCCATCATGTGGTCCTTTAGTGGTTGAACTACAATAAATGTGTTTAGATATCTTTCTGTGTAAATACGATACATTGTTCCTGTTCTAAATCACATTTTAGTTGCATTAATTGTTTTTTAGTAAGTCAGCTAAAAATTTTCAGAGCATCCTCCTACCCTGGCCACACCCCCTTCGCCTATAATTAAAGTGTTTCTCTGTATCAATTCCAAATGTTCGGGGTATGGGTTAACCATGGGGAAATCACTCCATACCTGAAAGGCCTAATCAATCAATGTGTCCCTTTCCCTAAACTCTTGTTGAACATAAAGTGTCAAGCTGCTTTTTTGGTTGTTTTTAAATTATATTTAATACACTTTAAAATATATTTAGATATATTTAACTTACTTCATGAAACTGTGTTGAAACCTCTTTGGCAGACCCTACTCCCTTTATTGTTTTTGCTTTGTTTGTTTTTTCGTCAGTCTTTATACCCTATATTGTTAATGTCTGAGCAAGCTCCTATAGCAATCTCCCACACAGATCAAATAATATAAATGCTAGGCCAAAATTTTTCAAGAAGGCATCTCACTGACTCTCACGTTTGAACTGCTGCCCTGGGGTCTATTTGTATAGCACATTATAGGCCTCCATTGAAGCCCTGCATGAAAGAAATACGCCTGGCATCTGTTTCCTCAACACAGCGCTTGAATTACTGCATTATATGGACGTATTACACACATGCCAAAGAAAATGTACCACAATGAAGATGATGAAATGTGATTTATTTTAATATTTTCTTTATTAATATCTACACTTATTGTGGTGTTAGTATCCATTAATAGCAGCTCTACAAATATTTTCCCATTGTCACTTATTTAATAACGCTTTTTCACTCATAACACCTTTACACTCAGAGGTGTTTGTGTTACCACAATTAACAGACACTTGCTGTGTGAACTGGCTCACAATAAAGTGCGCAATCACCAGTTTGAAGACTGACAAAAGCCCCCCCAGATTGACTTGCTAATTACATCTGTCAGATTTTAAGAGATGCCTTGGAGCGTGTATGACTTCCTGTCTCTAGGGTACGCTGATACTGGGAAAACGGGAGTTAGGAGCCCATAAACTGCTCCTGGCTACAGGCCTGACAAAGTTAAACAAGCAGTTGAATGTAAATGGGTGATTTTTAGAGACAAACCACAACCGTTGTAACCGCTAATATAGATTTCAGAAACCCATCGTTCTTGCATTGTTTTTTTTTTATAGACAAGGATTGTGATTAGAGCTTATTGTAAAATGGAAGGTTGCCAACTCCCAATTGCTTTGCTCCTTACTCAGTAGCTATGGTTATATGTACAAATAATTTGAGAGGCAAGGTTTAACATTATAACCTCTTTAGTTCCAGGGTTACGTATATATGTTCCTATAACTATATTTTCCCTGATTACGGAAGACCCAGCTTCGGGAACACCTACTTATTAGTATTATTATTATTATTACTGGTGTTTACATAGCGCCAGCATATTCTGTAGAGCTTTACAATATTATCAAAGGGGGAGATTTAACAATAAATGAGACTATTACAAAAACTTACAGGAACAATAGGTTGAAAAGGGCCCTGCTCAAAAAAGCTTACAGTCTATAGGAAGTGGGGCGTAAAACCCAACAGGACAGGAGGTAGCAATCAAACAAGGTGGAGTGAAGCAGAGCTGGAGGAGAGAATAGAGTGCTGCTCTTTAGGAGAGAGCAAGGGACAAAAATGTGAGGTAGAAGTTACTCTGGGAGGCCATAAGTGTTTTGAGGCACTTTTTAAATTATTAAAGACTAGAGGAGAGCTTGATGGTCGTAGGCAAGCTATTCCAAAGGAAAGGAGCCACCCGAGAGAAGTTCTGCAAGCGTGAGTTGGCCGTACGTGTGCGAGCAGCAGACAGGAGAAGGTTATGGGCAGAGCGGAAAGACCGAGAAGGTGCATACCTGCGGATCTGTGAAGAGATATAGAGGGGCTAAAATAGGTCAGTGCTTTTATAGGTGTGGATTGGTACCTTGGATTAACTCCTATAAAATACAGAAAGCCAATGTAAGGACTGACAGAGGGGGAATCTGACTTGTGGGAAGACATATTAGGAGAGGGTTACAATAATCCATGCAAGAGATTACTAGAGCATGGACAAACTCCTTAGTAGCATCCTGTGTAAGAAAGGGGCGGACGCGGGCTATGTTTTTAAGGTGGAATCTACAGGATTTGGTAACAGACTGTGTGTGAGGCCAGAATCAAGTATAACGCCAAGACAGTGCGCTTGCACGGATGGACTTATGTGGGTACCACTCACTTGAAAAGAGAGCAAAAGAGGGGGATAGGAATTAGGAGGAGGAAAGACAAAGAGTTCAGTTTTAGAGAGATTGAATTTCAAAAAACAGGAGGACATCCAATCAGAGATGGAAGAAAGGCAAGCAGTGACACGTTGCAGGATGGCAGAGGAGAAGTCAGGGGAGGAGAGGTATATCTGAGTGTCATCAGCGTACATGAATCCAAATGAGATAATAAGTTTGCCAAGAGAGGCAGCATAAAGAGAAAATAGAAGGGGACCAAGTACAGAGCCGTGGGGGACTCCAACAGAGACAGGAGGAAGGGAGGAGGTATCATTAGAAAAACAGACACTGAATGAGCGTTGGGAGAGATAAGAGGAAAACCAAGAGAGGACAGTGTCACAGAAACCAAGTGATTGAAGAGTTTGGAGAAGGAGAACATGGTCAACAGTGTCAAAAGCAGCAGAGGTCAAGAAGAATTAGTATAGAGTACTGCCATTTGGATTTATCTATGATTAGGTCGTTAGTGACTTTAATTATTCTCAGTAGAGTAGAGGGGGTGGAAGCCAGACTGAAGAGGGTCAAGGAGAGATTTTGAATTGAGGAAGCAGTCAGACAGGTAAAGACTTAGCCCACTGTGATAGCCCAAGGGAGGAGGTCATTGAAAGCAGTTTTGAGGCTACTGAGGACAAGGGTAGGTTAATGGGAATGTTGAAGTCCCCAAGAATTAGAGATGGAATATTACTGTAGGGATGCACCGAAATTAAAATTCTGGGCCGAATCCGAAAATTCAGGATGCCCTTGGCCGAAAACCGAAACCGAAAATGATTTAAAATTTTTTTATTTTTTCCCCTCCTCCTCTGTTCCAAAGTGTTTTTTTCTCCTCTCTCCCCTTTCCCATAGTGTTTTTTTCTCCCCCCGTCCCATAGTGTTTTCTTTTCACCCCTCCCCTGTCCCATAGTGTTCTTTCCCCCCTCCACTGTCCCATAGTGTTCTTTTCCCTCCTCCCCTGTCCCATAGTGTTCCCCTCCATCCCATAGTGTTCTTTTTCACCCTCCCCTGTCCCATAGTGTTCTCCCCCCGTCCCATAGTGTTCTCCCCCCCTTTCCTGTCCCATAGAGTTCTTTCCCCCCTCCACTGTCCAATAGTGTTCTTTTCCCTCCTCCCATGTCCTATAGTGTTTCTCCCGTTCCATAGTGTTATTTTCCCCGTCCCATAGTGTTCTCCCCCCTCCCCTGTCTCATAGTGTTCCCCCCCCGTCCCAAGTTTACCCACTTTACCCCACTCCCTCTAGCATGTAAGCTCATTGAGCAGGGCCCTCAACCCCACTGTTCCTGTGTGTCCAACTTGTCTGTTACAACTACATGTCTGTTAGTCCACCCATTGTAAAGCGCTGCGGAATTTGATAGCGCTATATAAATAATAACATAATAATAATAATACTACTACACAGCTGGGGTACAAGGAGCTCCGTTAAATGTATTAACAGAAAACACTAAAATAGTTTTACCTTCCAAGCGTCATGTGTCTGGCGGAGGTGTTGCAGAAAGGAAACTCATATGATTGACTATAAGAAAACACATACCTATTCTAATCTCTCGCTTTCATCTTTTCAGTAAATTCATACCCCCTAACACCAGTGTCTGGAGAAGCAGGATGTCGGTGAGCAGGGTCAAAGGTTAAGCCACTGACACAAATCACATAACCAGGACTGCCAAAAGGTGCGAACATGCCCAAAAAGTGGGTGTGTCTGCATGAAAAATTGGAAGGCCAACTAAGGACAGACAGTACCCTGAGCTTGGCATAAATGCATTTAATGATGCATTAGATCAACGCTTTCTAAGGACAGTCCTCTAGCACTCACTTGTCCACTCCTCTTCTTAACTTCTTACTAGCAAGCAGAAGCTCCTGGTATACAGTCTTGGACAGAGAAAAGGCGGACGTAGATGAAAGGGAACATGCCACAAAGCTTTACATTAAAGGACCACTCTAGGCACCCAGACCACTTCAGCTTAATGAAGTGGTCTGGGTGCCAGGTCCAGCTAGGGTTAACCCATTCTTTTATAAACATAGCAGTTCCAGAGAAACTGCTATGTTTATAAATGGGTTAAGCCTTCCCCCAAAGCCTCTAGCAGCTGTCTCATTGACAGCCGCTAGAGGCTATTGCGTGCTTCTCACTGTGATTTTCACAGTGAGAGCACGCCAGCGTCCATAGGAAAGCATTGAGAATGCTTTCCTATGCGACTGGCTGAATGTGCGCGCAGCTCTTGCCGTGCGTGCGCATTCAGCCAAATGGGAGGAACGGAGGAGGATCAGAGGAGGAGAGCTCCCCGCCCAGCGCTGGAAAAAGGTAAGTTTTTACCCCTTTCCCCCTTCCAGAGCCCGGGTGGGGGCACCCTCAGGGCACTATAGTGCCACTATAGTGGTCCTTTAACTGTAAGTTTTGTTCCCATACATCCCTCTTAAGTTTCAATAGTTAGGCAAAAGCATGTGAAGTAAAGTAAAAAAAATAATAATTAAAAAGAAAAATATATATATTTTTTTTTAAATCAATAGGCCTAATCAATGGGAATGGGCCTGGAGCTGCAGTTTTATCAGCCCCTATTTTAATCTGGCCCTGATGTGTGTGTGTGTTTCAGTATACATACATTTGGTAAAACAACCCTGTATTCAAACACCAACACTATACACAAATACAAGCTTGAAGAATGGGCAAATTGTAATTTCCCAGCAGGCAAAACATTGTGGGAGTTGTACAACAATTGAGGATCTACATTTTAGCAGCCCTACTCTATAGGGTTGCCCAAAAAATGCTTGCACAGGTTCTCTCTTTTCATGAAATCAGTCACTGCTATATTGAATCATATTTCTGATGCTTTCTGTAAGGTAAAATACATCTATGGTTACAGCAAATTGTCACTACTTATACTGTATTTTCAAAACAGGTTAAAGGTTCCACAAAACCCCCCCCCCAAAAAACGAACTCTAATCTGGTGCTAATTCTTTTTTTTTGCAAAATGCGCCTGGTAATAATGAGGTTACTGTACATAGCACAGTGTACAGTAACACCATCTCTCCATAGCTTTGCTGTCTCTATAATAAAAACTGAATGAATGTCTCCCTATATGTCTGTGCTCTCTCCTTCTGTGTTTGTACGTGGTGTGGTTTCTGTGCGGTTTTATGCATTTCTCTGACAGTTTTTGTCTGTATGTGTCTTTGTCCCTGTCTGTATGTCCTCTGCTGTCAAGTTCTGCCTACAACTGTCCCTTGGGTCACTGTCTGTTGACACAATCTGCTCTGTTAATATGGGGTGAACCTGACAATGAGACTAAAGCTGCTTGGACAGGGATTCACATAGCTTTTCTTAGGCAGTTGGCAGACCTTTTATCAGGTAAATTCAGAAACAAGGAATAGATATTGCAAACAAAAATTATAATATTAAACTCACCAAGTTCAACATAGACCATAATTGTGTATTATTTACTGCAGCCTATGACACAGCTGACACGAGCCTAGAAATAGACATGCTAGGATATTACATTTGTAGGATTATTACTGACCTGACCAATATTTTTACTGCCCTGCTGGCAAAATAATATTACATAGTTGTATATTATTGACGGTCTAATTACTGAACACATAACAAATCATTATGATGGCATAGACTACTATTGGTACCCCCCCCTTTTTTTTTTTTGCAAAGAACATACGTTGGGTGATGTTTATGGAAAAATTGTTGCCTTTCAGATCAGGAAGCAACTAAACTCAACAGTTTCCCGGGAAATCATGTTGTACATAGGGATCTACATCCATTTTTAAACGTTACATAGGACAGTAGGACAGTTCATATGGCATACAAACGTCTATTTATTTGTTTAATGCTTGTGGCAATAATACTTTAATTTAAACTTCCCTGAAGCTCAGATCGGCACTTGTACTGTGCAACATATTGCAGTGTTTAGAATATGCAAGATTGTGAAGGGTTAAGGTTCCGCTAAATGCCCTTTATTGCCAAATTCATGGAATGGAAAATCAAAATATTAGGACATCACTTTGCTGCTGATGGCATGTGGACGTAATGCCTTTAAGGTGGCACCTGGATGGGGATAAATTACACCATCCTGCTGGGAGGTTATATCCGTTCAGTGATTCGCTGCAGGATGACTGGGTAGGGAGGCAGGAGAATTTAATGAAAAATAAACTGCAGAAAGCCTATTAAAACTGTAATAATGAAAGGATATGGGCCACATCTTTATGGAATGATGTGGATTTAATTTCATTGTAAATGGAAAGCAGACTGTAAGGTTGTAGGATTGTGTAGATGTAATGGGTTTTACAATGTGCTGGTGAAAGTGTGTGTGCGTGCGTGTGTGGATAGATGTATAGATACGTATATATAACATTGAACCATGTATTATGGGTAAATAATACCACTGAGGGACACAGCAATAAACCATAAGATCAAAGCTTTATAAAGGTCTATAAAACCCTGTTTTGTATCCTTTATACTACATGATATAAAGGTTAGTATACTAGGGTTAACTGTAGGTGTGAAGGATTAGGGTTAGTGTACGTGTTAGGGTAGTGTAGTGTAGGGATTCATGGTTAGTGGTAGTGAGACAGTTTAGTGTTGTGAAAAGAAAGTGTTAAAGGAACACTCCAAGCAGCATAACCACTACATCCTGCTGGGGTCTAGTTAAGTTTTCAAGCCATATCAAAACATCTAACTGTAGAAAGGTGCAAGAGGTCTGTAGTGGTTATGGTACTTGAAATGTTTATGCAAAGGGAGTAACAATTCAGTGTGGCAGCTGTCTTGCTCTGGATAGTAATGCCCATTAATTCTCACAAATTATGAGCAGGCCACGTCTGCAGAGATTAGGGGGTCTGAACTCCACAGAGGTGATACATGCCATATTCCCTGTTATTTACATCTTTACATACATTTGTATATCGATAAAATGAGTATAATAACACAACTAAATATGACATTTGTGATTTATTTATTTCCAATTTAAATAATATGTGTCCTTGGGCGATATTTATCTGTTATACAAAGTGACAACAAAATCTCACTGAAGCATAAATTACTCTATTGTGTAATTTGAAGGGGGCCTGTCACATCTCTGGATTTAATATTATGTTGACTTACCTCCCCATATTTAGCAAATATATATGTATATTGAGAAATGTCTTCAGAAAGGTTGACTATGCGCACATGGATTTAAAAATAGTTTAAAGGATTTTCAAGTTTGTGAGTTAAAGGTTGTGTAAAGTATCTGCCTTCTTATTTAGTTTGTTATATACATATTGTGTCATGGACTGAAAAATAAAAGCAAATGCACAAATCAATATCATTGTCATCTGAGTTCCCTGCCAACCATTGTTATAAACAGTTTTTTTGCACCTGGCAGTCAGTATAGAGAAAGCACAACGGGAAGAGTAAAAAGTATACAATGTTTTCATTTCTTTTCCACATACCGCAATATGTGTCATGCAAGGACTTAAAGCGGCACTGTCATGGCGACATGCGTTTAGCATCTAATAGCCCCCCTGGTCAACCCCAAATGCCCATAAGCCCCCCATATTACCTATATTTGATGTGGTAATCAATCAATAAATTGATTATCTTGCGTATCTGCCCCCGGCCAAATTAAAAATGATGCGTGCACGCTCCTAAAGTAATTCACACCAGACACAGGTTTCGGGTTAATGAAAAACTTGAGGAATGTTTATTCTGACCTATCCCTTATAAAGCAAAATTACATCATAAGCATTGTCAGAGATAACATGGAATAATACATCAATAATTGGTTAGGTGTTAAGTGGTTCATTTAGTGCTCTGCCTACCGGGTGTGATGTCACTGGTATCTTGGAGGTCTCCCCCAGATTCCAGCGCCATCTTGTTAATGAGGGTGTTACACAATGTTAAAGTGGAAACTCCCTAGCGGCCATTTTAGGTAAATCACATAGAAAGTTGAATAATACTGATTATAGTTATTTTGAATAAATAGGCATTTTACTAACATGGATTGGGTTAATATTTTTGTCCACAACAATATTTAACGTTTATTTTCTGCCCGGACCTAGGTCCTAGGTGTCGCCATCTTTGTGTGGGTAGATGAAGTCCCTGTGGGACACGTCATCTACCCCCACTAGACAGCGCTGTGGAATTCCAGCGCACGCCAAATTCGGCATTCGGATGGGAATTTCGATGATTCATTCATTCGTCAAAAAGATGAATGAATAGAAATTTCAGACTAACAAACAAAGACCGAATGTCGATGTTAGTTTGTTTATTACAAGGAGGGAGCTGCCGGCATGCAGCTCCCTCCTTGTAATATGTAAAAATAGAAGCGTCAGGGAGCTGTGCTCCCCGCCACTTCCTAACCCCCCCACATATCCTCCCTCACTCTATGGGGGTCAATGTGACCCCCATAATAGCATAAGGGAGATTAAATTCTCCCGAATGCCCCTACTCGCTATGCCGCGAATGGGGGCATGTCACCAAAATACTGTTGTGAACCCCCCATATATTTACTAGCCCACACCCCCCCCCCACTATCATTTAACTAGCGGAGGGGACATAGTGTCTCCCCCAAGCCCTCACCCGTGCTCCATGAGTGCAGTCTATGCCACGCGGGTGGGGACCCTAAATGACAATGACGAGGGACGTACTGTCCCCAAGCAATAGGCCCCCCTTGCCATTTAGGGC
This sequence comes from Pelobates cultripes, assembly GCA_933207985.1. Taxonomy (NCBI): domain Eukaryota; kingdom Metazoa; phylum Chordata; class Amphibia; order Anura; family Pelobatidae; genus Pelobates; species Pelobates cultripes. The sequence continues at coordinate 42,290,747 of OW240923.1, forward strand.
CCCCACCCACTGCTCATATTGCCCCACCGGCCCTCACCCATTGGCAGTGGGTTGGGGCCCTACATGAAAATAGGAGGGACAGGACCTATTGCCCCCCCCCCATGGGCGGCAGGTAAGGGCCCTACATGAAAATAGGGGGGATGGGACCTATTGCCTCCCCCCAGTGGCATAGGGTGGGGGCCCTAAATAGCAATGGGGGACCTATTTCCCCCTCGGCCCCCACCCATGAGCGGCGGGTGGGTGGAGACCCCAAGATGAAAAGGGGGGGACCTATTAAGCGGTAGATGGGGACTCTAAATGTAAAAAAAAAAAAACCTGGGGAAGTGACTAAGGGTCCCCAAGCCCGTAGTCCTCCCCCCCTCCCAAAAGAATAAATACATTTCTACCTACCCCCCTCACCTTAAAAATAGTGAGGAGGGACAATATAATACTTACCATTTGAAGTCTTCTTTTTTCCAAAATCTTATTTTTTCAGCCCCAAAAAGGCCAAATTAAAAACCATAAAGCCCGTTGAATTTATAAAATAAAAAAACCAGAACGCAAAAAAAAAAATCAGCTGAAAAACCAAACCTTGACGCTAAAAATACAAAAAAAATTATTTTACATTTAGAGTCCCCACCCGTTCATGGGTGGGGGCCGCGTGGGGGGACGACAATAGATCCTCCATATTTTCATGTAGGGCTTGCTCATGGGTGAGGGCCAGGGAAAGACCTATGTGTCCCCCTCTTGTCAATAGGACCCCCACCCACCGCTAATGGGGGTCCTACTGACAATGGAGGCATAAGGGGGTCTTTTTTACAACAGTGAGCTAAATGTCTACTAATCACTCTTTAGTAGACATGCCCCTACTAAAAGGGCAGATTAATTACTAATACTAAGTAATTGTTACTAGTACATTTGGCTGAAAGACCAATTTAGCCCCCCCGGTCATTGGGAATTAGGGAGCTATTTACTAAGCGGCTACAAGATACAGCCGCGGCACGAATAGGATCGGATTCTCATTCATTCAAATGAACAGAAACTACCGAATGCCATTCTAACACGAATGAACAAACTGTTCATCCTGTTAGGACAGAATTTGGTAGTTTCGCTGGTGTCCTATCTACATGACAGGACGCTAGGGAATAGTGAAAGGAAACATTGTGAGATCAGGTGAGAATTGTGGGAAAATTCCTTTGACTGCGAGAAGTGGGTCAAAACTGGTCAAGCATAGGAAACCGCCATAAGTCAAAGTAGTCCCTACTTTGTCTTTTGTTTTAAAGAAAACTAGAGCAGACAGGATGAAATAAGAACAGATCCTGAGAGAGGGAGAGAAGAGGAATCGATTAAAGAAAGGTAAGTTCGGCATGACAGTGCCGCTTTAAATTGTGATGAATTTTGCTATATCTTTAAAGGGACACTATAGGTACCCAGACCACTTCATCTCATTGAAGTGGTTTTGGTGCCCTGGACACTAATAAAGTTAACTTGTCACAGACACCCAGAAGCCAGGTATTTGCAATTTTATTTTTCTTGTGTTGGGGTCCCAGGTATTAAAAGGTCACAGCAGTCACAAAATAAAATGTGTGTTTACCCTTACATCAAGCCTCAACTAATGACTAGGAGGAGAACTATATCACTCAGGGGGGCTTTTACTCAGAGGGAAAGGTGGTGTCGACACTCCGGTTATCTATGAGAGGTTTGCCACAAATATGTCTTAAAACTACTGCAGAAAAAAACAAAAAAACAGAAATACAACATTCTGTAGATAGCTCACAAAGATATACAAGTGTCACCTAGTAAAAGTTAGCTTTGGTTGGGGGGCGGGGCTTGACAGCCAAGATGGCCGGTCGCACTTCATGAGAGCTCCAGCACTGGAGAGCAAAACAAACCAATTTTGACTAAAAGAATCACCACTAGCGGCTCACAGTGCATGGAAATCGACACAGTATCTACCGGGGCACAGGATGATACCCATCCTAAACATAAATGCTATGAAACTGCCTGAGCCGGCCATGCGGCCTAAACTGGAACGGAGCCTGAAGTCTGGGGGAGACGGCCGATCACCCGACAGGGGGCACACTCACAAGCGAGAGTCAGAAATAGCCCTGCTACCCCCCCCTTTGGACCGGTGAGGGATATCCCAGTCCTCGCCAGGCACGAACAACCCCACATTAAAGCCTGAAACCCACCAGCCTCAGTGTGCCCCAGGAACTGCAGTTGCAAAAGCACTGAATCAACCCAGGGAGAGCACGGAGCAAACAGAAGACTGTCACACAGACTACGCTGATTACACAGCAAGGTTGAATGCAATCTTTACAGCATTCTGGCATAAGCTTGAAAAGCGCATGCAAAAACGCGCAGAAATCAAACACGAAGCCCAGCTCATAAAGCAGCCATGAGGCGGGAGTAAAATGGCCGCTGCTAAACAACCTCAGTGTGCACAGGGCCGACGACACCACACAACCCTGCACAACAACCCGCGAATCCCAACGACAGCTCGGAGCAGTAAACCTCCTTTTGGGAAGGGAGTCATACAGGGCCATGACCCCACCCACAGTCCACATACCTGGAGGGGCTTCGGGGCAGCAGAGCTCCGGAGGGCCCACGGTTCCACCAAGAAAGGTAAAGGGACCCTAGGACACTGGGCTGTGACCCCTGTAACAACCCGGGCTGGAGGCTCTGAGTGGCCCCGTCACCACCACACCAGCCACCCTAAACACCCACAGGGACACAATCATATACGGAGCCATGACCTAGAAGGCAGAAGACAAGAGGAGATGCCCCCAGCATGGCCCGCAAGTGGGGTCGGTTGAACGCCGGCGGGTGCAATCGCTAGCCACGTGAGCAGGGAACAGAGACATTCCACGCAATCTTAAACCAAGATGCTTGGAAAACCTCCCAGCGAGATGTGTGCCTATATTTACAATGTGCCTATACTTACAATAAGCCTATAATTATTGTGTGCCTCAAATTCATATATGCATATAACTAATGTATTCCTACCCTTAGTATAATAACATATCCACATATATGCTACCAACCGACCCACAAACGACACACAACCCAGCACAACACAATTCCATGGCAACATAACCCACTATGAAACATATCTAATGCTGTGATGTAAATGCATGTTGTCTTGCCTCTTTGTCACTCCTCTGATCTCTTCTAACGAAGTGTTAAGCACCTCCTCAGGAGCCTAATCTTAAGAGCAACAACCTACATCGTATACATACCTAGTTTAGCAGGTTAGCAAGTTTACTACTTACTATTAACTACCACAATTGCCTAGCTTGACCACTATATGTTATAGCATGTTTACCAATCAATACAAATCGATGATACCTCAGTTTGTTAATTCCTTGTTATAAAGAACAAATGTGCTGTTTGAAATGCCGCAATGTGAAATGCTACGACTATGCTTGCAGCAGCTGTTGTGGCTCTGCACGTTTCCTGTTACTCCAAGCACAAATAAAATAAAGAATTTAAAGCATTTAAAAAAAAAGTTAGCTTTGGTTTATATAATAAAATCAATAGTGTTTATTTTAAATCAATTTAGTTGTTCATATGCAATACTTACAAGGCATCGTCTTGCATACAATGTAAATTTACATGAATCCCATGATGGGCCAATGATATAATTTTTGCCTTCTGCAACAAAGTGCTGCAGAGGTGGGCTTTAAACACTTCCTCTTTTAACTATCATAAAAAGAGCTAAACTTTAAATACTTTAAAACATGCAGACCGTTCTGTTTACCCAAATTATGTATTTCTAGTTGGTATATACAACATGAAAAATCTCGATAGTAATAATTCATAATTTAATAGCTCATAATTTAATCTCTAGCAATACTCATAATTACAGATACCCTGTTTTGTAAACAGATCCGACTCGCACTAATTGTACTATAGCTTTAATCTGACACATGCAAATTAAGCCATGCGATTTCTCTGAATACAGATTCATTGCTTTGCTCCATTGCAAATACATTCATTTAATTTAAACTATACAACATAAGCAAGCTAATTGTGTAGTACAAACATTTCATAAAATTGCCAAATATTCTAGTCCACAGGGTCACCTGGTATTGTCCTCATCTGTTGATTGACCCTGCGTTTAGAACTGCGTTACAAATGAAAGCATAATACATGAATTTAATTTTGCAACCCCCGTACAATCAATTGCAATCAGTGTCTGCTTTGCAATATGAAATAGGAGACAGAAATAGAAGCAAGTGAATGTATGTTGAGGATAAGAGTTGGTAATGATTTAATTACGCAGGAGATAATTATATCAGGTTGCTTTAATAATTATGTAATTAGTATTTATGAAGTGTTTTATATCAAACTTTTACTTGTTCGTAGAAATACACATACAATGAGGTGTGTAGAATAAGCAGTATCAATCCAAACAATATGAAAATAAAAGATAGAGCCATCAACTAAAGCAGCCTGTTATTATTAATATAAAAATCCAAACAATCTTATGAAAAGGGGAAAATACGTTGCAAACTGTGCAACATATGGCAGCATGGCCTGTAGACAATACACATAAATGCTAAATGCACAGAAAAACACAAAACCAAAAATATCAAGATAATAGTCTTTTTCTTGAAAAGCAGCTAATCCCAGTAATCTTCCACCAGTGTGGAAATGTTACTCTCCAATGGCACAGGCATAAAATTACAGTTAGTCAATAGTTTAATGCTAGAGGGTAAATGTCTTGCTAGTGGATGGAGACGTCTGTGTAAACGTGTGTAAAATTTAGTTCGCCCGAAAATATATTTTGTTTTAGGCAATTTGGGATAAATTCATGTTTTGGTTCTGATGAATTTCATCCATGCAATCACTTCTGGAAAACAATGTGGACAAACCAAAGTGGCGCTAAAATTAAACACTTAGTGTCCTGCAAAATATATACTTACTATAAATATTATAGAAATATTTTGCTGCACACGGACACGTGTATTTTCGCAATATTTGGTTCATAGATCAAGTGAGAAGAAATAATCAATATTAGAGAGAAAAAAGGAGCAGTAAAAATCTATATGTAAATCTTTATATATTAGAAATGTATTAAATCAGGGTTCGACAAATCCCAGACACCAGGTCACCATGGTGACTAAAGATTTCATCCTGGTGCCTGGGATTTGTCTACCATGTAGAATATGACGTCATTCCTGCCCCGGCATCACTACAGGGAGCAGAGAGGAGCTGCAGGAACATTACTGCTCCCTTGCACGCAGCAGCCGCCGCACTGGACCACAGGGAAATATCCACTCAGTTCTCCCAATGCAAAGGTAGGGAGGCTGGGTGGATTAAAATTAAAAATGTAAATTTGTGTGTGTGTATGCATGCCTCTGTCAATGTCTGTGTATTTTCCTCTGTCAGTGTGTGTGTGTATGCCCTGTCAGTGTGTGTGTGCCTCTGTATGTGTGTGTATGCCTCTGTCTGTGTGTTCGTGTGTATGTCTGTAAGTGTGTGGCCGCATGTATGTCTGTCAGTGTGTGCCTTTTAGAGAGTGCCAGTGTGTGTCTGTTAGAGAGTGTGTCTCTTTTTAGGGCCCCCTTACCATCACACTAGAGATGATTTTACTGATCTTTTTTTCCAACGCTGTGCCGGTTTCACCTCGGCTTGTCCCGACTCTGTAGCTGAGATCATCAATCTTTATGATATCAGCTAAGCCAATGCTCTCTCATAGGAAAGCATTGGGAGAATATTGCGCATGATCTCAACACCATGTTCCAAATTATTATGCAAATTCTATTTAAGTGTCACAAAGATTAAATATTTTGTTTTTCAGTTTAACTCATGGATGGCATTGTTTCTCAGGGCTCTTTTGATCACTGAAAACAATCTCGGACACCTGTGATAATTAGATTGCCAGGTGAGCCCAATTTAAGGAAAAATTACTAAAGGAGGGTGTTCCACATTATTAAGCAGAGCATCATTTTCATGCGATATGGAGAAGAAAAAGGATCTCTCTGCTGCCGAAAAGAGTGAAATAGTTCAATGCCTTGGACGAGGTATGAAAACATTAGATAGTTCACGAAAACCTAAGCGTGATCATCACACTATTAAGAGATTTGTGGCTGATTCAGAGCACAGACGGGTTTGTGCAGATAAAGGCACATTGAGGAAGATTTCTGCCAGATCCATGCATCGGATCAAGAGAGCAGCTGCTAAAATACCATTACATAGCAGCAAACAGATATTTGAAGCTGCTGGTGCCTCTGGAGTCCCACGGACATCAAGATGTAGAGTCCTCCAGAGTCTTGCAACTGTGTATAAACCTTCTATTCGGCCACCACTAACCAATGCTCACAAGCAGAAATGGCGGCATTGGGCAGAAAAATACATGAATACTAATTTTCAAACAGTCCTGTTCACTGATGAGTGCCGTGCAACCCTGGATGGTCCAGATGGATGGAGTAGTGGATGGTTGGTGGACGGCCACCCTGTTCCAACATGGCTGCGACGTCAGCAAGGCGGTGGAGTCATGTTTTGGGCCGGAATCATGGGAAGAGAGCTGGTCGGCCCCTTTAAGGTCCACAAAGGTGTAAAGATGACCTTTGCAAAGTATGTGGAGTTTCTGACTGACCACTTTCTTCCCTGGTACAGAAGGAAGAACTATGCTTTCCGTAATAAAATCATCTTCATGCATGTCAATGCACCATCTCATGCTGCAAAGAATACCTCTGCGTCAATGGCTGCTATGGGGATAAAAAGAGAGAAAGTCATGGTGTGGCCTCCATCCTCCCCTGACCTCAATCCTATTGAGAACCTTTGGAGCATCCTCAAGCAAAAGATCTATGAGGGTGGGAGGCAGTTTACATCCAAACAGCAGCTCTGGGAGGCTATTCTGACATCTTGCAAACAAATTCAAGCAGAAAATGTCCAAAAACTCACAAGTTCAATGGACGCAAGACTTGTGAAGCTGCTATCAAATAAGGGGTCCTATGTTAAAATGTAACGTGACCTGTTAAAATGTTTAAAAAGTTAAAATGTTGTTATAAGTTTGATTGAAATAGCTTTTGATTTCAGTAAATATGCTGCAAACACAACAAATTACAATTTTCAGTCCTTTACAACCTATAAAGTGTTTTGAAACTTACTGTGCGTAATAATTTGGAACAGTGCATTGTAAGTTTATGTTTAAAAAAATACTATTATCATTAGGAGGTTTCTTCAATAAAATTTGAATTGTACTCTTTATAGTTGATAACATGAGAATTATGCTGACTATTATTTACATCAATTATTTAGGTAAATTAGAAAAATATCATTTGCATAATAATTTGGAACAGGGTGTATGAGTAACATTCAGCGCTTCCATGGAGAGCGTGGAGACGTTGAACATAGGTGCTGCACACTGTGCAGTGCTGACATAGGACTATCTAGTGGCTGTCTGAGTGACTGTCACCTGAGGTCTTACTAGACAGCAATGTAAACGCTGATTTTTCTCTGAAAATGCAGCGTTCACATTGAAAAGGCTACAGGATCAGACTATAGGCACCAGAACAATTACATTAATCTGTAGTGGTTCTGGCTACTATAGTGTCCCATTAAGAATTGCATACGTCTCGTTGTAAATTAAACTTTGTTAGTTTAAAAAAAAACAAAAAAACCTGGCTCCTAACTTTTTTAGCTGGCTCATAGATTCCAAACAAATTTGTCAAGTCCTGTATTAAATATATAAGTAGTTGGATTTTTTTTTTTTTTAATGCCCATCCTTTTTCCCCCTCTATTGATCACTTCTCACTTAAAGGGACACTCCAGGCACCGAGACCACTTCTGCCCATTGAAGTGGTCTGGGTGCCAACTCCCACCACCCTTAACCCTAGTATAATTATTGCAGTTTTTATAAACTGCAATAATTACCTTGCAGGGTTAAGTCCTCCTCTAGTGGCGGTCTATCAGACAGCCACTAGAGGGACTTCCGTGTTCTTAGAAAACGAAAAGTGTTTAAATGATGTTGGACGTCCTCACGCTATGCGAGGACCTCCAGCGTCGCCGAAATCCCCGTAGGAAAGCATTGGTTCATGTGTAACTCTTCCTTGTTTATGTGCATTGCCCCCATGACCCACTCAAACCTTTTTAGACCCCGGGACCAGTACAATTTACCCTTTTTTTTTCATGTGCTGGTCCACAGCCCAGTGCTTATACAAATCTCACTTGACTCTTGCGATCATGTAAGATCCTGCACTGATTATCTGTGATGCACCACTGTCTGAAGTGACACTGGAGGGAGGCTAGGATTGACTTGACATCCAATGACAAAGTAGACAAAGGATATCAAAGCTCCGCCCTTTGCCCCTACTTTTCCTTATGTATCACTTTGCAAATAAATGTCATAAAAAAATAAAAATAAAAAAAAACATTCAGGGAAGATTTTGAATATAACAATAGGGGGAAAAAGATGTGACGGACCTGCTTTAACTTGTACAATGCTTGCAATGTGTGAGGTGTTGCTGCAGGATGAATAAACAGATAGAAACATAGAATGTGACGGCAGATAAGAACCATTCGGCCCATTTAGTCTGCTCAATTTTCTAAATACTTTCATTACTCCCTGGCCTTGTCTTATAGCTAGTATCGCCTTATGCCTATCCCACGCATGCTTAAACTCGTAAACTGTGCTAACCTCTGCCACTTCAGCTAGAAGGCTATTCCATGCATCCACTACCCTTTCGGTAAAGTAATACTTCCTGATTTTATTTTTAAACCTTTGACCCTCTAATTTAATTTATGTCCTCTTGTTGTGGTAGTTTTTCTTCTTTTAAATATAAAGTCTCCCACTTTACTGTGTTGATTCCCTTTTTGTATTTAAATGTTTCTATCCGATCCCCCCTGTCTCATCTTACCTCGAAGATGTTAAGATCCTTTTACCTTTCCTTGTAAGTTTTATCCTGTAATCCATGAACCAGTTTAGTAGCCCTTGTCTGAACTCGCTCTAAAGCATGGGTCGTCAACCTGGTCCCTACTGCCCACTAGTGGGCATTTCAGAATTCCACATGGGCGGTAGGGATTTCCTCATTTTGAGAGATTGGGTGGGCGGGAGCGAGCCGGCGGTACCCCTGCGACCAGCAAACCGCCGGGGCCACCGCATAAGGGATCCATCGGGTGGCACATGCTGTCAGGGCCACCCGATGGATGTGGATTGTAAGGGGGCCTGGTCAGCGCTGGGCACTTTAACAGTGCGATAACTGACTCCGGTTTGGACTCTACTCTGCCCACGGACAGAGACGTCTGACATGCGTTCGTCATGGATGGTGGTTAACATGTTGACATCCTTCCTGTCCCTAAATTTTAGTGCAAGCACTTCAGCTTTGCGAAGTGCTTTACATTCGCCTTTTTTAAATTTTGCCTCTATGAGAGATCATGGACATTTTTTCTGGCAGTGCCGCAGGCCAGTGTCTGTAAACCATAAAGTGTTTTAAACAGATGGACACTACTATAAAAATTATCCACATAAAGGTGGTAACCTTTATTAAACAAGGGGTTTAGTAGGTCCCATACAAGTTTCCCACTTGTCCCCAGGGAGTCAGGACAGCCAGGAGGGTCCAGTTGACCATCTTTCCCCTCATATACACGAAAGGTAAACGTGTATCCACTTTCGCTCATGCACAGTTTGTACAGTTTTATGCCATACCTAGAGCGCTTTGAGGGGATGTATTGTCTGAACCCTAATCTCCCTTTGTATTTCATTAGCGATTCCTCTATGGATAAATTTTGTTGGGGGGTATAAACATCCGAAAATTTGTCCTGAAAATGGTCTAGCAGTGAGCGTATTTTATGAAGCCTATCGTATTGGGGGTGATCTCTAGGGTGACAGAGGGTATTGTCACTGAAATGTAAAAATCTCAGCAGTAACTCGTATCTGGCTCTAGGCATGGTTTGGGAGAATACTGGACTAGACATTATTGGGTTGGTGCTCCAGTATGAGCGAATCGATGGCTTCTTTATAATCCCCATGAGCATTGTAAGAGCCCAGAATTTTTTAAGCTCTGGGACATCTGTGGGATGCCAGTCATGCTCCCTGACTGTATAGCTACCTGGATTGTTATCAATAAATTGGGTAGCATACAAGTTAGTCTGGGAAGCAATCTCCTCCCAGATGGTATCCCCTAAAAATTGTTCTACATACTGCATTGGGGAGAAGCCATCCACATTAACATTAATGCCTGCATTGGCACCAAAAGGGGGGACGTTGGGCTCGGCTAACTGTGGAGGTAACCAGTCCTCCTCCACATTCGGCGTAGCAGAGGAAGCACAGCTTCTTTCTTCAGCCGGCTCACACACAGATGACATGTCGTCTTGACTAGACGTGTCAGAAAACTGACCTGGGTCAAAATCTGACGCAGTGTCAGTGACGTTAGAGTCTGACGCCAAGAAGGCATATGCCTCCTGCAAGTTATACATACGCTGCATGTTTTAAACACGACTAAAACAAATTACAAACACACAAAAAAATTTATACTTTTTTTTTTCTTCCTAAAACAGACTAAACAGCAATCCCTAAACTAACTCCTGTCACAAAAATCTAATGGAGATTTGGAGGAAGGAAACTGACTGACTAAGACAGACCAAGACACAGATTTTTAAAACAAATTTAACCCTTTAAGGGCAAAAAAAAAATTACAGACAGTACAAATGCAGTGCTGTAACAGATCTGGCAGGGAAGGGGTTAAAAGGTGATTTTTTTAAAATAAAATACTGATACTTTCTGATGGTCACTGAACACTGCTGCAACAAACTATCACAATCTCTGTCTCTCTCGCCTCACAAAACGTTACAGAGGAGAGAGGGGCAGAGATCACTGTCAAAGTGAGTGTTTGTAACACCCACTTTGACAGCAGCCAATTGAGAGCGATCGCGGATCACTCACACGCCGCAACTGGCTGTTACTATCTGCCTGGGATGTATGGCAGATAGTTACAGTGTTATACCGGCGGGAGCGATCTTTGATCGCTTCCCGCAGCCCGTTTTTTCCAAACGCATGTTTTACCACTGACGGCCCTGAACAGTCAGCGGTCCTGAAGGGGTTAAACCAGCAATGTTTTAGATATTCCCATTGGATAGCACATTAGTCATCGGATTGGTCATATGCATGATGGTAAATATTATATAGCACGGGAATCATAAATTGTAAGTACGAATGTATTATTAAAAAGTAGAAATTGTTAAAAATAAAACGGCATATAGACATTTATATACTTTTTATGTTTGTATATCGGCTTTACACTGGACCTATTGCCTATAAAGAGGTAGACTAGCGTTAACAAATATTACTAGTAGTTTTAAATATGTATTTCTACAATCAAATGCTAACTTAACTTGGCGCACACTGCAAGGGGACATTGCTGCACTTCCTTAATGGATTGTTTGGGGGTGCAGTCAGTGTAGTTGCAGAAGATGAGGTTGTCATATTGCTATGATATGGCTGGCTCATGGAACACACTTTGCTAGCAGCTAGACTAGACTAGATTTACTTAGGCATTCCACAACCCCAGAGATTTTATGAAGCAAAAGTTCTGAACAGCATCGCTTACCTCTTACTTCTCTGTGCGTGCATAAAGATAAGACACTGGATAACAAGGGAATGATGAGCAACCTATCAGAGAAAGAAAGGAGAGGGGTGTAAGTGGACGGTAACTTATAAAAAGGATGAATTCAGGTGAGATATGGTGTATGTTGCATTGGATGTTGGGATGCAAAGGAAAGATCAAATACAGAAGTGTAAACTTTAAATTGAGGCATATTTGGCACAGGGATATGGAAATTTACAGGCAGTGTACACACATTGTATATACAGAAACACAAACACACATACTGACACCATACATAGATCTTCTAGCACTGAAATACCAGCATGCATACATAGTAACACTGCATGCGCACACACACACATGAAATTTGACGTACACGAATCTATTATACTTGCTGTTTTCTTTTCTTCTCTTACTGAATATTTACTTGTTCCTTGTTATTGAAAGAAAATATGGGTTGCGCTGCAAAGGACCTTGAAGTTTTATTTTGGCATAACACTTTCAAAAGAAGTGCCTACCCTTGAAGTACAATAATGTACCTTCTAGGAACAGCTTGATGAACACATAGATGAGAATAAGCATCAGACACAATTGAAAAAAAAAAAGAAAATGTAAAAAATGCTTTCCTATGGGGAGGTCTATTAAGCGTGTGCGGCATTGCCGCGCACTAGGTCTCCCCTGCCGGCGGCCGCACATGCTCAATAGGTCTCCCCTGGCGGGGGAGGAGCGTAGGCGGACCCTGACCCAGCGCCGAGGGACATCGGCGCTGGATACAGGTAAGTCACTGAAGGGGTTTTAACCCCTTCAGCAACTTGGGATGGGGGTGGGAGGGAGAGGGGACCCTTCAGCCACTCGGAGGGAACAGGCTCACAAATAACCAGTACAGAATTTCTAGTCGCCACCATGGGGACCTATATAGTCTTGTAAAAACTACTTGTTAATTAGTTCATTAATTCACTAATTGTACAAAGCTACAGAAAATTCTGATGTTTTCTAAATAATAATATGAAGAAAAACCAATTGCAATACTGGGATAAATAGTAAAAAAAAAAACATACGAAAAATATCCTGTGCAAAATATAGTTAAAAGAACATAAAGTATTGTATTTAATGTGAGATCGAACATTATAAAATAATTCTATTTTGTTAATATATCTGCACAGTTATTAGATTGACAAATCAATTGTTAATTGCCTAATAAATTACTACTAGTAGTAAACTCAAACAATAGCAGTAACTTGAAATAGGGAAATATCACTCTGGAAATTAAAGCATTGAATAAAACATTGAAAACCACCTATAACTTGTGTTAACTGTTTTATATTGATTCTCTGTTTTCATCTAAACATATCGTAAATATTTAGTTCAGTCCAGGCACACGCGAGGCACATATTGCATTAGAACGGGAGAAATAGAATTTCTGGGGGAGAGTTATCAAAAAGTGATGAAAAATCAGTTTTTTGTTCCTTTTTGGGGAATTTTTCCTGGTTTGCATTATCAGTTATAAAAGTCTTTTTCACTATGTATTTATTTTGTGCCTTGTTTGTAATTTCTTTCTTTTATGCCGGTTTTTGTGTGGTGCATTTCATTAATTAAAGGGACACTATAGTCACCCAGACCACTTCAGCTTAATGAAGTGGTCTGGGTGCCAGGTCCCTCAGGTTTTAACCCTTCACATGTAAACATAGCAGTTTCAGAGAAACTGCTATGTTTACATAGCAGTGTTAATCCAGCCGCTAGAGGCGCTTCTGATTTCGCATCCAGTGTGTAGAACGTCCATAGGAAAGCATTAAGAAATGCTTTCCTATGGACTGTTAGAATGCGCGCATGGCTCTTGCCGTGCATGCGCATTCCGCTCCACTCGGGAGCTGGCGTCGGTGGGGGAGGAGAGGTCACCAGCGCCGAGGGAGCCCGGCGCTGGATTAAGGTAAGCTGCTGAAGGGGTTTTAACAAGAGGGGGTTGGCTGCACTCACCTGAACATGCATAAATGTATGATCATATAATGTAACAAACCCCCATTATTTTTGCCTAGATTAGGTGTTTTTAAAAAAAACAAATAAAATCTTTCAACATTGAAGTTGCTGTTTAGTGGATAGGTGAGTGCGCTGGATCTTGTGTATTGTATTATGTGGCCCCCAGCAGCACCCCCATTTATGCATGTTCAGGTGAGTGCAGCCAACCCCCTCTTGTTTCATATATATATATTTGGGAGTCTAGCCAACTCCTTGGTTTTGCACCCCTCCCTGTCACAGGTGCCTCATCACAGGGCCCTATTTAGCCTTGTACTGCAGAGAGCCCCAGATGGAATTTTTTCCTCAAGTAAGTGGTTAATCTCATAAGAGCAGACATTAGGCTGTTAGTGTGGGACCTGCCAAAGATGGGGTACATTGACGTTGTGGCAGGCTTATGCAATGTATGATCATATAATGTAACTAAACCCCCATTATTTTTGCCTAGATTAGGTGTTTTTAAAAAAACAAATGAAATCTTTCAACATTGAAGTTGCTGTTTAGTGGATAGGTGAGTGCGCTGGATCTTGTGTATTATATATATATATATATATATATATATATATATATATATATATATATATATATATATATATATATATATATATATAATAAATTATTATTGCTGTAATACTTTTTACTGTTTTGAAACACAAATATTTGTGTTCGGCAAAGTCTCCTGAGTATAACAGTACCCCTCATGTACAGGTTTTATGGTGTTTTCAAAAGTTACAGAGTCAAATATAAAGCTTGCGTTTCAGTTTTTTTAAATTGAAATTTGCCAGATTGGTTACGTTGCCTTTGAAGCAACGTAACCAAACACTGGCCAAAATAGGTGTTCAAATGAGTTTTTTGCATTTTTCACACACAAACAAATATTAACGTTAACTTTGGCTAGTGTTTGTGACCAAGTGGCTACTAAAAAAGACTGGACATACCCCATTTGCAATACCTTGGGTTGTCTACTATTGCAAATGGTATGCCATCATGGGGGTAATTCTCATTCCTGGACTACCATACAGTCTCAAAGGCAACGTAACCAATCTGGCGAATTTCAATGTGAAAAAACTGAAAAGTGTAACATGCTATATTTGACCCTGTAACTTCCCAAAACACCAACAATGTACCTGTACATTGGGGGTACTGTTTTACATATGAGACATTGCTGAATACAAATATGTGTATTTTATTGCAGTAAAAGCAAACATTATTATGACATTCACATTTAAAATGTCATGTAGAACTAAGAAAATTTTGAAAAATCTAATTTTCTCTCATTTTTTTTATATTTTATTCATATTAAATTATGTTCCATACCAACCAAAATTGGGAATACGAAAAAATGGCCCACGCACAATTTGGAACACGAAAAGAGGTACAGGAAGCACACAATCTGTGGGTTCAACAAATCACGAGCTTAAATACCACCCCCCCTAACCACGACCACCCTAGTGAGTCCAACGACTCCTGAAACAAAATCGAGAGGCGTCACGCAGAGCGCCAACAAACACTACCAACAAACACTACCGTTCCGAATATATTTAAAAAAAAAAAAGGGGGTTTGCAATGAAGCTCCAGATACCACACAACTCAGGGAAGCATGTTTGTATGTAAATGTCTAACTGTGATGTACACTGATATGTATATAACTACACATAGCTATTGTCTGTGTAGCCATTATGCAATGTATCTTCCCCCCCCCCCTCTTTCCTCGTTCTGTATCCCCATGTTCTTTTTGCTCTAAGACAAAATAAAAAATTGTCAATTGGAAAAAAAAAAAATTATGTTCCATACCTAAATATTCGATGTTAAATGAAAGCCCTGTTTCCCCTGAATAAAATAATATATAATAAGTGTGGGTGCATTTAATATGAAAGAGGTAAATTATTGTTGAACAGACATATAGTAAAAGCTGTGGTTTGTTTAAAAATTTTTGGGATCACAACTTGTACATTTGGCTGCGGTCTTAAGGGGTTAATGTTCAAGCATGATTATACACCAAAACATATTCTATTGTCTGGCGTTTTTACTTATTTTGGTGCAGAAAGTAAGACAGAATACACACTGCATAGGCACACTGGAAGCTTAGTTAATGGTACATAAGCCCGAGATGTAAAAGCCTAATGTGATCTAGAAACAAAAGTTTTCCTATTACTATTAAAACTGTCTAAAAAACAGAAACAGATCTTTGAACCCCCTCACAAAAAGAAACTTTTCAGAACACTTAAAGGATCACTATAGGGTCAGGAACACAAACATGTATTCCTGACCCTATAGTGTTAACACCACCATCTAGCCCCCCTGGACCCCTAATGCCTCCATAAATATAGCAAAATCTTACTATATTCAAGCCTCAAGCTGTAACTCTGCATGCTGTTAGACTCAGAAAAACAAACAGTCTGCTGACATCATTAGAAGTGGTGGCCTGATCCAATCACAGTGCGTCCCCATAGGATTGGCTGAGACTTACAAAGAGGCAGATCGGGGCAGAGCCAGCATAATTCAAACACAGCCCTGGCCAATCAGCATCTCCTCATAGAGATGGATTTAATCAATTAATCTCTATGAAGAAAATTCAGTGTCTGCATGTAGAAGGAGGAGATACTGAATGTTTGGATGCATTTTAGGCAGCCATGACCCAGGAAGGATCTCTAACAGTCATCTAAGGACTGGCCAGTGAAGTTATCACTAGGCTGTAATGTAAACACTGCATTTTCTCTGAAAAGACAGTGTTTACAGCAAAACACCTGAAGGCAATGATTCTACTCACCAGAACAAATTCAATAAGCTGTAGTTGTTCTGGTGACTATAGTGTCCCTTTAATTGTGTTCCCTTTATTTCTATTGCTCTTCCTTTCTCTCTGCTAATTGTCAGATTCAACAGGCAGTTTTTTTGTTACAATGACAGAAAAATGCAAAGTTTATAACAAAACCTGAGAAGGAAAGGAGGAGGTACTTGGTTGCATAATATAAGCATGTTAACATTTATTTATTCAGACCTCCTAAACCACATTTTTTTTAATATACGAAATAACGTATGATTAAATATTCAATTATTGTTTTTTTTTTAGTACATCAGGGTTATTCACAAAAGTTAGAATTCAAAGCAATTTTAAAGTGAGTTTAAAAGTTAAAGACATAATTGCCCAAATAGATACATTCTGCCAGTCAGCTAGGCTTCCAGTTCGGCAATTTTGAAATTCACAACTACATTTTGTGCAGAATACACAAATGTATCACACTGCTCATCTAAGCAAATTGTAGATTATGCTAACGTAGTGTACCTATAACCTTAATTTTAGTAATGACAGGAGATGAATATTTGCATAACTCTCTTTACTGAAAATCTCCAGCAGCACAGAAACAAACAACCAATCAGAAAAATGGAGGATGTTACACAAAAGGCCCTGTAAGACCACGCCCTTCCTCTTTCTCTGTAGCGACCATAAACAGGTAAAAAATACATAAACCATGAACAACAATGTTCCAAATAATAAATGCAGAATTCCACTGATCCAGAAGGGCAAAGAGCCGAAGAAGCTTGTAACTGTTTCCTTGACTGAATTACACTGAAAGAAAAAGTGAAAGGCATCTGAAATGGCCAGGTGTCCACATATATTTAACAACTACATTATGCGAAGTCTTATGAACATATTAACAACATACATTACAGTACACATCTGATTACTATTGAACATTGACCCCCCCCCACCCTTCCAAACATTATTATAGTACAGCAAAGAAACCCTGGTACATTGCATACAGAAAAAGGGAGGGAAGAGAAATACGGGAGGGAAATATTCACCTCCTGTCATCACTAAAATTAAGATTATAGGTACACTATGTTAGCATAATCTACAATTTTACCACATGACAGGAGGCTTCATATTTGCATTTTTAATGCTGAATATTAAGAAGAGCGAAAGAAGCATGAGTAACTAGGTGAAAGTAGAATACTCTAAAGGTACTCTCACGTGTCCAACACGTGCAACGCATTATGCCTGCCGTCACTTACCATGACTCCGCTCCCCTGAGGTTACTTCCGCATTCGGAAGTAAGCTCCTCCCATTCAGATGACGCTCCACTCACCTGCCAAAATTGCTGAGTGATTTTGTCCCGACCTCAGACTCCACGCTGAGCTACGTCTTACTTCATTAGGCTTCCAAGACCTCGTTCTCATCGCTGAGTTTTCTCTCGTTTGTTGGAATACAAATTCCACGCTGTCATCATCTTCTAATATGCCGGAACGGACTCTTAAATACATGAATCCTCAAACAAACTGGATTGTATTACCTGGATATACTAATCCCTTAAATTCTACTTCATCTTCAGGAAATTCAAGAGAAACCATAAGTATCACTAAATATCTTCTATCAATTTATTTATTGTTGCAACTCTGCATATAAGGCTAAATCAAATTCTATGTGCCACTTATCAATTCTAATTATTGCTACAATTCTGCATATAAGGATAATCAATTTCTATGTGCCACTTATCAATTCTAATTATTGCTTCAACTCTGCATATAAGGATAATCAATTTCTATGTGCCACTTATCAAATCTAATATTACTGCAACTTTGCATATAAGGCTAAATCAAATTCTATGTGCCAATTATCATCTACTAATCAAGTTATTAAGAACTTCTGCTACTACTTACAGAATTGTTACATCTATTCAACATTTACTCCTATGCTGCATTCTAATTCCTAATTCGCATAATTGATGACATCGTTATTTTTTATTGCAACCAGAATTTTGGGCAAAAGTATTTTTTTTAGCTTCATGCCAAAACTGCAATTAAGTGATAAATTGTCTTCAACTTAATTTCACTAAAGATAAAATAAAATCCTAAGTAAATTCTTTTTGCTTTTTTTTTTTTTAAATTCTTTATTTTTCACGTGCACAAGATATTTTACATGCTGGAAAATGCCATATTAGCTGAAACAAGTGTAATAATAACAATCATCGTTGGTCAAAGATATGGCTGTTTGTAGGCTGCACATTTTTAATAATTAAACGTTGGCCCTAAAGGCATGTATGGAAGTTGTCTAGCGTGCCATTACACTGGCGACATAGTGTGTGTGGTGGGCAGTGAGTGGTCTGGGTAATGTCGTGCAAGTTTCTCCTGCTGCTAGTGTATGCCTTGTCTAGTGGTCTACTGTGTACCCGGCAGTCCGCCTGTCTAATATGTGGGGACTATTGGAACACGTCCTTGGGGGGGGGGTCGAGAGGTCTGCGTTCTGCCAAGTAGGTTAGTGTCCCCTGTGACCCTGGGGAGTGGGAGGGGGATGCAGGCGTGGAGACAAAGGAGTGAGCAGGCTCCTCATGGCCTGGTCTCTGTCGGTGAGTTATGTGGGTGCGGAAGTTGGGGAAGCAGTGGGGCTGCTTAGTGAACATCATTTGTGAAAATAATTGTGTCCCGAGGTCGGTTCCCTTAAAGCCTATCCTGGTGAGTCTAGGGCAGCCATAAAAAAACATATAAGGAAGCATATCAGAAGGTTTAAAAATAATAATAAGAGAAGAGCCAGTAATCAAAACTATGAAAACGAAAAATACATAAAAACCATCAGGGTTCTTTCTTAGTGTTTTTGCAGCGCCTCCATATGAAGTTAGAGGTGTACGAGAGTGTTCAATCAGGGTGTCAGTCCCGTAATATATTGTCCTGCATTTTGGGAGAATGTCCTGGTGCGGGTGCTGGGCCCTCATGTGGTAGCCGTTGCGTACTTCGGTTTTCCCGTACCCCGTGGGATGAAGGGGATTGTCTTCGCTGGATCCCATCTCGTTGCTGTTGTTTCCGGTGCAGTGGTAGGCGGCAGCCCCTCCAGAGGCAGGCCCAGCGTTCGCAGCAAGGTGGGTGCTTCTTGGATGTCCGATATGAAGTAGGCCTTGTTGTCTTGTTGTATGTGTAGAGTGCGCGGCGTGCGCCAGCGGCAGGTAATTTTTTTCTCTCGGAGCAGTTTGATGACAGGTAGCAGGGACCTGCGCCACTGTAGAGTTTCCCCTGACAGGTCTGCAAAGAAGGACAAAGTCATTGATGCAAAGCTGTAGGTGGCTGCTCCCTTCAGGGCTGCGAGTACCACCATTTTGTCGGTCGTGCTTCTGTGCTTCACCACCAGGTCTCTGGGGGCCGCCTCAGCGGCTCTCCAGGGTTTTGGGATCCGGAAGGCCGCATCAAAGCCGATATTCCTGGCTTGCTTAGGCTTCAGTAGTGCTCCGTAGAAGGTGTGGGATTTCCTCAGCTGGTATGTCCTCCGGGATCCCGCGTATCTTGAGATTATTGCTGCGCCTGTCGTCTTCTATTGTCGCGAAGCGTTGGTCAGTTTTGGCCTGCTTTTGTTTTAAAGCTTGCAAATTATGCCTGAGCTCTGATATTTCCTGTGCTTGCCGCTTGGAGGTGACTTCAACCGCTTGAACACGGCCCACTAGACCAGTGAGGTCCGCGCGTAGCTGAGCGACATCCGCCTGGAGGGTTTTCTGTAAGTCTTCCAGGAGAGTCTTCAGCAGCGTCGCCGTCACTGGTTCTGCAGCCTCCGGACTTGGTGCCTGCTGTTGAGGCCTCACTAGAGGTAGGGTGGTAATGGCTTCCTCTGGGTAGAAATCCCCAGAGGTGTCAGAGAATTCCTCGAGGTCGGCGGCCATCTTGGGGCCGTATGCACCTTGTGCCTGGTTGAAGAGGTCTCTTATGTTGGCTCCCTGTTTGGGTCGGTCCGGTTTTTGTTTCTTGGTTTTCCTTTCCATTGTCGTTTTGGGTTGTTTGGGCGTTATCATCAGCAGTTTGGTGGCTGAAAATTGTTAGTTTGCTCTGGATAGACATGAAGCCCATCTACCCTGCGTCCGTTCGGATCGGCTGCCAAGCTCCACCCTTCCTTTTTGCTTTTCTTAACGGTATAGTACTACCTATTAATTCTGCAGTTGTGTTCCTCCATTATCATCTAACATTCCTGAAACCTAAAGCCCGAAATAAAACGGTAAATTTAGTCGACAATTGTCTAAGACAGGGGTGGGCAATCTGTGGCCATCCAGATGTTTTGGACTACATCTCCCATAATGCTCTTAG